>CM077033.1:76088216-76487587 GCA_039090855.1 Macrothele yani | reverse complement strand
TGTGATTAAATGTGTAATCCAAAATGGGGAAGTCAAGTGTGTTATTAGCTTATAAAAAATTGCATCATGTGGGCATTTATCAAACGTACGAGCAACATACAAAAATATGGTTGATCGTGTTTTCTTTTTTCATTATTCCTGTAACGAAAGGGCGCATATTGCAGCTGCCACTTATAATTTTAGGAAAACAAATCTGAGCACGCACAAAAAAAAAAAAAAAGAAATATATGAATAAATAAATAACCCACAGATTAACATTTTTTCTCTAAGACAATGTTTATGTTTGCCTTAATAAAAATCAAGTTTCATTTTAAAAACACTGGATACTCCAATACATTGAAGCTACACTGATGGCCACCCAAAATGCGGAAAACAAGAAGGAAGAATCCGATTGGCCAGAAATTCGCAGCATGGGTCGCCCGCGAAATGACATGCAAACGATTAGCATTGCAGGACATATGTAAATCATATGCGCCCGGCACGCCCCCGAGAAACACCATAAAAAGGTTGCACATAAGGCGAAGTGAAAGCATTGGAAGTGCGTTCTGCTGCCGGACCTCTGCGTGGGAAGCTTCCTGATGCATCGTCGCAGAATACGGCAGTCATTCCAGTGGGGGTGCCTGGAGTTCGACAGAAGACGAATAGTATTTATCGCGACAGCGGTTTATCGTACCGAGACTTCGGCGTCCGCGCAGGACAACATCCAGCAAGAGTGGGGCGAATATGGATTCGGTGGGTGCATAAAGTACGGACGGAACGACGTGAGAGATTGCAGCAGACGCGGCACACCACCGAACGTTAAGACCGGCACGTTGTGGGTGGCCGGAATCGACGGCTCGCACCGCCACATCGCAACCGTTAGCGTGTGAATTCAGGATGTGTTGCGCAACAACCTGTGTCAGCACGTACCGTTCGACATCGTTCGCAGGAGCGGGGACTCATCGCACGGCGCCCATTGCTCCGATTACTGTTGAACGTTGGCACCACCGGCGAGTGCGGCGGCAGTGAGCCGTTGGCAGTGAGAAGCGCACGACATTGTATTCTCCGAAGAATCCGGATTCTGCTTGCAACATCATGATGGGTCGGATCCACATGTGGCGGTACCGCGGCGAAATACTGTATGACGCCTACTTATGCATCGCCGTAATAACTGTCGCCTGGCGATATGGTCGGGAGCGCAATTAGATATGACACCCGTGCACTTCTGGTGCGCGTCGCCGGCGCACTCAACAGTCACCGCCATATCTCCGACGTTTTGGAGCCTGTAGTACTCCCTTACCTGCCATACCTGCCAGCGGCCACGTATCAACAGGTAACAATGCGCGCCCGGCACGTGGCACGCAACGTTCAACAGTTGTTAAAGGCCGACGAGGTGTCACCGTTGCCGTGGCCCGCCTGTTCTCTTTGATATGTCGCCCATCGAACACGTCTGGTCACTGATCGGCAACCGAGCGGCCCGGTAAGCACCACCTGCGTCTACGCCTGATGAACTGTGGCAACGTGTGGAAGCAGACTGGCCCGACATACCCCAAGCCCACATCCAAAGCCTCTTTCGTTAGATGCCGTGGTGTGTAGCCGCCGTTATTGCGAGCCATGTGGGCCATTAACGAACTATTGATGGCTGCGCGTTCCGCAAGTCTCACGGGCCTGTAAGCTCAATCGTTTCATCTTTGTATCTGTTGTTATGTGTCTAGCAAATCTGGCTTTGTTATCTCGTGTCCTTCTTGGTGTTGCATTTAGGGTGGCCAGCAGTGTATTTATTTAGCTCCGGGTTATAATACGATCGTTCTGAAATATGATTTAAATATTATGATCGCTCTCCAATATCCCTCATTCCACGTTGTTGAGAAAAAATGCGAGGCAACGTGAATTCCTAGTGCAGAATGTGAAAAAACAATCTGTCACCTAAGATTACGTACGACATTACTTGGCAGGCGCCAACATTTATTCATAACATCATCCGAACTAACATGTGTATGACGGTGATTTCTTACAGTGATTTATTTTAATTTTGTGAAAAATATTTCTACGTTGTTATTGTTTTCAGTTGTTCCTCATAGTAAGTATGATTTATCTTATCCATTGAGTGGAATGTTTAATATACGAGGGAATGACATCTGTTTGCAAAATGTCACGAAACCGTCCAAGTGGAACACAATATCGGCGAAAGTAAAAAAAAAAAATGGACATCGTGAGAAGAAACGTCTAAAACGGAACCAATTCTTACTGCAGAGGCAATATTAAGCTCAACTGCCATTTCTAATGAAAATAATAATGAGTTGTTTAGCACATCAGTTGTTCGAAATTTAGAAGCAGACATTTCATAAAACCAAACACTGCGGAAGCAAGCAAGAATAAAATGGGTAATTATGAAGTCTCAGAGTTATAAACTTTAATTATTTAAATGAATTTTGTTAAATTCACTTCTTGCGAGGTTCCTGATTGATAACCTTCTACTATGCGCTCCTGTTTCAAAACATTCTTAAAAATTTAAACCTACGGAGTTCTAACTACCCCCTTATACTTTTCCAAGCCTTTTCTCTGACTTCCTAACCTCCCCCTCGCCCCACACACTCCATGAAAAGCACATCCGCCCTCTTCGAAATCCTAAGAATAATACTGTCATTATGGGTGCTGAAGTAAATCTTGGTGGAGATAAGGGTCGCGCGTTGTGCTGGTTACGTGGTACTGATCCCTGAGCCGTTAGAATGACGTTTTGGAAGACGTACATGTCCTAACGTCCGAGGCCATCCATAAATGCCCACTGTAATATCATGTTTCTTACACATAAGCTGAATTACTTCAGGTGCCTGGCTCGCATCAGAGAGCTCGTTAAATGTCAGACGTGATTCTGGATCCCGACACCTCAGAGAAGAAACCTTAACTGTACTTATCGTATTAACAAAAACCGTGTTCCTAAGTCCGGTTTGTTCAAGCTCGGCCGTACGGTGTAATAAGATTAAAGCAACACACAGTATTGAACTACGTTGCATAAAAACCTAATTGGTGAAAGCGATTAGGAATAATTTCCACCAATCTGTTAGGTTTTGATGTCCGTTCCTCTGAACGTGCTTTACTCGAATCCCAGAGAAAGCATTGGTTCTCTGCCCTACCTGGAATCAGTGGTCCAAAATTATGCTAAATTGTGAAAAAAATATAAAATTAAAACCATTTTTACCTAATCTTGTATGAAGCTAAAGGTTTGCATAGAGGTGTGTATATTTTTATATTAACATTAGCTAGATTTGCAGTCATATTTCAATAGAATGTACTTTTGTCAAAGGATTACTTTGTTAAATATCTACACTGTGAAATTTTACTTTGAAAATCGTTGCATTCAATCAATGCATTCATTCTCCAAGGCTTTTCGAAATTTTGGCCAAAATAAATTGCTCCAACATAACTGCTTGATGAAAGATCTTTTAGTTACGTCTTAAAACGTAAAAAACAAACAAAGAAAATAACTTTAATTCTTTTGGGTATTACGACGATGAGTTAAATCATTAGGACCAGCCTGTTGTTTTTCAAATCGATGCAACCGCAGGTAAACGATGTGCCGTGTGAAATTTCATATTACGCTATAAATAACATCTGATAGTGTGCTCTGTTAATCAGTGTTGTAATACAGCAATTTTAAAATAACAATGTTAAGCATATAAATATTTTTTATAACAATGCTAAGTACATAATACATTTTTTTTAAATAAAAGATAATCAAACCAATTATTGGACCCATTAAAAATATTGGCTACGATGATACTTGAAATTTCAAAGATCTGTATCTGTTTATGTAAAGTTATATTTTTGATAATTGAGTGTTTTTAGTTAATTAAGGCCAATTAATTTTTATTCACAAAATTATAATTAACCTTTTTGATCTTTTATTTAAAATTTAACTTTTGATTTGCTGTTATGCAGTACTGTCTTTAAATAAAAATTTATTTTAAAATTAAAATCTTAAAGTAAGTATCTGTTGAAATCTTTTTCTAAATTACATGTGAGCGGTTGAAACCGTTGTCAATATAAGGATATCTCTAAAACCTGGACATGCGTAGTTTGAGTAATTTCTATTGTAAATATAGTTCTATGAGTACACCCTAGCATTTAAATTGGGTGAAGACGTCTCAGCATCGTTTCAAAGGCACTGCTTCTTTTGTTAATACTTTGAGCTTTATATGAATATATAATTTGAAAGTTGCTTAAGAAACAGCCATTACGAAAATTCGCGTTTCGAGAAATGGGAGGTAACTTTAATATCAGAGAATTATAATGCTAAATCGCCTGCAATTTAATAAGGTTCGACGTAAAAAAAAGTTTCTTCTGAACTTTAATGTCAAGGTAAAAAAGAGAAACGGAAGTAATAGTTTTTGCTTTTTTCTAGTTGCATTATCAACATATTAGACCACCAGAACGTACAATTCTAAATTTATTCTTAAAAATAGCTATGCTGTTGAAAACGTGTTTGCATAACAACATTTTTCGTAATACAAACACCTGAATTACAAGAGAATTGTGCTCATACAGAGATAAGAAAAATATTTCTGAAAGTTATAAGGAGCAAACAAAACTGAGGTAAATTTAACATTTACTGTTTGGCGAATTTGTTGGTTCAACATACGTAAAGTTTGCACCCTTTATAGGAAATATCGTCTGTTTTATTTTCCTGTAATTTAGTTCCAGGAAATCTTTTGGAACAACATCCAAAATGTCGACATTCCTTTGCAAACTAAACACGTTGTTCGCCTTTTGATGCTAAAACAAACGTTTGTTGACAAACTGATTCTTTACCTTTTTAACGACCATGACCCAAAAATCTTTAATCACTCCAAATAACATAACGACCGAACCTGTCTGTTATGCACTTCTTTGTTTAATAACAACAACAGTGACCAAGGGTGACTCCTGCTGATCCCTCATAGGTCGAGAAAATTTGAAGAACAAATAAAGCCAGGAAATCTGACTCGATTTTATTCAGACGCTTCGGGCGTCTAAGGTCATTTGTATGTACGGGCGTTTTGGGGCGTTTTGGGCGTTGTGGTCGTTAAATCGTTAAGGAACTTGAGGGCATCGAACTGATAACACACCCAGCATATAGTTTGGAACTTGTCCTGCTGGATTATTACTCGTTCCGGTTCATTGCCCAATTTCTACATGTAAGTGGCACTTCAACCTCCAGGAAGAGGTGGGAACTGGTGTGAAAGATTTCTTCGCCTCAAATAACAAGAACTGGCACCGGGACCCGGAATAGAAGAACTGGCAGACAGATGGCTAAGGACGGTGCAACGCGATTTCCATATGTACTTTGAATGCTACTCAAATTTCGTCGTAAATGTACGTTGAGGACATAAAGTGATTCAAATATTCGAAAACGTTTGACTCACTCTCTGTATATTGCAGAATTAATTCGCCCGATTTTCGCTGATTTTTTAAAATACTATAACAATAGTTTTATTTGCACTTTCGAAAAAGTGGTAAACAGTTTTTCAAACGCGAGGCTATTCTTTTTTTCCCTAGAGAGCTTTCGCATCTTGTTTAGTTTTGTTTCCCTAATTTATGACCCTTTATTTGTGACGCGCATAACACAAATATTTAGCCAATAACGAATTGGAGAAAATGGGTTAACTTTATTCTTTACTTCCGTATCTTAGAAATCCTTTTGGGATAAAAGCAAATTTTGGTAGAAATACAGAAAAAATATTTTTCTCCAGAAAATTTTTTTAAGATAAAAATTTCAAAGGATTTTCACCTACTTTTCCCCCGCAGTCTTTCTGATTTCACATTACTCAGTGATCTTCAGAATTAACATAAGCTTGTTAATTTTGGAGTAGAATCAAACAGAAGCTTGTTTCTTTTCTCGTTAATTTAAAGCTAGATCTAAAAGTGAGTAATTTCCTTTGCCAAAGTTCGCTTGTTTTAATGCATAGAAGCATTGCTCTTTTGTGAACTACAGAACGTGGCAGGCAAAATAGTGACAAAATGTTTCCCTGTTCTTTATTGGCAAAGATTGTAAGCTCTTTAGGTATTACCACACAGTGAGTCTTTTCGAAAGCGGGAATTTTTGGAAGTTTATTTTGTTTTTGCGGTTCTGCCAACTTAACGCTTAAGTTTCCCAATTCATTAATTCAAAAGATGCATTCCAGAGTTTTTATTCATTTAAAACAATTTCAGACAATATACATACGACAAATGAAGAAATCCTTGAATTATATTTTCTCATAGCTTCTAACTTATTTCGGAAACAGGATACCAGATATTTGAAAGATTTACACAATTCTCTGTTTTTAGCGGTTATCTCGTATTACTCTAGTGGCAATTGGCAAATCATATTCAAATAGCACGGTAATTAACTCTGGTCTGTTGGAAATTCTAAATTATACAAATATTTTCATTTAAAGGTTTCAGAAATCGGTTGTATGTGCCAATATGTTAATGCGGCTCACATTAATACGTCAAGGAAAGCCATAATGTTACATGCTGTGAGCATTGATTTCTTATAATTCTACGCATTGGTTACCTAGAAGGACTGTTAGTTATAGCAACACATTCGTGCCACCAGCGGCTTTGCTTTAATTCTTATCATTTGCAATAAACCTTTTCAGAAATAGTTATACCATCTAGCTGCCGACGATAAAAAGATGGAATGATGAAGAAATTCATTTTCTTTTGCACAAGTATAACATCTTCAAGCAAATCATGACATTGGAACACAGTTATATTCTTCGCACCCCATCGAAAGAGGTATCGATATCAGATGAAATACTTGATTTAAATTTTATGAAAAACAGAACGTTTACTTGTTATTCATTAGTATTCATATTGCTTCATCATGAGTTTTGAGAGTGCTTTAGCATGCATGTACAAATCCAGTAGGACACCCACTATGTTAAAACAATTTAACAAACAATTAAAAATATTTGTTTTAATAGGCCGTCTGTATATCAAAATATTTAGAACTTTTTTTTTATCTCATATGACATTTCTAAAATACTTCACTCTTCAAAACTGCATTGACATACGCATTTTTATGATTTTTTTTTTCCAAAGATTTGATATTTAGGGTACTTACAGTAATTTCTCAGAAACATTTCTTTTATTTACAATGACTCAATTCAACATCTTGGTTCGATGACTTACATTGAGTTGCATCTTAGCATACGCGGTTAACAAACCGCGCACAAATATCAAGAGTAATCATTATATTAAATTAGACTCATGATATACTTTTTATATTTAACATGTGTTTTCATGTCTAGTTCATTGCAAATGTGTACTGGTAAACTGATAAAAATCCGATAATTTCTGTCTTCAATAGTAGTTTGACATTTTTGTAGTAATCCATTACCCAAATGTGAGAAAAAATTAAACATAATGTAAAACAAGGATATATACTGACCTTAAGGGAACTGAAGCTTCAGGTAGCAGAAATATATGTACTCTGAATCAGGGAAGATTTATGGTGTGGGGAGGGAGAATATAAGAATGGAGGATTGGAAGCTCGAGCGTGCTACATTACACTGCATGAAATCACATAAATTCAAATCCTAATGTTTGTCGTTTCTGCATTGCTTGTAGAGATATACGCACGTAACTAAAACGCCTAAGCACCAACAACTTTTTCCCAGTTTGCAGGTACATAAGTTGTTCAATCACTGCTGCTTACATACACTGGAGGAATGCACCAAAAAGACGGGGAACTGCAGTACCATATCCATTACATGATACCACACACATGTGCGAAATAACATTGTCCGCATGCGACGTATATATAAAGGCAGATATCTCAACAATCTCAAGTTGCAGAATTCGTGGTTCAGATGCCAGCTTGTCAGGATTTAAGCGATATCGAAAGTGGTATGATGGTCAGTGCCCGGAAGATGGGTAGCTTCATCTCGGAAATTACCACGAGATTTAGATTATCACTGTCAAAAATGTCAGGGTTTCATCTTCACTACACATACGCAGAGAAACAATCCGTAGTACGAGTTCGGTGTGGTCGTAGAAAATCTCTGGACGATAGTGGACAGCGACGTCTCGTACGCATAGTAACATTTTCCCGACGTGCAACATTGCCGCAAATAATAGCGCCCAACCAGGTGGCACCTCTCACCATACGACATAAGGCTGAGCGCTTCGCATGGACTTGGGAACATTGCCATTGGATTAGATATGAATGGAAACGTGTATCTTGGTTCAACGACTCACGCCACCAACTCTTTCGGGAAGACGGCGGCAAACGCCAGGAGTGTGACAACCCAACGAGAGAAAGACCCCCATATTCCTAGAATAGAATTTTGAGGACGGCGGTGGCTCCGAAATGGTATTCGGTGTTTTCAGCTGGCACTCCTTAGACCCTTCGTACGTCTGCAGAGCTCAATGACCGACAGCGGCTGCATAACCATCCTTGGGTTTCATATTTGCAACCGTTCATGTCATGCAACACTCCGAAGTGTGAGACCTCGTTCAACATAAAATTGCGTCACTGTATAAATTCACAGTTTCCCGATTATGGTTGAAGGAACATTTCATGGGCTTTGGAATCATGACTTGTTCCCCTTCGTTCTCCAGTTTTAAACGCCATCGAACACAATTTTGGATGTTGCTTAAGGTGTCATTAATGCCACAAATTTACCACTTGCGAATACTATGGAATTGTGGGAGCTCTTCAGTGATCATGGTATGCACAATTTCCACAGAACTACAGAGATCTCGTGGATTCCATCACCAGTCGTGGTGCTGCCATTTTCCAACCGGAAGCAGGACCAATTAAAGAAGTATCCAGTTTTCTGACACTTCAGTGCATATCATGTGATGGCCATTAATTTGCTTTACGCGTGCCCATCTACCCCTGTCATTTTCTATCAAACGTAGGAAACACGTATAATACAGAATTCTCCTTTGAGTCAGTATTTTATTCCTCATAAATCAAAAGGTAGATAAGAATTTTACATGGAAACCACAGAGCCTGTAGGGACATTTGTGCTTAAATTAAAATGAAAAATATCTTCTTTATTTAAAACTACAAGAATGCAAACATCTCAATTTTTGAACCATTTTTATGTAAAACCGACTGAGTCTCTAGTGGGAGTATTTCGGAACATACTTGCATGTGACAGTATTTCTTCAAATAAGGAATATATGCGTAGTACATACAGTAGTACATAAACTTTGTATGAAAGAAATGATTATTCATCATATTATGTTGAACGGTTAGGTGTCTTTTTTCTTGTTTCAATAAAGATACATGCTTGTACAGTCATTAAAATGAGAGCAGAAAAATGTTATTATAAAATAACAATTGATTTTTTTCGGCATGCTCTTGGATTTTTGCTCTAACAGCAGTCTCTTGTTTTTTGATGTTTGCGATATCATCTCATTTAATGCAAAAGAAACTTTGCACTAAGAGCGTTATCTTGTTCCTGATTTTTACTCAATTAAGTATTTTAGAGCAGTGGTCACATTTTAAGTTTTTTTCTACGAATTAACATGTAGTTGCTATGCAGCTTCCAGGTTTCACATGAAAGCATTTTTTGGTGTTTATTTTTTAAGTCTGTACTATTTTGTGTGCCGAAAAAGAAATCATCTTGTGATAGTGAAACAATGTGCATATTTGTTGTATTAAGAAGATTGATATCTGAGTTTTGAGCTAGAAGACTTATATGATAAAATCTCTTCTGGTGCAGATTAAAAATATTGGAAACATGGGGAAAATTCCATTAGCACGGAACTGAAGAAACTTCCAAGAAGGGAATATTGCGAAAAGCAAATCTTGTGAATAACGCAAGCAACAAACAACGCAGCTTCTTCCTCACTGAAGAACTTATGCTGAAACTAGGTAGAACAAAGACTGCGTATTAAAAGTAAAACATCAACGGATCAATATCTGTAAGATTTCCAATTTGTATCACATCGTCCATAATGTCCGAACGTCACTTCAAGGATTAAAAGCACGAATTAACCTTGAAAATAGTGAAATTTGACTTTTCTGGATAGCCTGCTATTGAACACGGTATTTGTATGAATAAAAATAATAAAAATAAATGGAACGCTTTTAGAATAATGGAGGGACATAAAAATTTACCTATGTTCCATAAAATATTTTAATTCATATTGGACTTTCTTGCAGTAACAAGTTGAATGCCTTTTAAGAGATACCAAATTAAATTCGATTACCATATTTCACTTTCTGGTAAATGTCGTGTTTTATTACGATAACGATATGAAAACCGCTTAAAGGCATTAAGTATAATGCTCAAAATTTGAGTGATTACCTAGGAAATTATATTTCGATAATGTTCTGCCTGTAATGCGTAGGAGTTTGAAAAACATATCTTTGTGAGCTTCAGATTTCCGAGGGGATGAACTGAACTCACAAGCTAAAAAATATTTTGCATCGTCGTATATATGGTAAATATTTATGAAGAATAAGGTTAAATAAACAGGTTTTGGTTTTATAGGTTATAGTAATTTCTGAAAAAGATTTTACTACATATATATATATATATATAATAAAAAATTGGTTTAATTATAGTAGCCACTGGTTATGTCTAACGCTTTTCATCAGCATGTGGTCAAATGCAAATTATATAATTATTTTATTCTTTGGCTGTGCTTCAGCCATACAAGATAATCGATTGCAAATTATGAAAATACAAGAGAATTGATTTGCAAATCATGCATTTTAGCATATTTTGCTGTTGTATGATTTTGAAAATAAAGTCTTGCATAAGCATATAAAAGAAAATAGTGTGTTTATTCGTGACCTCATGACAGCGATCTGTGAACTAGTATATAATATTCTACTTCCTGAAAGATATCTAGAATATTAGGTACATCTCAATACAAACAAATAATATGTTATTTTTCGCCAGTTATAATCCTATTTAACAACAATGCATATGTTTTCTATTAACAACATGTTTGCAAATTCTGCGTTTCCCCACGGATTTGTGCTATTACTCTTTGTAATAACGCTAACAAAAATGTGTACTGCAGTAGCAAATCAAAATTAACACCAAACAGCAATTAGACTCACACCATCCTCATATATGTACGCGACTAAAACTTTGAGATGGCTTTATAAACAACTCACTTTAAAAGATTCAAACGTGTTCGAAGCACAGATAGCTAAAACATCGGAGATAATCGCTATATAGTGGTCTTCCGATAAATCATGATAGTGAATGTGTGAGGACAAAGGCAAGTATCTCAGACACAGGAAATCTTTTCGGCTGTGCAAGAACTACTCTATGGAGGGTGCGTAATGGGCAGCGCACAGACAACAAAAAGTTAGCAGCGGATTTACTGCGAGAAAAAGCGTTTGGCAGATGTTCCTGGGAAACTGCCCATGGATAGGATTGTAGGAGGTAATAAATGAAACCCATTGTGTCAAATAACCATGTAGTAGAACAATGCAATCGAGAGCAGAATTTCAGCGTAAACAGCTTGCTGCACATTGGCGTACATGGCCTATAACAACAGACCTCTCCTTTGCGTACAATTCGCTTTTCTTAAAAACCCAAAAAATCTTCTTCAGTTGGGACTCCCAAACATAATATTTTACAAATGGAAATCGGGCGTCTAACCCAAAGAATCACGATTTATGCAAATACACACCGTTAGGTGGGTTAGGTTGTTCTATCAATAGGAAGAACGGCTTGGGCACCACTTACCTAACGGCAACTATATAAGCCAGAAAACAGGTGGCATGGTCTCGCATCTCCTTTGATGGTGAGGACGGGGTCCCTTAATATTTCTAGTACATCATGTAAATGCCACGTGGTATCTACATATCAGCGCTATACATATATGTGATAAACAGAAAAGGAAAAACACTATTTTAATCAAAAATTATTCTGTTGAAAATAATTTGTAAAGAATTTAACAAAACTTTATGTCTGAGAGTTTATTGGAAAATCATCGGCTTTTATAACGATACGCTGCCAAAACGTACTAGAATTGCAATGAATATGCTACAGAAATCACTCAGCTTCGGGTGGATTACCTGAAATGATGGACGTTTTCCTTTTGAACAAGGACATCCGCCCTTGTGAGTGTTATGTGCCGCGGTGTCATCCTCTGAAACTAGATGCCAATCAAGGTCTTTCAGCATATTTAAGCACATATGTGTCTCGATAGGCGAGGAATAGCGTAGTTACGGAAAGTAACTGGAACGGAGAACGCTTGATTCATCAAAGATGTGCATTCACCTGATTCGTTTATTCATTGTGAGGCTAGAGTATATGGAACTGGTGTTTGAAACCGTTGCGAAAAAGAGAAACTTTTATATGTATTCTTGGGTCGTACACTGAATTAGCAAATTGTAATGAACACCTACTACTAAAGGGTTGAGACGTTCTTGGACTCCAAACAGCTTCGACTCAATGTAGCATCCATTCAACGCGTTGCTGCTACTTTCCTCTAGCGTATCTTATTGCCACCTTCATTTGCAGAATGTTCACTGGAGGAGAATTTATGTTACGGATGGCTATTTCAATCTTTTTCAATAGTTGATCAATTTTTGATCGTGGTGGTTATTTAGTATTCGAAGGTATTTTTGTACTTCTGGAAACGCTTTGTGGTAATCCGATCCTTAAGTCACGAGGGATTATCTTGCTGGTAGTAGCTCTGTCTATCAGGAAACCCATGAACATGTACAGGTGCTACTAGTTCTCAGTGTTGTTATTATACATAGTGGCACCCAAATACTGCAATAGATGTAATATGGAACCAAATGACAGGGATGAGGACAAACCCACTTGTTAAATATAATTAAAACTAAACTGCTGTCATCCATAGATTTGTAATTTTAAGTCGTACTCCGGCAATTCTATGGCACGCATTAGCTGAAAGGACGATTCGTCGGCCCAGCCCGCCTTTATCATATCGTCAAAGATTAAGTTTGGTGTCCTAGCGTTCACGACTGGCAAATCTTTCGGTTTTTAGCAGAGTCTAGTGGTTCACCAAGACGGCGCCTCCTGCAAAACCCAATCTCGGCAATGTGCAGCGCGCTGCATACGCTCAAATTTCTCTCTCGAAACTGCTGTTCAAATGAGCATTTACTTGACCCAATAGAGCGCTTCTGCATTCTCTTAGAGTCCTATCAACCAAAGTCCAAAACGATAGCCTGAAGCCCAGGGAGCAGATCGTCCCATCAACGTTTTGTTTGAACAGGCTCATGTTCTCACCACATAAAAAAATCACGCATCAGTGATCAGAGGGAAAAAGAAATTCCTTCAGGACTCAATTGCAGTAGTTCTGCTGTTGTGTCCGGAATCTAACTTTAAAATTCCTAAAGGGGCACACACGATAAGGCGCGTAAATAGCAACACTGTGCATGCGTTCCAATATTTCAAAATCGCAGGGAAAATAATATATTGAAATTTTATCATAGGGAATGGACAGCAACTAAATGAGCTGGCAGTGACCCAGTAAGGTGTTGGAACGTGTTCACAGTTATATGGAGCCGTGCTGACAGCAATGCACCTGAGAGCTGCCGGATCGTACGCGGTATAGGATCCTTAGAGTGAACAACACGATTGAGGTGGTCCCACAGATGCTGAATCAGGTTTAAGTCTGGGGAATTAGGGGGCCAGGAAAGTACTTTGAAGTATTCACCGCGCTTTCCAACCACTTTTGGACATTTCTAGCTGCGTGACACTAAGACATTGTCGTTCTGGAAGATCCCATCAACCCTGAATAAGAAACTCAGCAACCATGGGTGTACGTCGTCTGCAAGGATGGATTCAAAACGAATTCGGTTCATAGTGTCTTCCACACGTACGAGTGGACGAAACGAATGTCACGAAAGCATTCCACAGACCATGACGCTGTCCCCACCAGCTTGTATTCTTCCAGCAATAGTTGAAGCGTGTTTATTCTCCTATGCGTCTCGCCTTTTACGGGAAAGTTTATCCTTTTGATGAAGTAGAAAACGTGACTCATCGGGAAGGTAATCATTTACCAATCAGCCGAGATCCAATTCCGATACCTCCGTGCAAACGTGAGCCTTTCCTGCCCATGCTCCTTCGTCAGCATAGGTGCAGTGGCCATCCATCTGCATCGGAGCCCCATACGCAGCTGGGTTCGCTGAATTGTCGTGTTATACACACTTCATATTGCCTCCTAGTTCATTTGGGTAATTAGTTGATCCACTGTAACCTGAGGATAATACTCTCCCGCACCATCGAAGCCAACATTCACCTCTCACATCAATGGCGTTTGGTGATCCGCAGCTTCCACGCCGCTTGTTCGCAATGGTGCCATTTCTCCAATCATGATACACTTTAACCACAGCAGCACGCGTACAGTTTACATACTGTGCTGTTTCTGAAATATTGCCACTTTTGGCCCGAAAAAAACATACTAATCTTTTTTTGCAATTCTAATAAATCTCTCCTTTTATCCATGAAAGCAACGAGTGGAATGTTTTCAGAATGCCTACAGCACATTTTATAACCCCCTCCTCCCAATCCAGCTTAAGACACGGGCCTTCTTTCATTGGCTACTCGCGGTTGATCCCAATCCAGCTTAAGACACGGGCCTTCTTTCATTGGCTACTCGCGGTTGACATCAAAAGTAGGAGGGGGTCACATTGATCTGACTCTACTGTGTATAACTTACTGCAGAACAAACCCCAGGTCTCGCATAATATGTTCATAATGTGGAAAACCTGGTTTCTACAAGTAGGTGTAAATCTAAACTTCAGCATCATTTTTCATATTCATTGCCAAAGCTTCGTCTCAAGGTAGCGAAAATTTAACATTTCTTGCTATGATGTCGACGACAATTTTTTATTAGTGAAATTCTAATAATAATATTGTATGTACCTCTTCTAGGTATTTTATATAAATCCTAGGCATTATATAAAACGACAAGGACTATTTAGACAAAGTATGAAAACAGATTTATTGAAATGGCTTTACTAAAAGTATGTATATGAAAATCAAGGAAGATATATAAAGTATTCGACATTTCGTTGACACTACACTTTGCTCCGCCATTCTCATAAAACACAGTATGTGCTAACGTCTGCTGGGCAAATTGAAACTCGCGTGTTTTGTCACTGCCGAACAAAGACAGAAATGCAAAAGGTGATAATCCTGAATACTGTGCGCTTGACCCGAGCGTTGAACCTCACGTGCTTCGCCAAGTGAAAAAAAACGTTATAGGCGGCGCTTTGGTGGCCCTGAACGCTAGAATTGAAAGTCCCGTGCTTCGTCACGTGAAAAAAAACAAGTCACGGACGGGAGTATTTTATACTTTGCAGATTTGCCTTTTGGCACTGCATAGAATGCCTAGGATGTGTGTGAAAATCTAAGAGTTTAAGACCTTTACTTCCCGTTTTCGGCATTCTACAGATTTCCCTGGCAAAGTCATTGTTCAGAAGCACAAGGCCTGATTTCCGACATTGCCGGTAGCATATGTACTACGGAAATCGGAGCGATATCAATTGAATGGAATTTCATATGTTGAATACGCATAATCGCAGAAAAACATAGTTCCATTTCCTACTTCAGTTCACATTTTTTAGTTCAGTTATGAAAATATTGTTAACTGTGCATTAAACTTCAGACTTTTAGTGATATTGAAGTTGAATTGTAAAATAACTTGTTGTAGATTGTGAAAACTCTGGTTTGTTCGCAAGGGAGTATCGAACCCGTGTTGTAAAATTACGTATTGTAGAGTGTGAAAATAGAGGTTTGTCCGCGCCGGATATCGAAACCGTGTCCCCTGACTCCGGAGTAAGTCGCTCTCCCAACTGAGCTACGCGAACAGAATGTCTCGCTGCAGATTTATCGTCTTGACACATGTTTTCACCTCTGTAGTACGTCACAAGACAAGAGATTATACTGCATGTGATAATTACTTCTTTGGTGGAACAATATCTAGGTCACTAAAGGATCAATATAGTGGGTTTCAAAATATTGTTCTCCGTAGAAATAATTTGCAGTATTTTATTGCGAATGGACTAATGAATTGGTAATGAATGAACTTCAATTCAAAAATTGTAGGTATGTAAAGTAAAAATGTATTCTTCATTCCATCAGTAATGATGTTTTGGTAAATTCTGCTGAGAAAAAAAAGTAACGCTTTTTTTTTTGTAACGATTTCCGAAACAGAAAAAAAAACGGAACTTTGCAGCTGAAGATAATAGATGACGACACATCAATTTTCTATGAACGTCTTGGATGTTGTGATATTGGCTGAGGTCAGGAGAAGTCCGAGAGCAAAGAAAAATGACAATCTGAAAAATGCGCGTGGGCATGAAAGCGGTAATGCCATTCTTCGTAGCTTTATCATAGATGATCAGTGGAAGTGTCTTCAAATTAAAAAATGAAGCTCCGCACATATACCATTGTGATTACCGTTGTTTCTGCTTTCGGTAAACTTAGTCTCTTGAAATTTATCCCAGCTATCCCTTTTCTTTCTCTTCAATTAAATAGAGAACTGTCTTGCATGTGGATTTTCATACATCTGTATTAGGTAATTAGTGGAGAAGTAAAGAAATTCCTTGCATCCTGTCTGGAATAATTTTTTTCTACTTCAAGATGTCGGGAAATCTCAAACCAGAGTATAGATATTACGCAGAAGATTTTTCTTGTTATACAGATGTGCCTGAACTATCTAATAACGAGAACTACCACAGTATGGAAACAATTCCAAAAGACATTTTTTCCTGATTTACCCTCGTTTCAGTGGTGACTGTTACATTCCATTTTGAAACACAAAAATATTACACTTGCTGGAAATTGTAAGGCAAATGTGCTACTTAGAAATTTCCAATTGGAAAAAATTTGTTATTTGTAATTTGAACAGAAACTCGAGGATTGTAAATGCTGTCTGGAACCAACTTAATCTCTCCCTTAAGACCTCGCCGTTTCCTGTTCCCATTTTCCCCTTCAGACTAGGCCTTTTAAACCAGATATATTCATGATAAAGCGTTGTCAAAAGCAAAAACCTAAAAAAATCACAAAGGGATATTTCAAGTTCAACATGTCATCCATGTATGAAAAACGGCATAACATTTGCCCTCTATAAGTATTCCAACAAAACATCAGATTGAAATGCATTCCTTAATACATACAGTCTTTTCACCTCACTATCTTAAACCCAATGTACAAGGAGGTAGCACATTTTAAATTCCTAACTTCAATATATTTATAAAAAAAGTACGAAAATTGTGAGAACGACAAGTACTCGTAGATGCAAAAGAAATATTATTTATTTTCAAAAGTAAATATATATAATGATACAAAAGTTTTTTAATTGTCAGGTGTTCCAAGAAATGTACTCGGAAATTTGTAATTTCGAGTGAAGCCTTAGTTGTAAAACTTACTTTTGTTAAGAGAACCTATTTTAGTGTTAAAATGTCTAATTTTGTTATTTGCGCAATTCATTTTTGTGTTGAATTGCGCTAACCACGAACTCAAATTCAGTGTTTTATATTTTATAAATCTTTGTGCAAGTGTTAGAGAAATTCTGGTAGTGGAATCTCCAGAACTTGCATTATAGATTAAAAATGGCGTGATACGCCCTTTTGAGAATTCTTTATTAACGCCAACATTATCACAAAACATTTTTCATGTTTATATATATATATATATCATGTTTAAAACATTTTACTAAATTATAAGTTAAGGAATACGAAATTTACTGAATGTAAAATTTTTGAGGCTTAAAATTTACTGAAGGATAAGAAAATTGTTGAACGGAAATTGAAATAACTTACAAAAGAAAAGTTCAAAAAGCAACCATTTACCGTATTTTAATTAATATTTGGTTTCGGAATTTATCCTTCCTCATAGGACTGAACGATGTTTTGTTGTTTCATGAGATTCTGCCGAGAGCTTTAAAAAATAGAACCCATATTTTTATATCTTTTACTTCTTGCCGATGGTTCTTTAGAAGTCTTTTATTATACCTGGATAATCGAGTTAGTAAAAGAAAAAAGAAAGGTATTAAACGCCAAGTACAATTTTAAACTGAAGTTCGCAATATATTATATTGTTTTTTTACGTCAAAGCAACAATATTGTAATGGTAGTACGTAAACTTTATGTACTGCTGCTATAGCAGCGGAAACCATTTAAAATTACACTATGTGGAAATGAATTACTGTTTCTGCAATCATATCAAGAAACTACACAACTTGTGTCTTCTGAGATCCCTTCTAGGTATCCCTACCGGAGATTGGGAACTCGATATAGACATCCATGAGGCCACACCGTTGTTTAGGAACTTGAGTGACATTCAACTAAATTTTATTCAAATTACAGCCTTGAACCGTGGCGCCAAATTTGCTTACCCCCTTCAGGACTCCGTAAAGTTCAGGACATTTCTAAACTGGAAAGCATTATACAGTCACTGCTATACCCGGATCAAGTACATGACATTTCTAAACTGGAAAGCATTATACAGTCACTGCCATACCCGGATCAAGTACAGGGCATTTCTAAACTGGAAAGCATTATACAGTCACTGCCATCAGGTTCAAATTCTTGAACATCTACAAGAAATCTTCTTCTGGACTAACAAACATGATACCCCGGGATTTTCTTGTAGTGCAGAGAGAACTTAAGTTACTGAAAGACAACCTGGACTTGGCCATTGCTTCGGCCGACAAATCCAGCCACATTGTTTTACGCAATCAAGCGGACTACCTTCACAAAATGAAGGAAGCCGTCAGTGCCGTTGAACACCAAATCTTGCCTAAAGATCCCACGCAAACTACTGTTGCTGCTCTTGGCAGATTGCGTAATCATGCCTCATTACCTTCCCCTATTTCCAACCACATGCATCCACATCTGGGTCCTCGGGTTCCCGAGTTATTTGGAAAGATTAAACTTCACAAAGTATGCTTTTCCGCACGACCTATGGTTTCCGTTTCAGCTAGCCCTACTCGGCCACTACAGTCTGCCTTAAAACGTTTTCTTCAACCTCTGACTAGTAACTCCCTTTACTCAATCTTCAGTTCGACGGACGCCTTAGACAGAATTAAAGCTTTCTGCTCCTCTAATTCCACTCCATATTTTATGGCATCTTTCAATGTTATTTCACTTTTCCCCAATGTTCCGGTACCGGCTGTTCATAATCTCATTTACGATAAACTTCTATATCAAGCAGCTCTTTCTGTTTCTGAAATTCAGGCCGTAATTATCAGCATTACAATTAATATATAAATGGTCTTATTTTCAGTTTGATCATGTTATTTACAGACAGTGTTCGGGGGCTCCCATGGGATCCCCCTCTCCCCCCTTCTTGCCGAAATTTTATTGCAGGAATTGGAGCGTGAGGTCATTATTTCGTTTCCAAATAAACCTCTTTTCTTTCTCAGATACGTTAATAATATCCTTATTTTCTGGCCGTCCTCTCAAGAGGATCTGTACTCTTTTGTACAGCGCCTTTCGTCCAAGTATCACTCCATCAAGTTCACAGTTGAGTTGGAGGTTGATAATTGCATACCGTTTCTGGATTGTAAACTTCAGCGCTCCTTCTCTTGTTCTTTGTCATTCAGTGTATACAGGAAACCTAGTTCATGTCCCATTATTATTCCCGCCATTTCATCTCACCCCTTGTCTTATAAACTCTCTGGTTTAAATTTCTTAATTCGTCGTGCCTTTTCACAATCTTCCCACCTATGAGCTTCGGAGGACTGAACTAGATATTATTCGTAATTTGGCGGAGTCTTTTGGTTCCTCTAAATCTTTGATCGAAAGATTGACTAGCAGATTCTTTCGTTCTGCTTCGACCACCTTAATTGGTTATCGTCCCATTCGCAAAACATTCGCAAGTTTGTTGGTTCTTTTCCCTTTGTTCCTTCAATTGTCTGACCTTTAAAGCCTATTTGCCATCACCATGATTTGAGTTTTGGGATCAGAGTTTCTAACTTATTTTCATCTATTAAAAAAGACCGTGACCGACTTACTGACCTGCCGAGACATGGAATATATCTCGTTCCTCTTAAATCTCTAACACCGGATTTCACTGGCAAATGTTACATCGGTTCCACTGTTAGGACCCTTAAACGCCGTCTCAAAGAACACTAATATGATAATCGTAATGGCTTCACTTCCACTGCATTATCCCGACTTTTAACCAAGAGAACTTACATTCCCATTTGGGACAATTCTAAAAATGCTAACTGCTCCTCATACAAAAATCTCAACTGTTATTCACTGAAAGCCTGTACATCGATAAATTATCTGAAACTTGCTGTAATAATGAATTGCCAAGAAACATCCCTCGACCTTGAAAATATCTGCTTACAGATTTATCAAAATAGTTTCTACTAGCTAATGACTATGTTTTTGCTTTTAATGACTGGACATGCGCAATATACCTCATGACGATTGATTGTACGTCATCTGTTCATTCATCTATCTACTTATCAGCTGCCTCTTCCACTGTATGTGTTCATTGCGTCTGAGGATGGAGACCTGTTGGCAGAACCCAAAAGGTCTCACGCTTTTAAATTTTTAACAATCATTAAAGTTTTTATTTCATCATAAAAACACTTTTATATCTCGTGTGAAGACGGTTTGTCGTTTGTAGTATGGAAATGTTGTCCTACCAGTGCACATGAGACATGAGAAATGTTAAGCTAAATTTGGCGTTGCACGGTAATTCCTTTCTTGAAGCTAAATGTAGAAATTTGGACCTAATTAATATATTGCAAATTACTCAGTAAGACGAAGTCACAGTCTTTCCGAACGCATACTGATATGCCTAAAAATTTTGCTGATCGTAATTTTATGAAGTTTAAATTTGGTAATGGGCTTTACAAGTTTGAAAAACTTAGAATGCTTTTCTCAAATGTTATTAACATTATACCGAAAAGTACGTCGTTAGTTGCAATTAATTTTTTGTATAAAATTGCTGTTTTTACCTAGTTCAGTAAGCGATTATTTTTTCGAGAAAGAGCCTCATGAAGGAAATCTTAATAGCATTTCAAGAATTGCATATTATCCGTTTCGAATAGCAATGTAAGGCCAAAAACACGACCTGTAATTTAGGAAGCTTAGCTAATAACGCGAATGCTGACAATTACGGTTTTAGAAGATGGAACATGATTTTTATCATTTTTATTATATACTTAGTGCATCTGATTTCTAAAATTCTTTCCTGGTGTATCGCTAAGTATAATATTTGTAATATCCTTCGCCTTGAGTGTAAAAAAACCGTGTTAAAGAATAACATAGTATCTATTTTGCCTAGGTATGGCACAATATGTTCATGAGAAACCAAACGCTTAGCATAAGTACATTGCACTTGTTGATTCTCCAGATTCTTTCATGTTATCCCAACAATGAAAAGGTCCCGTTCATGTCAAATAAAACACGACTAGCACGATAGAAATTCCAGCTCATCAAAACCACACGAGCATAGTTAGCAATGGGGAAACATAAATTATAATACACATAAAAATATTATATACAAGCATAGAGCGGATACTTGGACCTTAACTTACGGAACAGATATGTGGGCCTTA
Source organism: Macrothele yani (assembly GCA_039090855.1). NCBI lineage: Eukaryota > Metazoa > Arthropoda > Arachnida > Araneae > Macrothelidae > Macrothele > Macrothele yani. Next base: position 76,466,101 of record CM077033.1, on the reverse strand, counting down.
AATTATGGAACCGACATATAACTAAGAAAGACATACAAAGACTTCAAACAACTGAAGGAACCATGGAGAGAGTCGTGCGTGCTGTAACCAGGAAGGGTAAGAAGAAGACTCGAGGATAAGTAAAATGATAAAAGTAGAATACATGATGATAAAAAAAAATGCCGGAATTGGCAATGAGCGAGACAGATTGCCAGAAGAAAGGAGAGTCGATGGACAACCTACATTTTGAAGTCGATTCAAAGGAACAGGAAAAGACCCAGAGAAAAGACCACATGGAAAATGGATGGACGAAATTCCAAAACATGCGGGAATCACACGGATTAGACTAGTGCTAGACAGAGCGTTGGGGATGAAATTTGGGAGACCTTGAACCAACAGTGAATAGCTAACTTGAAAATAATGATGATGGCAATGATGTACCAGCGTTTCCAGTACAAGACATTGTACAGAAACTACCTAAAACTACAATTACTGTACTTAAGGTAAAGCGATAATATTTTAACACATTGCAGCCCTTTATATCAGCATACATATGCATGTACATTCCTGTCGGTGTTATTAACCTTCGGTATGTAAGACCAGGACATTTTAGCACTATTTTTGTGGAAACAAATGTCAACTTATATGCCAAAAATTGGAAAACAATATGGGAAACAGATTAGAGTCCACATTTAATGATTTACTGTGAATGACGAAGTATTATCTGACGCCGTCTTTGTCTCTGAACGGGAGGAAGAAATGGAATAATAGAATATTGTTAATTTTCTTCCTAATCTTTTTGACCGTTTTAGAACACTATACCACACATAAAAGGGGTCGACATCATCAACAAGACAATGTTCAATTTCGTGCTGCATTGGTAATGCTAGAAAAACTAAGCCGTCTTCGGTTAAAAATTTTAATTTGAACACAAGGGTTAATAACACACATGATTAAATTACCAAGCACTTTCAAGACTGCAACAATCTCTACATCAGATGTGAGTGTTAACATGATGACAACTGTTTATATACGTGGGAGATGGTGTGGGTCATCACAGACATGCGCAATAGAGCAGGCTTATCAACGTCTAGGATTAAGTCCATTTTAAAACATGAAATGAAATTGGAATCGATATCTTAACATCATGGGCGGAGTTATGGGGGGCATGGGAGGGCATTGCCCCCAACGTTGGAGGAGAAATTAATGAATTTTTTCTACGATAGAGATAGTCTATATCTATAACCAAGACAATTATTGAATGTGAACCGGTCTCTGAACGAAATATAAACAACCAACAAATGTCGTTCTCACGCATTCCCCAACAATTATGCCAATGACAAATTAAGCTGTCTCAAAAAAGTCAAAATGGGCTCCTATGTACAGCATAACGACAACTTTCAATCTAATCCGATGTAATCCAGTCGCTATGACATCTGGCTCATAGCAACCGCCAATCCTGCCACTGCCAATCAACGTGGGACTCGGACAGATGATCTGCCCGTCATTGATTGGACAAACGCCTGCGCCTCCCAGTCTCGAGTGAGCCTTTTTTTTTGACACACACCCCCCTTTCACGAAGCTCCGCCGGTGTGCTATTCTTAGCATAGTATTTGACTGCTTGTGGGCGTTGTATCAGGCTTACGCTGTTGTTTTTGCGTGAGGTAAAATGTTATTGTGCTATGGGCTTGTATTTAGTATCTACATTTTAAGAAATTAATCATGAGTAAGTGTTCTAAAAACATACGTTATTTCTTTTCAAAGTCAAATGACTCGCAAACACCGTCTATGCGTAGTTTACAAACGTCAACATGTGAAAAGCTACGAGAACGAGATCTTCCTAAAAGGAACCATGTATTTCTGTCGAGTTCATGGACGATCTGGAGTGATTTGCAGAGCAGTCCATATCGCCCAGTCTTACTACAGTGTCAGTTTTCAGACTTCTCAGGCACTAAACGTGGCTTTAAATCTTCGTATTTAAAAAAAATTCAATGGCTAGAAATACAGTGTGAAACAAAGATGCTGCATTTTGTTATGCATGTAGGCAATTTTCTTCAAGTAACGAATAGGATTTGTACACAGAAAAAGGAATGAAAAATTAGAAAAAAGAAGGTGAAAAGTTGAAAAAAAAATGCAGTTAGTGCAGCGCACTCATTTTTGTCGAAATTTGTTAATTTTAGGAAATTGACAGAGACAGTAGCTACGAAAATATGTGCGGCTCATAAAGAACTTGTAACTGAAAACCGTGAATATTTAAAAAAGGTGTTGGATATTCTGTATTTGGCAAAGCAGGACTTGGCACTTTGCGGCCATGACGAGTCTAGTAAATCCCACAACACGGGCAATTATTTAGAGTTGTGTAAACTTTTTGTAAATATGACGAACAATTTAAAGACAAGTATGAACGGTACCATAATTTTAAAATTCATTGTATACAGAATGAATTGTCACAAATTGTCAGATAAGAAGTCTTGAAAACAATTGTGAACGAGGTAGACGAAGCTGGGTTCTTTTCACTCATGGTCGACGAGTGAAAAGAACCCATACCCTGATGGTTGGCCAGTCATACGATGGGGTCAGTGTCATGTCTGGCGTGAAAAACGGACTGCAGAAATTATAAGAGAAAATCACTCTTTTGCGATATATGTGCATTGCTTGGCACATAAGGTCAACCTGGTTCTGGTGGCTGCTTGCAAGGACAATAACTTGAGCTGTAATTTTTCCAACGTTATGCAGTCATTGTATGAGTATTTCTCATATCCAGACACTCATGCCATGTTCCGAGCTGTGCAAAAAGAAAGAAATATCAAAACACCAGGACCTCACGAAATAAATAAATTGAGCGACACGCGCTAGTCTTGTAGGGCCACAACTGTGCTGTCTGTCAAGCGAAACTACATGGCAATTGTGGCTGTATTAAACGATACAGCGGCAGACATGAGACACTCTAAAGCGGTAGAAGCAAGAGGACTCCTAATGTCTATCAAATCACTTGATTTCATTGTTTGCAAGGTTGTTTTTGCTGAATACCTGTCTCTTATCACTATCTTGAGTAAAGCATTCCAGAGAGGGGACAATTGTATCGCACAATGTGCTAAGACAGCCAGTGGAGTAATTAAAGAACTTGATTCGCAAAGAAATGAAGTAGCTTGGGAATAAAAATGCGAAGAAGTGAAAGTTTTTGGAAAAGACTGTGAACTCGACATAACAACTGTTACAAGTGAAATGGAAGTAGAAGATTGGGAGGTTCAAAAACAAAAACGGCCCCGGATGATTTCGAAAGAGCTAGATCATTATGCTGTGTTGTCATCTGTCGGTCAAAGAATGAGGAACGAAGGAATAAGTGCAAAAGTTGAAGAAATCGAAAATGCTGAATCTCAATTGAAACGAAATTACAGATGCAATTTCTTCTACCCTGTTTTGGATATTTTGCTAAAAGAAATGAGAAGATTTACTGGTGATGCTCTTCAAGTCGCAGAGTCTAGTAAGGAGTTCCTTCGTTTAAACGAGGAAGGTTCCCAAGTTCTTTTTTGACACCTATTCGGTGTCAAGAAAAAATCACGCAATGTTGAAAGCAGAAATGTCTGTATTGAGAAACGTGATGGAAAGCTCGGGTGCCAGTTTAAAGCAGAGGCCCCTTAAAAGTGTTCTTAGAGATATGAAAAAAAAACTTTTTGAACAAGGACATAGACCTTTATCCGAACATACGAAAACTCATCAAGGTCTGTTTAACTTTGCGATCTAACAGTGCTACCTGTGAACGGTCGTTCTCGGCAATGCGCCGTATTAATAACTGGTTAAGATTTACTATGAATCAGGAACGATTATCTAACTTGGTGATTTTATTTTCAGAATCAGATATAGTTAAAGATTTGGACCCAGATGCCCTGAGTGATAAATATAACTCGAAATGTGAAAACGAAGGATTGCTTTGCAATAGTATTTTGTGCACTGACCACTGATTCAGAACCAGACTCATTATGTAAGTGATTTTTATTGGTATTATAGTCTGGCTGTGTAAATGTAATTTTATTATGGATTGAATAATTTAAAACAAATATAAATAATTCATTGTTTTTATTTAAATCATCTATCTCTTAGTTATAATGTTCCATGTAATTTTCATCGTTACAAAATAGCCGCCACTCCAAACATTTAATCCTAAGTATTAAAATATATTCTACGATGGTTCTTATTGGTACGATGTCACAGGTCATCGTCAAACGTATCGTTTTTGTACTGTTGACAATTGCAGGTCTTGGCATGACATTTATCTTCTGAGATCAAGGATCACAACAATCCCCCCCCACCTCTTACCCCGAAATATTTATCGTGCACCCCCCCCCCCCCCCAAGCAATAGGCTCTATCTCCGCCTATGGATGTAAATCATAAATATGTGGCAAAACTTTATTCTTTCGAATACTAATTCAATCGCATTATCCACAGGAATTCTAGAGTTATTGCCTAACCAATGAAGCAGCTTTTGTTATCTACTGCTTGTCGATTAGTTTGGTGGTGTTTCTTTTACATTTTTCTTCTTCTCAATTATTTAATTTCTTCCTCTGCAGAAATAAATGAAGGACTATTACACGAATAAGTAATTTATACTTTGGATTCCTAATAGGATCTAGAAAATACGTAAGCCTAAACTTTATTTCCAAACTCTTCGTCTTTTTTACAGTTGAAAGAAATACAGAGTTTTACAGGGTATGAGAAAAATATTTAGCAGTCTGAAGGAATATTATTACTATTTGCAGTAGTATAGCAATGCCACTTTTCAGTTCGCTTTCCCAAAGGAGTTTTGTATTATGCAGTAGACGCTCGGTACAGAAACCCTCCTTTTCGCAACATATTCAATATAAACACATACACGTCGACCCAGGGCACATTTTCTAACAAAAAAATTGAAACCCTTGCTTTTATAAAAACGCAAAGGCAGAAAGTATGACCGACAGTAAATAACTGTACTTTCATCTGCAAATATCTCAAAGAATTAAAAGCTATTTTGGATAAATGGTAATGCACAGAAACATCGTTATTTTAATAATGTGCATTATTGGGTAGCAACATATGAAGCCCGATAACAAGTTGCGGAAGACGTTCAGCGTTGTCGAAGAGTGATTGCAGAATTTTCACAAAAAAAGGAAAAAAAAATTTAAGATTCTCTTGACTATTGAAAACTGCATAGCGCAACCTGAAATCAGAAACTTAAAAAGCCATTCAAATAGAACTTCTAACACCTAATATAACTTCCGTACTTCAGAATATCAATGAAGTCTCACTCAAAGTTATGAGTGTTACCAAAAAATTCTAAATAAATGCATCACTATCGCTATAGAAAATAATTAAATAGAACATGTGATTGTTATTCTTGGAGTGTTTCATTTGACACATACGGCCTGGCAATCAATAATCCACAAACAATTGCCAATTATTTTCATCATTCATGATTGACCAAGGAAGGAAGGGCACCTTCATTTGTGACTGGTTCTGGTGAGAATCTGACAGAAGAGAATGTCTGCGCCAAGCAGAAAAAATTGATAAAAGCGGAAGTAATGAATTTATGCGGATGCTTAAAGAAAGTTGTGTGTTTTCAAGAAGAGATAAATGTTGACGGATACGTTAGTGCTGATACAAACGTAGAACGGTCAGAGGATCTAAAATTTGGACACTAATTCACACAGAAACTGAAAAACATTTCGGATGGAATTTCAGCTTCAGATGAAGAAAGATGATACACCTAACCTGCCCGAGATTTAGCAAGCATTCAAGTAATTGATTTAACAAGCATTTCAAGTGACTCTTGATTTCCTACATGTCGAAGAAGATGTAAACGAGTACTTCTGAATAGCAACTGACTTAAGAAATAAAGTCTTAAAGATTCTTTTAAAGCCTTTGAAACAATAAATGAAGTCCATTATAACTCCTAATAAGACTTTTCATATGAATATTTTACTGCTGTTCTAAACAATCTTTGTTAAAATACAGTAAATTTTGAAAATTGCTTTTTCTGTTGACGTTCCAAACGAAGTTTCAGGCTATGACATTTCTTTTTACATCGTAAAAAGTAAAAACAAGGACACGCATGACGTTTCTTTATTTACTCGCTCTTTCAAACGACCTTCAGATATAAGGATCCGTTTCCTTCCATGACCTTGAGTTCGTTTTACTGAGCGTGTTCTGCAGTATAAATATTCTATTAATTAATTTTATACATTCTCAATCTGCCAGAAAGTGATCTGTTCAAGATTTCAGGTAGAGTAGTCGCTTTCGTCTCCTAGATCCGATGAGAGAGTGCCAGCTGCATTAATATCTCCATGACGGGTTATTAAAATAACTTCAGTAGTAATTTTGCGTTCACTTAAAAGCCTTCAGATACCGTTACATTTGTCTCTGCGTGTTCTATCCTCAAACATTGAACGCATATTCCGTAAATGATGACGAAAAGCTGTATCAGGAAAATTGAACGCTAATAACTGCAAACCAATAATTTGCCCTGTGCTCTCAGTTGCAGTTCGCTTTTTCTCTCTTTAATTCTCATCGATGCAATTATTCGATTCGAATCATTGGGCAAAAAAGTACTGCAAACGAATGCGTCTTTCCGCGAAGAAATGTTCCTAAAGAAGCTCACTTTGAAGCGTCCAGCATTTCGTGCATTCCGTTGCACATGCGCGGCGATACGGCTTGTCTAAAAGCCCGCTTCATACAGGACTACAATTCTTCCTACGTAAAACCCATCCAAATGACGATATAACTGCCAATGGCTTCGGCCTTCGCTAAACAGTTTCGCAGCAAAAACAACAAATCTGAAACATCAGCAATAAATCCATCAGCGGAAAACACTATCCAACAAAGAAGGAATTTTTCAAATCGGTCTCCTAGAAGTAGAGATACTGACAAAAATGAGATGTACATCTAAGCCTCCTGGCGGAGAAACTATGGAATATTTTGAGAAGAAAATATTCCGAAAAGGTTTATCGATGTGAGTGGCATCAGTCTACGAAATAATTTTTTTAATCGATATTTTAGAAGCTCTGATTTTATGGCACATACATCAGAAGCAAAACTTAACACTTACGCCTCCTGGTCGTCAAAGTATTCTTCACCAAAAATTTGAAATTATATGCAAAAGAATTTGAATCAGGAGATGTATCCACTGAAGAAAACATTTTTCAAATCGGAGTTTTAGAAGAAGAGTATTCGGGGAAAATGTAATTTACTTTTACGCTCCCTAGCGGAAAATATATGCATAATTTTAAAAAGTAACTATATGTTAAATACTCTTCGACATAAATGGAATCGAAAGATATAATTTTTTTTTCAATCGGATGTTTAGAAGCAAATATGTGGAATAAAACGTATTTTTTGAATTCGACATCATCTGTGTTTACGCTCTCTACCGGCAAAATCGTACATCGTAAAAAAAAAACGAAATAACGGATCGTCATTTGCATATTATAAGCTTGCCAATGCAAAAAGAATTTTCAAATCGGACTAATAGTTGCTGAGATATCGTGGGTACAGACGAATGGACGGACGGACGTAAATTTACAGCTTTGAGTTTTATAATATTTTAAAATCCATAGATGATAATTCAGCGTTTTGAGAACATATTAAGGCCCTCATGAAGTTACTGACATTAAGCGAGAGGTCGAACTTTATATTGTTATTATTATACTTTTAAGGAAAACATGAGATTTGACACAAATTCAAGACGTTTGATAAAGAAAAATTGCTCTAGATAACAAATATCTTATACATATATATTTTTAATATATCACTTCCAATGACTGAGATTTAGAAATATGTTTTAGATTGAAGAGAATATTTGCCTGTTTAAATTTTTTAAATATTTGGTAGAAGTCTGCAGTTCAACATTTAGAAAATATAATGAAAATTACAAATCAGCAAAGTTTTTCAATGAATACGTTCACTATATATCTTCACATCCAGTTGTTTATAATGGCTTCCAATGATATGAATTATTATGTTTGTACAGCTTATAATCGCCTTTGAAAAATTCAGCTGTAGGCTGGTTCAATCCATTTAAATGATTAAATGTATCTTGATATCAAAAGTCAAGGCGACAGATGGAAATCAAGATTGCATTCCGAGAAACTAAAAAAAAAGTTAATTTACATAACACATAGGAAATTTTCAATTATATTTTATTCCACCATGGTTGCTAATATATATATAAATTATGGTATTTCCAAATGCATCAGTTTTACACAAAGCGATTGAATTGATTTATAGTATCAAAGTTCTTCATTTTCATGAAATGTGCGTTTCTTAAATCCGATAGCTCCAAATGTAATTATTTAATGCTTACATGTCCCTTAAAATTTCCTATATTAACCTGGAATGTTAAATGAACGTTTCAGGGAAATAAATAATGCTGTATGTCTATTAGATAACTTATTAAATATCTTGAGAAATTTCACTGTATTTCACAAAACAATATGGTAATATTTACATTTCAATTTTCCAGAAAAGTTCAACCGAGATTTTTCATTTCTTTTGAAATTTTTAAAGAGTATTATCACAGCAGGAAGAATACAGGAAAATGTGATATAGTGGTAAGGTGTTTGGTATAAAGCATGAAAATGATGGTCGATGAATTTTGAACTCTCTCTTTGCATCCAAATTTACTCTTTTTGTGATACTACTAAAATAATTTATTTTCATAAAATGTAAAAATTACTATTTTATTTATTTGATTTTGATTGGAGTTTTAATGACCGCCGTGAACAATTCAATGGGCTATAAGCAATTGTCCGTCCCTAATTTACAGTCACTGATTCCAGGAAAGGGAAAGAACCAGTGCCGTAAGACACACACAACATCCATCCCTCATCGGGATTTGAACCCGGATCCTTCGCGGACAAATGGTCATAAGCCAGCCCTTAGACCACTGCGCTAACGGACCGGCGAAAAGTGCTACACGAACCTTACATTTTAACTAAAAGATGATATATAGCTTAGTAAAGTTTGTGAAATATAACTGGTGTTTTTGTTAAAAAGTATCAAATAGTTAAAAAATTTTCCGCAAAAAAGAGAACATTGTGTTTTCAATAAAAGACAATTCACACTGAATGATGTATGAGTGGTGAACAGAAATTAAATTCACTGTTATTGGTATAAAACGAAATTGTTACTGTTCTCTCTAACATTTACCTGTTGAATGATTGCAGCCGTTGTAATTATTTACGGGTACTTAGCAATTGTGGGCAGTATATTTAACCAGAATTATTTCATCACCTGTGGCAGTATTGCTGTTCTTCTGGCTGTTTTTCATGTGTTATTGTTTATTTAAACAAATAAGGTTTTTTCTTTTTCTCAAGAAATCCTTTTATCATAGAAATTAATAAAGTATACTTCCTTTACTGATAAGAAACCGCTAAGGTGCGTATTCACATTTAAGTGTGGTAAAAAAACGTAATGCATTCATTTAAACAGCGTGTTCGCGACCGGCGGAATTTTTTCGTGATCACTGAATGCAGGCTGAGCTCTACCTCATTATAGTTTTGAATTTTCCACTATTCGCTTGTAGGCGAATTGTGTGTTCTTGACAAGGGGAGTGCAAATTAAATAGTACACAACTAAGCTCGCGCTCGTTTGGGCAATTTTTTTAATCAGGGCAACACTTTTTATTGTTGAAGGAAACATTTTTGTAATAGTGTTCTCCCTGCTGGGGAAATTTCATTGGTTAAAACGTTTACATTTAGGATTAGTAATTTATCCTTTGTTGAAGTTCATCCTGAATTGTTTCGGCTGCCTGTGGTTCGGTTATTTTCGCCTTGATCCATATTTTTGATTTATATTTTAGTGTTTTAAATTAAATCTGTTACAACAGAAACACAAATTGTAACACGACTGTAAGAATATGTAAGGTATAAAACATTAACATGACAAGAAACGGTGTTAATGGCAAACAGACAATGTACTACAAAAAACGAAAAATGCTACATATAACTGCCATTTCAAAGTGCCCAAAAACCTTTTTCGATTTACACGAAAATATTGCACATTAGTTAGCAAATAGTATTGTGTCACAAAACAAGCAAAAAATTGTGAAATTATTTACACTTGAATATAAAAAAAAACATTTAACAGCATGCTTCAATATTTTGCACGTATAAAAGTCAGAGAGAAGGACATCCATTACTGCATGAAATTCCGAAGGATCTGCAGAACGACGACAATGCATAACTCCTTATCCTTATTGGTATGGAAATTTCGTTAACCGAACTGACATTTCTTTCATATTTTTTGTTGCCATGTACACATTGGAACTAATGCTCGGACCTTCAAGCCATCACGAGCAGCTGATTTCCTGTCATGCAATCTTTAATAAGTAAAGCTGGCGAATTATTTCGAATTATTTTACTTACTTATTGAAAATTGCTTCCCTTTTTTGTTCTTCCTACAAAATTGTTGTCAAAATTGCCCGCAGTAAAACTTCCATTTTCGGGCCTAAATTGTTTCAAGCACTTTCAAAGTGGCAAGTTCTTCCGTGGCCTTTGCCAAAGCGTTTGTTTAGGTTTGTGAACGTGGCTACTGAAATTCAAACCACAGCTTGTTAATTTTGATACTAAAATGTTTTGTTTGTATTTCACTATAGTTTTTTGATTAAAGTCTTTTAGGTATTACACTTTTTTCGCTTGAATGTACTTTCTGATATAGGAAACGAGGTGCTTTATACACTGACGGAAAAAAAAATCCCAACACCAAGAAGGGTTTGTGTTAGATAAACGACAGTTGGTAGGCGGTGAGAGTACATCTGTAATATGACGTCTATGCAAATTTCGCGCTCAGCGCATACGTGTGGCGCTAGTAGCGCCTCTCGGAACATGCAAAGCAGGTTTGCTGTAAATACGCGCTCTAACGCTCGTGAGCATTATTAGCGTTGAGATTCGACGTAGTGTGTTGATGTTAGTCAAGAATGCCTTTAAGAAGACGAAGAAGCCGTTATCCACAGCTCACGGAGTTTGAACGAGGTCGTGTAATAGGGTCACAAGAAGGTGGATTTTCTTTCCGCAATATTGCAGAACGACTTGGCAGGAATGTAACCACTGTGCATGATTGTTCGCAGCGGTGGTCAAGGGAAGGAACTGCCTCATGAAGACCGGGTTCCGGCCGTCCACGTGGCACTACTGAGAGGGAAGACCGCCGTGTACGGCTTATGGCTGTGGTGCATCGTACTGCGTTTACGGCAGTAATTCGAGCTGCAGTTGCCACCACAGTGACACAACGAACTGTTACACATCGGTTACTTGAAGGACAGCTCCGAGCCAGACGCCCTGTAGCGTGCATTCCACTAAGTCCAAACCACTGCCGTTTGCGACATCAGTGGTGTCAAGCTAGAGCTCATTGGAGGACGGAGTGGAGATCTGTTGTGTTTTCTGATGAAAGCCGGTTCTGCCTGGGTGCCAGTGATGGCCATGTGTTGGTTTGAAGGAGGCCAGGTGAGCGCCTGCAAACAACCTGTTTGCGGCCGAGACACACTGGACCTACACCTGGAGTTATGGTCTGGGGAGCAATTTCCTATGAGAGCAGGAGCACTCTCGTGGTTATCCCACGCACCCTGACGGCACAGTTGTACGTCGGTCTGGTGATTCAACCTGTTGTGCTGCCATTCGTGAACAGCATTTCTGGGGGTGTTTTCCAACAGGATAACGCTCGCCCGCATACTGTTGTTGTAACTCAACACGCTCTACAGAGTTTCGACATGTTGCCGTGGCCTGCTAGATCACCAGATCATTCTCCAATCGATAACGTATGGGATATCATTGCACGACAAATCCAGCGTCACCCCAACCAGCATTAACCTTCCCTGTATTGACCGACCAAGTGCAACAGGCATGGAACTCCATCCCACAAACTGACATCCAGCCTCTGTACGACAAAATGCATGAACGTTTGCATGCTTGCATTCAACATTCTGGCGGTTACACCGGTTATTAATGTACCAGCATTTTACATTTAAAATGGCTCTTCTTGCGCTTACATTAAGCTGTGATCTTGAAACCTTAATCGATTAAATATGTTACCTATACAAATGTATTGCCGCCATTTCATTCCTCTACAACTATTTTTTCGTGGTGTCGGGATTTTTTTTCCGTCAGTGTATTTTCCACACCTTGTCAAGAAAATGCTTTCGAGGTAATTATAATTTTTTTCATGTTTACTTTTAAAATGTTTTAACAGTTATGCAACTGATCAGAGAACAGGATCGTGTTCTGCCCAGGGTGGTCTGCAACGTTGGAATGCGCGACTGGCAAATATTTTATTTTGCATGAAAAAAACATGCCATACCTGGGTAACCTGGTTATGTAATTTTTGGAAAAAAATAAAATTCAGCTTCTTGATAGAGTTGTACAGCTCTCACCATAAAGCAAAGATAAAAACACATGAAATCGATTGTATTGCACCATTTGCAAACCCGACTTAGCCTTTGGTTCGCAGGAAATCACAAGTTGTATGGTTGTGACTGCTTCCGTTCCAATTTGGAACTCTTACACACAAGAACAGTAATTACCGTAATATGTTTTCAGTTTTTGTTTTTTTTCACCATGCTTGGATTCATTCTTGCTTACTATGAACTCCTGCGTTTTTGTTTCGTCCAGTTTTCAGAAGCTAGTTTTCCAAGTCTTATATTTTAATTTATTTGCGTGAATTTTCACACTATTTTTTTCTGTAATAGCTTTCATGTTTACATAACGCTGTTGCTCATGAACCTTCGTTTTAAATTCTCAGTTGCATTTCTTTCTTATTTGTTTTGATATCAAGTTGTCTTTTTCAGTAGCTTCTTCTTTTTTCGTACTGAGTGTTTGTGTGTTATTGCCTTTCTCTTCCTAATGGGCAGATTTGTGAAAATGACTTCCGGCTTAATTTCGTATTTTTGCTGTTATGTGTGAAGCACTTTCCTCCTAGCTTTTATGTTTAGCTTACTAATTAAAAACCCATTCTTATATCTGGCCTATTGTTTTACACTAAATTCTTAATTAATAAACTTATCTCAAAACGACTTTGATCGTTGCCTTAGCAAACGCTGAAAATATGACGGCACACTTCACATTTAGCTTTGGTCGTCGATGGATGGGAGAGCTACGTTCTATGGGAGGAGTTTTAATGGCCATCTTAAAATGTTTCCATTCAGTACTTTCCTTAATTTTTGGCTCTCGTCGTAGCAAAAGTGAATCTCCATTCAGATTCCTGTTCTAACGCTATCATCGGTTATAATCATACATTCGAATTGAAACAACTTTAAGATATTGTAATGGGACAATACTTCTATGAATAGCTGTGTACTTGACATATGTTTCCCTGGTATATCGTCCCTAAAAATTTATTTTCCCCATTTATTTCTGTTAAGGTTAAGCTGTACTGTACACCTTAACTTTAACCGTCTTAAATACTATTTAAAAGAAGCAGTCAATTTGAAAACCAGATGTAAACTGATAGTGTCCTGTCTAATCAGAAACTCGATTGTTTGCCACGTCAGCTCGTATTCACTATTAAGCCTCAGCACTTGGCGTTTACCCGATTACCCTTCACCGACTGTTCACATTCGCTGAACAGAATCAGAAAATCCGCTTCAGCGACGATGTAATTACTACGCTCAGAATCCTGTCATTTGTTACTTTCACTCTCTGTCTCTCTCTCTCTCTCTTGTAACACACGAAAAAAAATGTCACTGTGGTTTTCTTTATATTTTACCCGGTGGGTTTGGTTTGTATCTCATAACGAATAATTCTTGATAAGCGTTCTGAAACTTTTTTTATTTAACGCTCAAATGCACTTCTTACAGCAGTTAACGTAACTGCAAAACTAAATTAAATATTATCTCATTACACACACAGTTGGATTTATCTGGAAATATTTCCGAAGCATCCAATCTTGAGATTTGATGTTTTGAAGCATCTATATTTTTTAGATTTTGATATCTCCTGGTTAGTTTTACTACGAACATTAGTGACACCTTATCTCCTAAAGGGTTACCTGCAAAAAATAACGAGGGAATATGATTTTCCATTATGTATGGATTTATTGATTATGAAAAGGCCTTTGACTCCGTCAGTCCAACGGCAATTACAATGGTCTTGTAATCCTGCGGTACTAAAGATGCATTTATTAGTATTATAAGTAACATCTATGAAAATGAAAGTACAAAGGTTCGGTTGTTTGAGGATACAACACTAATGAAATTTAAAAAGGAAGTGAGACAAGGTGACAAAATGTTTTCCAAACGCGTTAATGCCACATGGCGAAATGTCTCTTTAAATAAGTGAATTGTGAAAACAAAGGAATAAAAATAAATGGAGATTATTTAACTAACCTTGTTTTTTCTGATGACGTAGACTTTTGTTTTTAACTTTCCTCTTAGAGCTACAGAGTTTGATCCAGGAACTTGCTGACAAGATTAAAAAAGAAGTGGGATTAGCACTGGCATCCAGAATTAAAGAGATAGACATAAACTCATAAATAACGCAAAACCTACTTGACAGAGTTAAAAGAAAACTGGTACAGAACTACATGCAGTATGTCGATAACACAGTGATATACAGCAGAAAAAGATTGCTATCTCCCAATGCGTAGAAAGCATGCTCAGGCCAGGTCAAAATGGTTTCCCTAGCAGAAGGTAGTCGCGACAATTTCAAGAGGCTAATACTGGGTGTGAATAACCCAAAAAGCGACACAGCTCGCGTAGCGAGCCATTATGCTGTTTACAGGGCTAAAAATACCAGTTGGGAGCAATAAGTCCCACCCGTTAACTTTAACACGTCGGAGTGTAGAGAGGTATCTCGAATAGGTCTGCTAGCTTCCAATTATTTTTTCTCCGGCATTCCGGACATCATGTTTTATAGGGATCAGGTCCAGGGATCTCGCGGTTCATCTCCATGGTGCGAAGGTTCTTACACACCAGATGTTCGTCGACTACCCAAGCACTGTGGGGCTTCGTGTTACCGTCCTTAAAAAGGAATAGGGGCCAACAGCTCATCTGAAAAGCAGTACATAGCGATCTAGGACGCGACTCTATAACGTGCAGCAACTAGGGTACGTTCTGGAAACCCGTGCAGCGTTAAGCATCCATTCATCCTAATACCAGTATATACTAGGCGACGTCCACCGCAGTTGTAAAAACTACTACGGCAGACGTCGCCTGGGAAGGCCCCTAATGTAGGATGAAATATTTCAACTCACTGCGTCTTTCGAAAGGTTCACAGTCCGAGTTTAGGGTGTACTGCATTTCGTAATAAAAGAGAGCACAGGTGCATTCATCTGGGACCTAGCGGTGATGTTTTCTGGCCCAGTTCAGACGGATCATTACGTGCGTTGAGGCGAGGGAGATGCAGAACGTTGTTTTTCATGTATACAGCCCTCTCTCGCAGATTCTTCTGTAAATTGTTTCCCTTGGTACCGCGGTTTTGGTAGCAGAAGATAGCTCCGGCTATTTCTGCTTGGCTATCGGCCCCTATCGTGGACAGAGAAATACTGGGGTCTTCTTGACTTGTTGCGGGCTATGGTCTTTCTTGTTCTGGCTTCTTGGTTATTTTTCTATGAGATTTATGTGTTTATATTCTTAATGCTTTCAGTTCTAGCAAATTCAAAATATTGGGCTTACCATTTAAGATGCAACCTCTCTATTCTGATCTTTACTCTACTGAATGGTCGTGTTGTGTGTACTTTCACTCCTTCTCCATGCGAAACCGTGAACCATGAAAAATATTTGCTTTATATGCACTCTACGTACGTTCAAATGCTATTAGTAGTTCACTGTGCCCACCGATTGTTTACCATTAACTGTTATGTCATGGAAGCACAAATGTGTGCATGAAAACTCAGTTACTTATGTTTACATGAAACCACAATAAAGAGGAAACTATTTTGGGGCACGATGCACTGCATCTGATATTTGCCTGTATGTATACTGCACAACAAACAAGTATTCTTCATGGTTAAAGGGGGATGGGGAGTGGTAACTTCTAACATAACCATTCAATGCAGTAATAATCAGAAACTACAGGTCACATCTTGAAAGGTAAACCTAGAAATCAGCTGTAGAAGTTCTAGAACTAATAATGAATACGTGTTTATCTTATGGCGCTTCAATACAAACTTTTTTGTATCGCAAATGTATATACAAGAGTTGTTGTTCCTGTAACAGAAAAACCATTTCTCGTTGAAACGCCGAGAGATTCTTGCATCTTGGAACAAATGCCTGCTAAATTTCTAATGATGTTTCATGAACCCCCCACATGTCCGACACGGATTTCACCAATCATGCAAATTCGTTTGCTGATAGTTCTGTGCAGCTCAGTTGCTTCCCAATGAAATAACAGAAGGTGTGATCCCAATTCTCCCTACAGGCACACTACTGGCAGCCCTCAGTGCTTTAGAGACGGCCGTCAGGAAACATTATCGGTATTATCACAGAAAGATTTCTAGCACTAGGTGTATTAGTTGACGAATGCGTTCTTACCGTTGTGAGGGCAACATCTAAACTCGCATAATATTCGGAGCGTATTATATAAAACAGTCCGTTAAGTTCATATTGAACAGTCGTCTAAGCACTTACATATTTATCATCCCTGCATGCACCAAGCACATGTTTCCGCCATTTGCATGCTTCCATTGAGTAAGTTGCTGGATGATAAAGGCTTTTTTCCTATACTGAAACCTCTGTCTAGAACTACAATCAGGAACGACTTGCAGGAAATATTAATAGGTTTTTATATAAGAAAAATACCCAAATATTTGGTAATCCTTAATTTGAGGAATTCCAGGATCTGCAGAAATATTTTTCTTATTTTCAGATTCTTTTGGTGAGTCTGTGCGGGGTGCAGGCGTGAAGAAAATTGATTTTATTATGTGTAACAAAAAATGCGTCATCGAAGACTGCAGTGTGCTCAACAAGTTCAACACAGGTAGTGACCATAGATTGGTGAGATGTAAGATGCACCTCAACACTAAACTCGAACGTGGCAAGCTCATAAGACAAACACAATGTATTGACATAACCAAACTTAAAAAACATCATAATACTTGAAAGTTGGAACTGAAGAACAGATTATCTGCTTTAGAAGGCCTAACACCGGAAGAAGTGGATACTTCTGAAGTTAACAGAAAAGTAACCAAAGCTCTTATGGAAACAGCAACAAAACTAGCTGGGTCTAAGAACAAGTTGCATGTGAACAAATTATCAGGAAAAACCAAAATGTTGATACAAAAAAGAAGAGAGATGAGGACAACTAAAGAAGATGTGACTTCCAAAGTGAAATATATAGAGCTATGCAAGACAGTACGACAATGTATCACTGAAGACGTAATGAAATTCAACTGTGAACTACTGAGGAAAGCAATTGAAAACAACCAAAGCCTGAAGATAACAAAGGGACATCTCTGAAAGGGAAGAAAGCAGATTATGGCGCTGACAAAAGAAGATGGTTCTGTAACAAGAAATAGAGGCGAAATTTTGACAAGTGACAGATTTCTACTCCAAACTATCTGAAAGAGATGATACATATACTCCAGACATCATGAAAGATACCAGTACCAGAGTTCTTCCAGTCCTCCCAGCAGAAGTTGCACATGCAATTAAGAACATGAAGCGGGAAAAAGCTCCAGGAGAAGACGGAATTACTGTAAACATCATACAAGAAGCAAGTGGAGAAATCGAAAAAGTACTCGCCCAAATTTTCACTCGATGACTTAATGAAGGGAAGATTCCTGAGAATTAGAACCACGCTACAATGATCCTGCTACATAAAAAAGGTGACATTGAAGATCTCAGGAACTACAGACATATCAGCCACCTATCAGTGGTTTATAAAGTCCTCACTAAAGTTCTTTCACACCGTTTGAAGGTAACACGGGACATGGCTCAACCGAGAGAACAAGCTGGATTCAGGAGTGGCTACAGCACAAAAAATCATATCCACGTACTGAGAGAACTAATTGAAAGAGCGAGGGAATATGAACTTCCATTGTGCATGGCTTTTATCGATTATGAAAAAGCCTTTGATTCGGTGAAACCATCAGCAGTTACAATGGCTCAGAAATCCAGCGGTATTGAAGATGCATACATTAGTATTATTAATAACATCTATGAAAACTCAAGTGCAAAGATTCAGCTGTTTGAAAATACAACACACATAAAAATTGGAAAGGGAGTAAGACAAGATGACATCATATCTCTGAAGCTCATTAATGCCACATTGGAAAATGTCTTTCAATAACTGAACTGGGAAAACAAAGGGTTAGAGTTTAATGGAGATTATCTAACCCACCTTCGTTTTGCCGATGACGCAGTCATTTTTGCAACTACACCATCAGAGCTGCAGAGTATGATCCAGGAACTTGCTGACAAGAGTAAAGAAGTATGATTTAAAATGAACTTTCAGAAGACAAAAGTGATGTTTAATGCTTTTACAAGAAATGAAGATTTATCGATTGATGGAGAAAAGCTAGAGATAACAGACACGTACATTTATCTCGGACAGCAGATATCAAGTGAGGGTCCCATTAATGAAGAAATTAATCGGCGTACAAAACTTGGCTGGAGAGCTTTTGGAAGAAACAGCATAACTTTCAAGAGCAATATGCCATTATGTCTTAAAATAAAAGTGTTTGATCAATGCATCCTTCCAGTGCTTACGTATCGTGCAGAGCCGTGGACCTTAACTATAAGATACATACAAAGGCTGCAGACAACTCAAAGCGGCATGGAGAGGTGCATGCTTGGTGTAACCAGGAGAGATAAGAAGAGGAAATCGTGGATCCGAAAAATGACATGAGTGGAATCATGATCAGAGGTAAATCCCTAAAATGGCAATGACCTGGACATACTGCCAGAAGGACTGACCATCGATGGACAGCCGAAATTTTAGATTGGATTCCAAGGGACAGGAAAAGACCCAGAAGAAGACCACATGGGAGATGGGTGGATGAAATTCGTAAATATGCGGGAGTGACATGGAGGAGACTGTCCCAAGACAAACCGTTGTGGGGGAAACTTTGGGAGACCTTCGTCCAGCAGTGGATTGATAATGGTTGACAATGATGATGATGATGATGATATCCCAGTAATTTCCAGTTTTACATGAATTCTCAAACAATCTTCAAATGGGTACATTTCGCTTTCATATCTCGACTCATATTTATACCAGATTATTTCCACAGTATCTCTTTATTTGAAAAATACATTTTTTAAATAAACGTGACATTTCCTTTTGCCTTCAATATATGAACGCCCTATCTTTGGACAGTAAATATCTATTCAAAATCATGAATTTATGTAGATTTGAGAAAGATTATCTTTAAAGTGTTGAGATGCAAAATTTCTTTAAATGATATAAAAACTTGGCATATGAAATCTCTTATAATTTTCTCATGAAAAGGGAAAAAAATGAAATATTTACTGGACATAGCGCATAAGATGACGTTTGGGCGAATATATGCAACTAAACCTTCAATTCAAATTTGTATCACAATTTGATTAAACTTCCATCCCTGTCCCTCTCTGCCGGAATTAGCTGTCAGCGCGTAAGTACTACCATCTTTCGATCGATGCGAAAGGTAAAAGCATCTAACTTCTGCATGGATCGTGTTTCGTCACTATTTTGGCTGTGCCTTAAGAGGGTGTTAAGGAATGTTAATGCCGCTCCCGCTCCAAATTATTTATCCTGCACGAAAATACATGTTTCCTCATAAATCGTAATCCTTCTATCAAGAAGAATAAATCAAGAACATTGATTATACAGCCAGGGAACAAGTGTCTGATGTGCGAATCAAGACCTCAAAATAGTATTCTGAGGAAATGCAATTACGTTGTAATGAAATTTGCAGAATGTGCTCTACCTAATAAGTTCCTTTTTTTCCCTCTGTTAGCTTACATTTCAGTGTACGACTATTGGTTGCATAATACGTATGGAGATTATGGAAGACCTCCCAAGGATACTCGAACACAGTAAATCCTTCTTGGCAAATTCCTTCTGTTCCTCGAATTGTTCAAATCATTGAGGAAATTCCACGCTGAGAGTCATTGGGCGTCACTCGAAATGTATTAGCCTCACAAACTATGCCTGTCGTTCACCCAACGCAGTGTACGTATCCCCGTCGGTAACAATTTCATTGGAAAAACTCTTCCAGTTCCACTCTTTACATTAGAGAAACGTCTGTAAACTGAGTTAATAACGGCGTGGAAACACTTTACAGGATCCCGCTAGAAAGAAACGAACACTAAAAATCCAAAACTACCGGGAATTAGTGTTCATTGTCTTAAAGGTCATTTAAGGGCCAGCTAAAACATTTACGAAACGCGTTAGATACATAGCTTACATGCAAAAAGGCGTCAAAACAAATCAGAAGCTCGCACTAGAAAACACAAGATACAAAAAAACCGATGACAAAAGCTAGTGCCGTTAATATTATTCTTAATACGATCAATACATAGGTTACATGTTTTTACTTTTCAAAACACCCGACAGATGGCCCCACGTCGGCACAAAATGTTTGTCGTGAAGTACTTGCCGGGGATGGAAGTATAGCCCAGAATTCCATGTTTTTTTTTCTTAAATTAAAAGTGTCTCTACCCCTAATACCTTGAGTAACACCAGAATTGCCTACAATTCTGAATATTGTCTTCCCGAATTCAAGGGAAACGCGTGCGTGAATACAGTTATTTTAAATCATTATTTCTTACATACTTATTTTGAAAAAATTGGGAATAAAATATATTTATCAAATTGTGTAAGTTATTTTATATTTTATCTTCAACACATTCGTATTCGAAGCACAACATTTTGCTTCTGAGCTGCTGATATATAATATTTCTCGTCTTCTTACTTACACTGATTCTGCTAATTTTGGAATATAATACACTAGTCCATTAGCCAATCGCTGCAATTCGACATTTTGGAACCACCTGTGGTGGGAAATGCTACCAAACCTTTTTGGGCACATTTTTATTTATAAATCACAAATAGCTGTGATAGCGTGGACAACGTGGCAGCTTATGTTTTTGCATAGGCGGTCAAAAGGTAAAATTACTGTAATCTTCAGTTGGCTCTATCAAACTGAAAAACTGTTTGAATTTCAATTGTAAATGCTCTCTGTATTCCTCTCGCCAAGACCTTTAAAACGAGTGGCAACAGAATGGTCTGTAGGTCAAGGTCAAGGGTTTGACCTTATTGAACTCAAATGTTCAACTTTCTAAATTTGTTTTGAAGACCCCTCGTGAAACCATTTGTTTTGATGATCTGGGTCACAGGATCACAGAAAATGTAGCTGTTTATGAATCAAAGTATGTTTAGTAGAAATAGAGCTAATTATATATTTAATGATCCTGAATTTGGTAAAATACTACAAGACTAGTTCTTTGAAATCATATGTGTGTTAAAAATGATAACGCAGTTACTTTCTTCACAATAACATCAGACTCCACACACCGATTTCTCAGTCCTGCATCTTCAAATCTCTTACCAAGGATGCGTAGAAATGTTCAAATAGTATGGAATGTTCCAAGACGCAGAATAACTGGCTGATATGCATCTTCGTGTTTCCATTTGATTTCTGATGCTTTGCAGAAGATGGCTTGTTTTGAAAACGCAGGCATCGATGTTGTTTCTGTCTTACGGCACTGGCTCTGTCCCTTCCCTGGAAGCAGTGACCCTAAATTAAGGACGGGCGACTGCTAATAGCCATTTGAATTGCTCACGTTGGTCGTTAAAATTTCAATCAAAAAAAAAAAAAAATTTAGTTCTTCATGTTGTCTTCGTCTTCCATTCTTCTAGGTTTTTTTTTTTATTTTGAAAAGAATGAGTTGCATGAATTGATCAGAAAGTTCTACACCGGTGTTCGTTATCTATAATATTCCATGCCTATTCCACATGTGATATCGTCTTGAATCAACTGTAATTCATTTGATGCCTATAGTATGATATTAGACTGTGTGCAATTACAGCTCTGAAGCACTCTGCCACTTTTACTGTGAGAGCAATTCTGAGTTTATTTCATTTGCACGCTGCAATATCTTTAAAGTAACCATATAGAACGTGTTTTGTATTTGCTGTTACCAAGTTGTTTCGCACATGTCGTGTGAAACGTATTTCGTTTGACCGCATTTGTAGATCTGCAGGAATTTCGAGTTCTGAGGGTTCCTCCCGACGTAGACGTTGAAACTTTCATAGAGATCAGTAAATCAGGACAGGACCTAAGCGATGTGTAGTTGATTTTATTAGGAGTGGGTTGAAGTAAAAACATCTACTAGAGTCAGTGCCGATTATTCACACACCACAGCGTGCGGAAAAAAATAATGCAGCAACATTTGAGATAGAAAGAGCTGGTTTCTTTAATGGAGTGACTCCTCCCATAGAAGGAGATATCCTATCGTGGTAATACCAAACTGCAAGAAAATGTCTTAAAAAGCTTATTGTAGTTACTGTATGATTTGCCGGTTTCCGTGGAAGTCCCCAAAACATAAAGATAAACGGAACGATGTAGAAATCACTGTTAAACGACTGTTACTAAATGTATTGATTATTATGCCTGTTTGAACAAAATTATTGTAATTTTTATTATTATAATAAATGTTTGTAGTATATTACTCAAAGATTAAAAAACGCACATGAAATATTACTCAAAGATTAAAAATCGCACATGAAATATAAGACTTTCAATTTTTTCATTTCTATACATTCATTAACGGCAAGTAACTCAATTTAAATCATGTTTGTACTCCCAGTAATTCGATTCTGTAAAACCATGAGAGATTAATTTTATTATTTTTCGGTTTTTAATTGTTTTATTTCTGGAGTTTTGCATATAGAAGGTAATACAAAATGTCTCAGATGATTTCAAAGGGGCATAATTCCTAACTTATAAACCGCCCATGGCCTTGACATAAAGCAAAGGAAACAGGAAATCTTCGAGTTTTAGTAGCTTAACTGGATAATGCTAATCTGTCCTTGTGGCTCCTGACTTTTGACTTTGAGCCGTTGGCCGTTTCCGAACGATGTGTTCCCTTGCTTTTGTATCGGTCGCAGTGGATCCCATAACTTCGTGCTGTAAGCCGTGGGATTTCTCTTTTTTTCTTCTTCTGAAAGATAAAGATACTGTTTACGTGCCTCCATAACGTACAAAACTGAAAGAGCTCAGAAAATACTTTGTTACAGCGGTAAACTCAGTGACAGTGATATGCTGGAACGAGTATGGAAGGAAATGAACTATCGTCTTGACGCCGCTGGTGTAAATATGGGAAGTCACATAAAGCATTTTTAAAGTGGGAAACCGAACTGGGTCGTTTTTTCATTTGGTTGATGCGACTTTCATCATATGAACACCTGTAAGCTTCGAACATATAATAATTTGAAATCGGTAAAATCATTTAAAATAACCCTGTCTAAGAACAAGTGAAGGGTAAATTCTACTAAAAGGAAAGTACCTGATAAATTTATGCATGATTTCATCAAAAATGTAGCAAATAATATCTGCGTTTCAGCATGTTTCTCCGTTTTTTCCAAAAAAAAAACGTTTTATCTCTTATCCATTAGACACATTTTATTTCACTTGAAATTTATTTAGGTTATACAGAATCTGTTAGTTTCATAAAATACCGCGGATGACGATGGAAAAAAAGGCGATTTCAATTCTCCAGTTGAAGAACACCGTACTGTGTTTGAACACTATATATTGTTTGAAAACATTCTGCCGTTTAAAGTGTTCACGACAGAGAAACGTAATTTGTTAAAATAACATCTCTGTTGTGACACTGAATGAAGTAGCAGATACAACACGTCAATTTTCAATATTTCAGATAAAGCCAATTCAAATGAGAGTGAAATAGGGCAAATCCTAACATAAAATAAGCTATTAGTAAAGTAATAATGAGTATTCCCATCTGTCAGCTAAACATATGGATTGATACTGCCAAGTTCGACCCACTGGTAAACAGAATTTTGAAGGTAGTTGCATTCCGCTGAAGAATGTTTTATCCGGAATAGGAAATTATATATTTAGGATAGTATGAAATAAACAGCACTCAGTCATAACAAACTGTTTCAGTAACTGTTTGGATTGAAGTTTCAAAGAATTTGTTGTCGTAACGCATGCCTGTATAATATTATCACGAAGTTTGTCTTTCACCCAGACATTTTCCCAGAAAGTGCACGTTACACGTAAAATGACAAATGTCGCATATTAAGAAATATAATTATTGACACACAAATTTTAAATTTTACGTACCTCTCAGAACCTCTTAAAGTTCAAATCTCGATTTCAGTCTAACTGATAGACAGTGACACTACTCTTTGTGAAAATTCAGCATCAATAAAGAATCGCACTATTCAAATGAAATTTAATCACGGATTCCTTATGTTACAGGAAATAACTGATTACATTTTCAATGCCATACGAAATTTTTACGACTGAAAACTCAGTGCTGTGTGAAGCTACCTCTAGCAAGAATAGCTGCCTCTACATGGCATGGAATTCAATGCAAGAGGTTTTTTGGTATCGCCCTAGAGCACAGCATGCAATGCTGCTTCTATGTTACTCCACAGTTCATTTGAAGTGAATGAGGGAAGTTCTTGGCGGGCCAGTAGCTTGGCTACCAGATTCCATGCATGTTCTATCAGACACACGACCGCAGAATGTTCAGGTCAGAGAAAAAGCGGTTCATTCCGTGCAAAGAAGACGCCTTGGACATTCCCAGGTACATGTAACCCAGTATTGTCCTGCTGGAATATAGCGCTGTTGACGTTTCTCTTAATTCATATCAGGAACTATCGCGAATGGAAATCAATGTCGCTCCAAACTATTGCGCTTGGCGTTGGGCCGGCATGACACTAAAAATACACGCTGCAAAGTGCAGTTCACAACGATGTCTTCAAAAACATATCCGATCATCATGGTACATCACGTTGAGTCGTGAGTCCTCAGAAAACACGAACTGTTGCCAAACAATCAGCCAAAATCTGTTTTCAAACTAATTACCGAGTGCTGTTTATAACGTATCATGAACTTCACACACGCCGTCGTTTATTTGAAGTATTTTTCATATACATAAAGATGCGCTGGTCATAGTATTTTGGCTCTTTGTTGTATTATTGCAGATTCTAAAGAGAACAAAGGTAGGAAACAGGAACATAGCTGGAGTTCAGCTCTGTGCCAAAAAGAAAAAAGTTCTTTGAGATGATATAGCATATAATAACTTTCAACTGCAAATCACCAGATTGATGTTAAGTTTAGTTATTACAGGTGGTAATATATGTTCTGTATAACGAGAAGAAATGTTAATATAAATACACAGAGGCGAAACAGTTCGTGCAGTGTGTCACAGACAACACTAGATATCAGTCATTATGTCCTTCACCATCGTGCAAAAGCTTAACATGAGAAGAAAAGTGTCTTTATTTATTTATTTGTTTTTTTCTTTGTTTGTTTGTTCATTGAAAATCTATTAAAAGGAAAGTTATATTTTGGAGGAACAAGAACAGTTCAAGCTTTAGAAAATACTTCAGTTTTTGGATTATATGTGGAAGCAGAGGATATCGATAGATGTTGTCTAGTTAGCGTGAGAGGGAGAATAGCATAGTGTTACCGTAGGAGAATTTTGTCAATACGTTGGAAAGAGGCCTGAAGACCGCAATTTTATAAATATATTTTTTTTCTCTCGAAGAGGTACATAACGCTTTCTCTGCACACCATTTAACACCTATTTATTTGTCTTTTGTAATTTATTTGAAAAGGCGTCTAAATTCCGCAAGAATTAACCAGGGTTCATTCAGGGATGGGACCTCTTAAAGTATCCCTCAAAATTTCAAATGCAACCTGCGACAAAGTCTAAGGAACTCGAATGCTTTTTCTTGAGTATATTTCGAAGACAACAGTGGCACCACACAATATTAGTTTGGCCAATGGCAGAATAGCCTGTTCCGTAAGATGAGTGGTTTAAAACGTTTTATTGAAATGTACAGTTGTCCTACAATTTTCTTATCTAATCAAACGTGGCGATTATCATCCATAGCTGTTTAACCACCAAATGTGGTAGGGCACAGGTAAGGAAATAACATAACAGCAGGATGGAAAGTATATCAGTGGCTCATCCCTGAAGTTTTCGTATTGATGTATGAACCAATTTAGCTTAACACAAGAATTTCTTCCAAAAGTCTTAAACTGGTTTCCCTTTTGCAAGTTGACGTCACGTTTCTATTGAGGGTGGCTTTGTGCCGTAAGGATATAATAGTCCAACAAAAATTATTTTTCATGCCTCATTTTTCAAATATTAAAATAATCCTATTTCAAAAAGAATTACTGCTCACAATGCAAATGCCTGATACTATAAATAAATTGTTTGTATTTTTATGTTATCCAAACATCTTTAAATGCAGTGCTCTTTGTTGAAATGAATAAACAAGAAAAACCTGAGGCATTGAAGTGAGATTTATAAAATACATTACTTATGACACTCGATGAATGTGGGCAGAAATACAGATCATATGTCATAAGTGATGTGCAACACAGAAGACATATTTCCATTTGTACCAAATATGAGCTGCGACAACAGCTCTCACACGGCGTGGAATCGACTTCAATACGTTTCGAATGTCACACTGCGGATGGTCATTCCATCATTCACAGTGGTTTAAGCCAGGATTTCTGATCATTCGCCTGAGATGGGTTTGCTTTCGAATTCCAGTGAGGCATGGATGTTGTGTTTGTCTTACGGTACTGGTTCTTTCACTTCCCTGGAGTCAGTGGCCCAAAATTAGGAATGGGAAACTGCTCAAAGCTCGTTGAGTTGCTCACGGTGGTCGTTAAATCTACAATAAAAAAGTTACATGATTTGCCGATTTCTACGCAAAGTTAGTCTTCGTTAGCAAAGTTAGGCAAGTTTTGTACGCCGATTAATTTCTTCACCAATGTGACCCTCATTTGATATCTGCTGTCCAAGATAAACGTATGTGTTTGTTATCTCCAGCTTTTCTACATCAATCGATAAATCTTCATTTCTTGTAAAAGCATTGAACATAACTTTTGTCTTCTGAAAGTTCATTTTTAATCCCACTTCTTTACTCTTTTCAGCAAGTTCCTGGATCATACTCAGTAGCTCTGATGGTGTAGTTGCAAGAATGACTATGTCATCAGCAAAACGAAGGAGGGTTAGATAATCTCCATTAATCTTTATCCCTTTGTTTTCCCAGTTCAGTGATTGAAAGACATTTTCCAATGTGGCATTAAAGAGCTTCGGAGATATGGTGTCACCTTGTCTCACTCCTTTTCCAATTTTTGTGTGTGTTGTATTTTCAAACAGCCGAATCTTTGCACTTGCATTTTTCATAGATGTTATTAATAATAATAATGTATGCATCTTCAATACCGCAGGATTTCAGGGCCATTGCAACTGCTGATGGTTTCACCGAATCAAAGGCTTTTTCATAATCGATAAAAGTCATGCACAATGGAAGTTCATATTCCCTCGCTCTTTCAATTAGTTCTCTCAGTACGTGGATATGATTTTTTTATGCTGTAGCCACTCCTGAATCCAGCTTGTTCTCTCGGTTGAGCCATGTCCCGTGTTACCTTCAAACGGTGTGAAAGAACTTTAGTGAGGACTTTATAAACCACTGATAGGTGGCTGATAGGTCTGTAGTTCCTGAGATCCTTAACGTCACCTTTTTTATGTAGCAAGATCATTGTAGCGTTGTTCCAATCCTCAGGAATTTTCCCTTCATTAAGGCATCGAGTGAAAATTTGGGCGAGTACTGTTTCGATTTCTCCACTTGCTTCTTGTATGAATATTACAGTAATTCCATCTTCTCCTGGAGCTTTTCCCTGCTTCATGTTCTTGATTGCATGTGCAACTTCTGCTGGAATTACTGGAGGAACACTGGTACTGGTATCTTTCATGATGTCTGGAGTGCATGTATCATCCCTTTCATATAATTTGGAGTAGGAATATCTCACTCTTGCCAAAATTTCGCCTCTATTTCTTGTTACAGAACCATCTTTTTTTCTCAGTGCCATAATCTGTTTTTTTCCCTTACTGAGATGTCCCTTTGCTATCTTTAGGCTTTGGTTGTTTTCAGTTGATTTCCTTACTAGTTCACAGTAGAATTTCCTTACGTCTTCAGTGATACTTTTTCGTACTATCTGGCATAGCTCTGTATATTCCACTATGGAAGTCACATCTTCTTTAGTTGTCCTCATCTCTCTTCTTTTTTGCATCAACATTTTGGTTTTTCCTGATAATTTGTTCACATACAATTTGTTCTTAGACCCAGCTAATTTTGTTGCTGTTTCCATAAGAGCTTTGGTTACTTTTCTGTTAACTTCAGAAATATCCACTTCTTCCAATGTTAAGCCTTCTAACGCAGAGAATCTGTTCTTCAGTTCCAATTTGAAGGTATTATGGTGTTTTTTAAGGTTGGTTATGTCAATACATTTTGTTTGTCTTATGAGCTTGCTACGTTCGATTTTAGTGTTGAGGTGCATCTTACATCTCACCAATCTATGGTCACTGCCTGTGTTGAACTTGTTTATCACACTGCAGTCTTCTATGACGAATATTTTGTTACACATAATAAAATCAATTTCACTTGTCGTCCCATTTGGATGTCTCCATGACCATTTCCTGTGTGGCTTTTTCTTGAAAAAGGAGTTCTAGATGAAAAACCCTTCTGCTTCTGCAAACTCTACGAGAGTATTTCCACGCTGGTTTCTGTTGCCGTGACCGAATTTACCTACTGAAGTTTCATTCTGTTGCCGTTGCCCTATTTTTGCATTGAAATCTCCCATAATTATCTTCAAGTGCTGCTTACCTTTATTATTTAGATGACGAATTTCTTCATAAAATTCTTCAATTTCTTCTTCAGAATGACTTGTGGGGGGTGCATAAGTTTGAATAATCTGTGCCTGGTATCTTCTCGAGAGTTGGATAACGAGTCGTGCAGCTCTTTCAGAGGAACTTTCAACTTCTACAACTTTATCCTTCAGTTTCTTGTTTATTATACATCCAACACCGCTAGTTCTGCCAGTATCTGTCCCACGATAGTAGAAGAGATATCCACTTTTCAGTTTATTGAGATCTTCTCCTTTTCTCCTTACCTCACTTAGCCCGACGATGTCCCACTTGATCCTTTGTAGTTCCTCTTCCAATTCAAGAAGCCTTGAATCAGAAGATAGGGAGCGTCCGTTATACGTAGCGAAGGTCAGCATCAGATGGCAGCCTAGTCCGGTCCTCCGGGGATTCTTAGCACCCTCTGCCTTCATGTCGCACTGGCCGCTGCCTTGGCCAGGTACATTCCAGCTGCCGGAGACTGAGGGCCAAGATTTAAGTTGTGGAGTCATTTTGGAGGGGTTTGGCCATAACTCACCACGCTGGCGAAGCGGGTTGGTGAGTGTGGGATAGCATTTCCTCTAATCCCTATGGTATAGTTATACCGCTATTGGCGGCGGTCGTCAGAGCCGCTTTAGTGGGAACAGGATGTACCACGAGAAGGCGAGGTTGACATTTGTCAAGGAGAGGCTGTTATGTTACGCATTGCCTGACCTTACATCCCATATATATATATATATATATCATCATCATCATCATTGTCAACCATTATCAATCCACTGCTGGACGAAGGTCTCCCCAAGTTTCCTCCACAACGGTCTGTCTTGTGCCAGTCTACTCCATGTCACCCCTGCATACTTTCGAATTTCATCCACCCATCTCCCATGTGGTCTTCTTCTGGGTCTTTTCCTATCCCTTGGAATCCAATCTAAAATTTCGGCTGTCCATCGATGATCTGTCCTTCTGGCAGTATGTCCAGCCCATTGCCATTTCAGGGATTTAACTCTGATCATGATGTCTTCCACTCTTGTCATTTTTCGGATCCACGAGTTCCTCTTCTTATCTCTCATGGTTACACCAAGTATGCACCTCTCCATGCTGCTTTGAGTTGTCTGCAGCCTTTGTATGTGTCTTTTAGTTAAGGTCCACGTCTCTGCACCATACGTAGGCACTGGAAGGATGCATTGATCAAACACTTTTCTTTTAAGACATAATGGCATATTGCTCTTGAAAATTATGCTGTTTCTTCCAAAAGCTCTCCAGGCAAGTTTTGTACGCCGATTAATTTCTT
This sequence comes from Macrothele yani, assembly GCA_039090855.1. Taxonomy (NCBI): domain Eukaryota; kingdom Metazoa; phylum Arthropoda; class Arachnida; order Araneae; family Macrothelidae; genus Macrothele; species Macrothele yani. The sequence continues at coordinate 76,435,990 of CM077033.1, read as the reverse complement.
CACCAATGTGACCTTCACTTGATATCTGCTGTCCAAGATAAACGTACGTGTCTGTTATCTCCAGCTTTTCTCCATCAATCGATAAATCTTCATTTCTTGTAAAAGCATTGAACATCACTTTTGTCTTCTGAAAGTTCATTTTTAATCCCACTTCTTTACTCTTGTCAGCAAGATCCTGGATCATACTCTGCAGCTCTGATGGGGTAGTTGCAAAAATGACTACGTCATCAGCAAAACAAAGGTGGGTTAGATAATCTTTATTAATCTTTATCCCCTTGTTTTCCCAGCTCAGCGACTGAAAAATACCCTCCAATGTGGCATTAAAGAGCTTCGGAGATATGGTGTCACCTTGTCTCACTCCCTTTTCAATTTTTACGTGTGTTGTATTTTCAAACAGCCTAATCTTTTGCACTTGCATTTTCATAGATGTTATTAATAATATTAATGAATGCATCTTCAATACCGCAGGTTTTCAGAGCCATTGTAACTGCTGATGGTTTCACTGAATCAAAGGCTTTTTCATAATCGATAAAAGCCATGCACAATGGAAGTTCATATTCCCTCGCTCTTTCAATTAGTTCTCTCAGCACGTGGATATGATCTATTGTGCTGTAGCCACTCCTGAATCCAGCTTGTTCTCTCGGTTGAGCCATGTCCATTGTTGCCTTCAAGCGGTGTGAAAGAACTTTAGTGAAGATTTTATAAACTACTGATAGGAGGCTGATAGGTCTGTAGTTTCGGAGATCCTCAATGTCACCTTTCTTATGTAGCAGGATCATTGTAGCGGTGTTCCAATCCTCAGGAATCTTTCCTTCATTAAGGCATCGAGTGAAAATTTGGGCGAGTACTGTTTCGATTTCTCCACTTGCTTCTTGTATGATGTCTACAGTAATTCCATCTTCTCCTGGAGCTTTTCCCCGCTTCATGTTCTTGATTGCATGTGCAACTTCTGCTGGAAGGACTGGAGGAACTCTGGTACTGGTATCTTTCATGATGTCTGGAGTGCATGTATCATCCCTTTCATATAATTTGGAGTAGAAATCTTTCACTCTTGTCAAAATTTCGCCTCTATTTCTTGTTACAGAACCATCTTCTTTTCTCAGTGCCATAATCTGTTTTCTTCCCTTACTGAGATGTCCCTTTGCTATCTTTAGGCTTTGGTTGTTTTCAATTGCTTTCCTCACTAGTTCACAGTTGAATTTTCTTACGTCTTCAGTGATACTTTTTCTTACTGTCTTGCATAGCTCTATATATTCCACTTTGGAAGTCACATCTTCTTTAGTTGTCCTCATCTCTCTTCTTTTTTGTATCAACATTTTCGTTTTTCCTGATAATTTATTTACATGCAACTTGTTCTTAGACCCAGCTAATTTTGTTGCTGTTTCCATAAGAGCTTTGGTTACTTTTCTGTTAACTTCAGAGATGTCCACTTCTTCCGATGTTAGGCCTTCTAAAGCAGAGAACCTGTTCTTCAGTTCCAACTTGAAGGTATTATGGTGTTTTTTAAGGTTGGTTATGTCAATAGATTTTGTTTGTCCTATGAGCTTGCCACGTTCAAGTTTAGTGTTGAGGTGCATCTTACATCTCACCAATCTATGGTCACTACCTGTGTTGAACTTGTTTAGCACACTGCAGTCTTCTATGACGAATTTTTTGTTACACATAATAAAATCAATTTCACTTGTCGTCCCATTTGGATGTCTCCATGTCCATTTCCTGTGTGGCTTTTTCTTGAAGAAGGAGTTCAAGATGAAAAACCTTTTGTGCCTCTGCAAACTCAACGAGAGTATTTCCACGCTGGTTTCTGTTGCCGTGACCGAATTTACCTACTGAAGTTTCATTCTGTTGCCGTTGCCCTATTTTTGCATTGAAATCTCCCATAATTATCTTCAAGTGCTGCTTACCTTTATTATTTAGATGACAAATTCCCTCATAAAATTCTTCAATTTCTTCTTCAGGATGACTTGTGGTGGGTGCATAAGTTTAAATAATCTGAGCCTGGTATCTTTTCGAGAGTTGGATAACAAGTCGTGCAGCTCTGTCAGAGGAACTTTCAACTTCTACAACTTTATCCTTCAGGTACTTGTTTATTATAAATCCAACACCACTAGTTCTGCCAGTATCTGTCCCACGATAGTAGAAGAGATGTCCACTTTTCAGTTCGATGAGATCTTCTCCTTTTCTCCTTACCTCACTTAGCCTCACGATGTCCCACTTGATCCTCTGTAGTTCCTCTTCCAATTCAAGAAGCCTTGAATCAGAAGATAGGGAGCGTCCATTGTACGTACCCAAGGTCAGCATCAGATGGCAGCCTAGTCCGGTCCTCCGGGGATTCTTAGCACCCTCTGCCTTCATGTCGCACTGGCCGCTGCCTTAGCCAGGCACATTCCAGCTGCCGGAGATTGAGGGCCAAGATTTAAGTTGTGGAATCATTTTGGAGGGGTTTGGCCATAACTCACCACGCTGGCCAAGCGGGTTGGTGAGTGTGTGATAGAATTTCCTCCAATCCCGATGGTATAGTTATACCGCTATTGGCGGTCGTCAGAGCCCCTTTAGTGGGAACAAGATGCACCACGAGACGGCGGGGTTGACATTTGTCAAGGAGAGGCTGTGATGTTACGCATCACCTGACCTTACATATATATATATATATATATATGCTGACCTTGGCTACTTACAATGGACGCTCCCTATCTTCTGATTCAAGGCTTCTTGAATTGGAAGAGGAACTACAAAGGATCAAGTGGGACATCGTGGGGCTAAGTGAGGTAAGGAGAAAAGGAGAAGATCTCATCGAACTGAAAAGTGGACATCTCTTCTACTATCGTGGGACAGATACTGGCAGAACTAGTGGTGTTGGATTTATAATAAACAAGAAACTGAAGGACAAAGTTGTAGCAGTTGAAAGTTCCTCTGACAGAGCTGCACGACTTGTTATCCAACTCTCGAAAAGATACCAGGCTCAGATTATTCAAACTTATGCACCCACCACAAGTCATACTGAAGAAGAAATTGAAGAATTTTATGAGGAAATTTGTCATCTAAATAATAAAGGTAAGCAGCATTTGAAGATAAGTATGGGAGATTTCAATGCAAAAATAGGGCAACGGCAACAGAATGAAACTTCAGTAGGTAAATTCGGTCATGGCAACAGAAACCAGCGTGGAAATACTCTCGTTGAGTTTGCAGAGGCAGAAGGGTTTTTCATCTTGAACTCCTTCTTCAAGAAAAAGCCACACAGGAAATGGACATGGAGACATCCAAATGGGACGACAAGTGAAATTGATTTTATTATGTGAAACAAAAAATTCGTCATAGAAGACTGCAGTGTGCTAAACAAGTTCAACACAGGTAGTGACCATAGATTGGTGAGATGTAAGATGCACCTCAACACTAAACTTGAACGTGGCAAGCTCATAGGACAAACAAAATCTATTGACATAACCAACCTTAAAAAACACCATAATACCTTCAAGTTAGAACTGAAGAACAGGTTCTCTGCTTTAGAAGGCCTAACATCGGAAGAAGTGGACATCTCTGAAGTTAACAGAAAAGTAACCAAAGCTCTTATGGAAACAGCAACAAAATTAGCTGGGTCTAAGAACAAGTTGCATGTGAACAAATTATCAGGAAAAACCAAAATGCTGATGCAAAAAGAAGAGAGATGAGGACAACTAAAGAAGATGTGACTTCCAAAGTGGAATATATAGAGCTATGCAAGACAGTAAGAAAAAGTATCACTGAAGACGTAAGGAAATTCAACTGTGAACTAGTGAGGAAAGCAATTGAAAACAACCAAAGCCTAAAGATAGCAAAGAGACATCTCAGTAAGGGAAGAAAACAGATTATGGCACTGAGAAAAGAAGATGGTTCTATAGCAAGAAATAGAGGCGAAATTTTGACAAAAGTGAAAGATTTCTACTGCAAATTATATGAAAGGGATGATACATGCACTCCAGACATCATGAAAGATACCAGTACCAGAGTTCCTCCAGTCCTTCCAGCAGAAGTTGCACATGCAATCAAGACCATGAAGCGAGGAAAAGCTCCAGGAGAAGATGGAATTACTGTAGACATCATACAAGAAGCAAGTGGAGAAATCGAAACAGTACTCGCCCAAATTTTCACTCGATGCCTTAATGAAGGAAAGATTCCTGAGGATTGGAACACCGCTACAATGATCCTGCTACATAAGAAAGGTGACATTGAGGATCTCCGAAACTACAGACCTATCAGCCTCCTATCAGTAGTTTATAAAATCTTCACTAAAGTTCTTTCACACCGCTTGAAGGCAACAATGGACATGGCTCAACCGAGAGAACAAGCTGGATTCAGGAGTGGCTACAGCACAATAGATCATATCCACGTGCTGAGAGAACTAATTGAAAGAGCGAGGGAATATGAACTTCCATTGTGCATGGCTTTTATCGATTATGAAAAAGCCTTTGATTCAGTGAAACCATCAGCAGTTACAATGGCTCTGAAAACCTGCGGTATTGAAGATGCATACATTAATATTATTAATAACATCTATGAAAATGCAAGTGCAAAGATTAGGCTGTTTGAAAATACAACACACGTAAAAATTGAAAAGGGAGTGAGACAAGTTGACACCATATCTCCGAAGCTCTTTAATGCCACATTGGAGGGTATTTTTCAGTCGCTGAGCTGGGAAAACAAGGGGATAAAGATTAATAAAGATTATCTAACCCACCTTCGTTTTGCTGATGACGTAGTCATTTTTGCAACTACTCCATCAGAGCTGCAGAGTATGATCCAGGAACTTGCTGACAAGAGTAAAGAAGTGGGATTAAAAATGAACTTTCAGAAGACAAAAGTGATGTTCAATGCTTTTACAAGAAATGAAGATTTATCGATTGATGGAGAAAAGCTGGAGATAACAGACACGTACGTTTATCTTGGACAGCAGATATCAAGTGAGGGTCACATTGATGAAGAAATTAATCTGCGTACAAAACTTGCCTGGAGAGCTTTTGGAAGAAACAGCATAATTTTCAAGAGCAATATGCCATTATGTCTTAAAAGAAAAGCGTTTGATCAATGCATCCTTCCAGTGCTTACGTATGGTGCGGAGACGTGGACCTTAACTAAAAGAGACATACAAAGGCTGCAGACAACTCAAAGAAGCATGGAGAGGTGCATGCTTGGTGTAACCAGGAGAGATAAGAAGAGGAACTCGTGGATCCGAAAAATGACAAGAGTGGAAGACATCATGATCAGAGTTAAATCCCTGAAATGGCAATGGGCTGGACATACTGCCAGAAGGACAGATCATCGATGGACAGCCGAAATTTTAGATTGGATTCCAAGGGACAGGAAAAGACCCAGAAGAAGACCACATGGGAGATGGGTGGATGAAATTCGAAAGTATGCAGGGGTGACATGGAGGAGACTGGCACAAGACAGACCGTTGTGGAGGAAACTTGGGGAGACCTTCGTCCAGCAGTGGATTGATAATGGTTGACAATGATGATGATGATATATATTATTTTTTTTATTTTTTTATTTTAGTATTTTGGACATGTAAGTATGACATTCATATCATATTACCACAACCTCAATAAAAGCTGTAAACAAATAAATTTTAAAGAAATGTAAGGTATTATTTGCATATTTTACTAAACACTTTAATTCAATTTTTTTACTGTGATATAAATATTATATTAAAGTACTTCTTAAAAACTAAGGACCGCAAGGGCAATGTCATTCGTAAATAGTCCTTCATATTATACCATAGAAAACCAGTTACATTTTATGTAGAACTTGAGATGAGAAACACTGTATAATCTTTATTGCTTGTTGAAGTAGTTCGCTGTCAATGTTTCAAAACCAAAAATGACAGAAAATAAATTAAAAAATATATTTTCAGCAGATGGCGTTCAGTTCTTTCTAAGTAAAACACAACAATCTATTGCATCGGCGCTAGTTTTGCAAAATGTATATATGATTTTCTCGTGTAGAATCATTATACTCGTATCTTATTAGAAATACGTCAGTGAAATGTTAGATATGCAGTCCCTGTATCAAGAAGACATTCCAAGCCGATGTATTTGTTTATTAGTTAAACTACAAGAACGATTAAATAATGAGTCCTTGAAAAGAAAATTAAGTAGAAAAGGCCAATCATTCAATTAATATAGTTAAACTTATTCAGAAAGTCGAAAATGTCCAATTAAAAAAACGCTGTACGTCTGTTGCCAGTCCTTACCCAATCCAGAATATTTAAACTTTCAATATTCAGAGGCTGGATTCCGTCGCGATTTTAGAATTTTTCACATTATCCATAGCTGGATTAGACATTCCTAATACCGCAAAATTATTTGGTATTATGGAAAATGTTGTTTACATTTACACGTGTTCAGAAAGAGCTGTGTGTTCGCTTTATTACTGTATGGACCACATAGAGGGCGTCTCAAAGAGGACTGTACAATTTTCAAAGCGCATAAAAGTTTATTCAGGACACTTACAAATGTTTTTGGAGGCGTTATTTTGTAGCATGACACATCAAGTTTTACCTCATGTCTTTGCAAAGAACCGAACACCGTAACCGCGACTGCCACGTTTCAAAATAGTTCTTTTCAGAAGTGCGGAGCATGTTTAATTTGAAGAAATGAAATATGCGAAATATGTGACAATTGTTCAACGGAAATTTCGTTTTCTAGCTTGTAATACATTTGTGCGCAGAAATGACTGAGCTTGTTTGAATTATTAAAGGTATGAATTGGTGGATTTCATACATACAACCTACGATTATTGCCAGGGTGAAAATGAACTTGGGTTTTCCGTCATAGTTTAAACTCCTATATACTCATCTCCTAAAAGAAGTTTTCCGACTGCGCAAGTAATATGATCCATATCCTTCTCAATAGCCGTGTTATTTGAAATATTAGCTTGTTTTCACGTTTCACCAAACAGTTGAAGGGTAGTAAACAATTATGTTTGACATAATCTGAAAATATATACTGCATAATCCGACAGTAAAATTAAGCTGCAGTTTGGAATGGTACACTGCTACGTAAAACTCAATATTATTCTTGAAATGGTGATCAAGTAGTTACAATAGTATTAATAATAATAATAAAATAAAAAAACTCAGTGAAAATCAGACTGCCGACTTTATCCAGAAAAAGATGAATTTGTGCCTCACATATTACGTTACTGTAGCAAAATTACCCAGACGGATTACAAATTTAGACACGACAGGGTTGTAAATTTAATTTACTGGTCATTATGCAGGATGTATAATTTGCCAGCCTCGAAAAACTCATGGGAACATCATGCTGAGAAAGTCTATGGAACTTAACAGATCAAGATCTTATGGGATTTTTGAATTCAATCGGATCGGCACCTAAATGTAATACCCCAAATATAACCGTCATAGAAAATAGGAAAGTCTGAATAATTGATACAGCTATACTTCAAGATACTAGAATCAATGAAAACGATTTGGAACAAAAATGACCAATTATAAAGGTTTGTCAAAGAAATTACACATAGACTAAACACCCAGCGATACTCCCCAGTGTCATCGGGGCACTTGGAGCAATTTAAAAAAAATGCTATTCATTTAAACAAATTACAGCTTCCAAATACATCATCTATAGAACTGAAAGGAATATGTTTACTTGGAACATCTTGCACTCGCGGACATTGAAATTCGCGCACCTAGAAGAAAACATGGTATAACCGTGAAACTTTGCAAATAGCTGGAATGGGCTGGTATGCAAATTATCCACGTTTGGTGCGAGTGCGCATGACTGCACACCCTGTGGTGACGCTAAAACCACGATCCGGCAGCTTTGAAAACAAAGAGTGTAGTCAATGCCCCATGAAAGCGAAAAGCACCAGCCGAAGCAACTAAGAGTGCAGAGTGACAAGAATGCCGGGTAGGCGCCAGAGACGTCGCTTTACGGAACTTACGGGTTTGAGAGAGGCCAGATCATCGGGCTGAAAACCATAGGGTAGTCGGCGCGCCGTACAGCCCGCCATGTAGATCATGCTCACCAAACCTTCTGACTGTGTTCGGAACAGTGGGTACGTTACGGCATTATCACACTATGGAGCGGCTCCGGACGGACTAGGAGGACCAACGGTATAGATTATCAACGGATCGTGCTCCAGGCCGTAACGGATCCGACGGGGACCCGGTCCACTAGAGATACAGATGTAGCGGCTCCTGTGCGCCCACAATTATTTCTTGACGCCCAGCGTTCCTTACGTGTGCTGCAATTAACACCGGAACATCACCGTCTAAGTGTGCAGTGATGCCAACCCAGAGTGACGTGGAATGCCACAGACTGGCAACGTTGGTGTTTAGCAATAGTGCCGCATCGTTTTGGGGACAGATGATTATCGTTTCCGGTTGTGGAAGTCCCTGTGTCAACTGCACAATCCCAACCTTGCTATCGAGTGCCACACCTCCCCCACTGCAGGCATTATGGCCTAGGGAGCCATTGCCTACGAGAGCCGATCAGCTCTAGTAGCTGTACGTGGATCATTGAAGGGCCAGGTGTATGTGAATGAGATGTGACAGCCCCATGTGCTTCCATTCCTTGTCGGGATTATAGGTGCGCCGTAACACCAGGATAATGCCCACACGTACATGGCTCGGGTTGACCAGGGCTGCCTACGTCATGTTTAGACACTTCCATGGCCTGCACGCTCCCCGGACATGTCCCTTATTGAGCATGTGTAGGACTAGTTAAAACTTGGGCTACTGCCGTGACCCACTATTCGGGATTTCGTGCACACCGTCTGGCACTTGTGGGCCCGTCTGCTCCAGGACAACATTAGGCGTCTATTGGCTTACATGCCGGACCGACTTGAATAATGTATCGCCGCACGAGGAGGTGAGACGCGCTATTGAAAATGACCGGACTGCGTGCCACAGATACCTCTGTAATTATCCTGCAGCTCTGTTTTTACGATCCTGTGTATCATTCATCTGTATCATTACGTCCACAAAATCAAAATTTCAGTTCAATCCGATGGTCCCTTCACCTTTTTGCGCAAATTTCATTGTCCGTGAGTGTATTTAACGGATGATTTAAATCAAAAATAAAAATATATTTTATCATGAAGAAGAAAAAACGTTGCTTAGCGCTTGCATTTTGTTGCTCTGTCCTCTAACTATTCCACACTGAAAGAATTAAAGGTAATATATTCCATTGTTAAGTGCAACAGATTCTAAAACGTAAATATTTTGTAATGATATGTATTTTTTTCACATAATGGAACCTTTAAAAATTTCAGAACGCAATTTCATTCTCTTGAATTATACAAAATATACTATTTTACGTCCTTTATCAAAATACTTGTAGCATTCCATTTTAAATGGAAGATGTCGATTTAATTTTATCAGAAAGATGTGTTAACAACATAAAACGAATGGCAAATCCTATACTCTGAAACTCAAGTTATTAAGAAACATTGCAGCTGAGCATGACATTAGAAAGCATCTCTGGGAGAATGGTTTATTCAGCACCAATGTCGTAGCCAGTGAATTTTAATCAAGATCTACAGTTCGTGCAGAAATTTTATGGCTTCCATTTGGTTATTTGAAAAACTTTGGAAGGCGCCTTTTAGTTAGTACACTAGTTGAAAATGAATAAAGTTCCCTTCAAGTAAATAAAAGAAATCGTTATGTGGAAAAAATGTATTTATGAATGATTTGAAAGAAACATTTATGAAAAATACTTTGCAATATTGTAAAAATAAAATGAGAATTGTTCGCTTCACATCACGCAGGAAAGAGGGTACGTTTCATGCACAGGCTCGTGAGTGTCAAACCAGTGCAGTTGCCACAGCGCCCGCTTCATACGCAGACTGTTGTTAGTTTGTTTCCAGCTAGATCTAAACGAGCGTTTTTTCAGGTCCTGTGGAGAAAATACCCCTGCCGCAGTGCAATCCTGAAGACGTCTCTTTAGGGGAAAAAAGCAGTTGTGCCTTTGAGAAGCTGACGTCATCAATTTTTTTATGGCTACTGCTGGGAAATTAATGTACAAGACTCGGCAAGCAATCAGTTACGTCACGTTATTATCGGCTGCCATTGCTGGGAAACTAGCCGACGACATTAGGCTAGCCATCATTTATGGCACATTCTGGTAGGGCCTCTTAACGGCCGCTTGTGGCAGCCACTGACAGTGATGTATAACCAATTGCCCTGTTATGACATATGACAACTGATGGGTTGCCAACTGTTGGGCAGGTGCTGGTCTTAACTGCTGGCTCATGTGGTGGCCTCTGGGATATTTTATTACCGGTTGGGAAGAGGCAACATAGTGCTGGGCCACTGCTGGTTGCCAGTGATTGGTTGAGAGCTGGCCTAGCAACACTGCTTTGCTGGGAAGACATTGCGCTATCCAATCCCATGTAAAAATATCCTCAAGTATTATACTCTACAATATTTATTACATCAGGTTAAAAAACTATTCTGAACTTTTATTGAAGTTACACCAATACACTTTTATGCAAGAGTTTTCAAGAACTCTTGTTCCATATACTGTGTGTCACTCGATGATGCGTAGCTGTTACTGCGAACGATCTTGTGCTACCTTTGTACTAAGCTTTTTAACCAGATGTAATAAATATATGTAGTAGAGTATAATACTTGAGGATATTTTTACATGGGATTGGATAGTAAAATGACTTAGGTCTATTTGTTTATATGTTACGCATAGCACGAAATGATGTTATAGTGATCACTTAAAGGAGGTTATGTGACTGTGCAAACTGTGGTAAATCCATGATTTATTTTCAACATAAATTTTAAGGATATAAAAGGAAGATTGATTTCCCTAAGGACAATAAGAAATATCAATAATTTGTATTATAATAAATAAAACACTTCTGCTACTAAGCTAATTATAGTGAATATAGCTTTCACTAATATTATAATGAATTCAATGCTTGTACTAAGCTAATGCTTCTTCTAATGCTTGTTGTTTGTTAATTATATCATGAATAAACTTTCCTGCTAGTAGTGTAGTAATAATAATGAACAAGCTTATAACTGGTAGTAATGTTGTAGTAGTAATTAAGATGAATAAAGTCTTATGCTGGTTGTTACTAATAACACTAAATGAAATAAACCTAACAGCCAGACAGAGGTCTGACAGTACTATGAACTGAGAAAGACGTACTTACTTAAAACTCTTTTATTAGATAAACTCTTGAATCATCCAACGCACACACACTAATCCTATCACAATAATGAAGAAAAAACCTAATCACATAGAACGAAGCTCTCCCTACGCACATCAACAAAAGGCTCTCTCTATACAACAACAAATGTCCTCCACATAAACAAACGCTCTCCCTAGGTATCGTTGAACGCCCCTATTTATACTGGCTACCACCACGTAATGACTTACACTCATTGCCAGATCTCATTCAGCGGGAGAAATAACATCTCGTTCAGTAAAAAGATAATTTACATAGTAAAATAAAATAACTAGAGATAGTAAAAATCAAAAGGAAAGTGAATCTAGAGTATACGTTACATCATCTCCCCCTTAATTTTTTTTCCGAAAAACCTATCAATTTTGGAGTGTAAGTCTTACACTTCGTTGATTGACGTTTATCGACCTCTTTTTTGTTGTTGTTTTGGTGGCAGCAGTATGTATAATATCAAACTTGGCATGACAAAATCAAGAAATCTGTATTCGTCTGTGAAACACTTTGTATACTTGAACAAAACAAACCTGCATCGGCATACCTTCCTTTTATTCTGCCTAGCAGGAATCACTTTTTTAATTTCAAATTACGTCCTCATTATTCGTTGAATACACACCAACTGTATCAGCAGCGAAGATTGCCTGGAGCTGCCTAACATTAACAATTTTATTATTTTACCCCTAAGCTCATAGATATATATAAAAAAATTTGGATTAGTAGATGGACATAGAAGAAATATCAAAGAAAAAAACACACATATATACACAAAAAGAATGCATAGGCCCACACGAAAAAAAGAAATTCTGACACGCCAACTGGTCGTGCAGGAAAAACAACAAACGGAGAAAAGAACCTGTCCACGAGAACTTACTTATCTCGAGGACGCATAAAAAACTCTAGTACGATAACGTTTTCCAGGCCTAATCGGACTGGTAAATTCAGGTGGCGTAGTGCGTTTCAAGGACTTGAATGGATCTGGAACATCTGTATTCTGTCGGTCAAGAAATCCCGGCGGCTGACAGGAACGGTCAGGAATGGCTGAAATCCGTCGGTGAGGAACGGCTGAAGTCTGTAGGTCCGGAAATCCCTGCGGCTGATAGGAACGGTCAGGAACGGCTGAAATCCGTCGATCAGGAACGGCCGAAGTCTGGCGGTCCGGAAATCCCTGCGGCTGACAGGAACGGGCTCCCCAGGCTTTTGATATGTAGTCCCTTTGTGCTGGGGCCCGTGTTGTCCTTCCAGCATTCTTTTGGACGGACGTGGCTCCGGCCACATCGTTTGGTTTCGTTTTCGCCCTCGTGGCATGAGAGTAGCAGCAGGCATCGGCCCTGTTTACCCTGAGCGTAGGTTCCAGTGGCGAAACCCGGGCGGATGCAAGGATCTCTGCCTTTGTCGCTGTTGCGGCAAAAGCAGATTGGGGAGACAAGGTACGTTTTTGCCCAGCTTTTGGTGGTTCTGGACGGTTTGTAATTGGTGTTTGACGTTTAGGAATAGTCAAATTATTGTTCATAACTGATAAATCAGAAATATCTGAAGCCTGTGAGTCGCTGCTGTAATTTAGTGGTCGGTGCAAGGCGATGTTCATTTCTGCCTATAGGAATACCCTCTGACGAGGTATTCAAGGAAGTAGGAGCTTATGGTGTTGCAGACTTATCAGGAAATGGTGCAGCAGTAGTCTTGGCTATGGTTGGAGGGAAAGGAACGGTACTAGTATTTGAAGAACTTGATTCGAGCCTTCGTCTCATGGGAGAATCAGGTTGCGTGTTTGGAAACCCGTCTTGAGGAGGGGAGGGTGAAGAAAAAATCACTGGAGATTCTTCAAAAATGTTTGTTGGTTCTTCCAAAATTTCTGGAGTTTAATCGTGAGATATAGACTCCTGAGTCTGTGGAACAGAAGGTTGAGTAGGGTTGATTATAAAATCGATATTTCGTTCACGATACTTGCGACACTGAGCAACGTGTACGTATTGAAATTGATTGTCAGGTTTTTCAAGGACAATGTTATTTTCAAACACATTTGCCACCCGATATGGACCTTCGTAGCTGGGTGCAAATTTCTTCACTAAAGTATGAGAAACAGAAGACTGGAAGTGCGTTTCCACGAGAGTGAGATCTCCAAAGACAAGATCTGGTTCCCTACGCCTAGTATTATAATATCTTGCTTGAGCCGCTTGTGGTCCTAACATTGCAACACGAGCTTTTTCTGCCATGATTCGTACTGATTGCGGAGTTGGCCGCTGGTTTAGTTCGTCGATAATCCCCGTTAAATTTTCAAAAGGGGTTTTAATTTTGCGACCCAGAAAAAGTTCTGCAGGAGTAATTTTAGTAGATTCGTGAACAGACGAGAGGAGGGCGAACGAAAAAAGCTCCAGATGGTCATCCCATCGTTCGTGATGATCCATGACGAATGTAGCAATCATTTTCACTAGCGTGCGGTTTACGCGTTCCTCAGGATTACTCTTGGGATGATATGGGGAAATGAATTTATGCTTAATGTGTAGTCTCGCACACATTCTTTTAAAAATGTCAGAAATAAATTGGGGACCATTATCCGAAACTACTTTATTAGGTGCACCATATCTAGAGAATACTTCATTAATTATTACATTACAAAACTTCTGCCGTAGCGGCCTTAATGGGAAAAACATCAACCCATTTAGAAAAATTATCAGTTAGTACTAAAACGTAACGAGCTTTGTTTTTAACAGATAAAGGATAAGGTCCCAATAAATCTATTGAAATAATGTCAAACACATGAGAACTTGAACTAGATTTCAAGTGACCGGCCGGTCTTACATTACGGTAATTATTGATCTGACACAAGTGACATGATTGAATGTATGCGAGCACACTTTGGTACATGCCAGGCCAATAGGCAACATCCCGCAATTTACAACGGGTCTTGCGATAACCTAAATGGCCTGCAAGAGTTTTGTCATGAAATTCGTTTAAAAGGGCCATTCTAAGGGTTCGCGGAATACATGGGCGAAACTCTGCCCTAGTAGTCCTAGATTTCGTATAGTAAAGAAGACCGTCTATGACTTCAAAATGCTGTGACCTTCCAGCCAGAGAAGGATCACGTTGTAGGGGCGAACCCGCAAGCAAAAAAATATAGATATCCCCAAAATCTGGATCATTTATTAATTCTGCCAATATCTTCTCTCTGGATGTTATATCAGCTATTAGAAGTAAAGGCTAACATCCAGGAGTAGTTTCTGTGTGGACCCCACTAACCGGGACGCGGGACAATGCGTCCGGTAATTGATTCTTATGACCTGGCTGATACGAAATTTTGATATTGCTCTCTTATAACTTCAGAGCCCGCTTCATAAGTCTTTAAAATAGGTGCTTAGCAGAATTCAAATACTGAAGGGCAGAATGATCCGTAATTATGTTAACTATCAATTCGTTAAGATAACATTGAAATTTATTAAGAGCATACACAACAGCAAGACATTCACGTTCCGTAGCTGAATAATTGCGTTCAGCTTTATCTAACGTACGAGACGCAAAAGCTATTGGATGCCCAGCTTGTGACAAAACGCAACCAAGACCAACTCCGGATGCGTCAGTATAAATATCAAATTCCTTAGTATGATCCGGGAAATCCAACACAGGAGGCTGAGTCAACGCAGACTTCAGTCTTTCAAATGCAGCGTTAGCCTCAAGTGTCCAAACAAACTTCTTGTATTTACGTTTCAAAGCATACAATGGCTCACAGATTGTAGCATAAGCGGGGACGTACTGCTGATACCATCCGGTCATTCCCGGAAAGCGTGATAGTTCTTTTGCTGTTTTAGGCCGAGGAAAGTCAACAATAGGCCTAATTTTTTCATTATCCGTAAATAAGCCGTGGGGAGTGATTTTCAACCCCAGATATACAATCTCGTCCCTCGCTATCTGGCATTTACTAGATTTTAACGTCAAGCCAGCATTGTATATGAGTTGGAACACCTGTTTGAGCAGAGATAGGTGCTCGTCAAAAGTCTCGGATGTAATAATAATGTCATCCAAATATACATGCACATGGGGACCCAGAACAGGTCTGACAACCGTATCCATAAGCTTTTGGAAAGTAGCAGGAGCAGAAGCTAGTCCAAAGGGCATACGCAGGTATTCATAAGCCCCAAAAGGAGTCACAAAGCCTGTTTTATCGACAGAGTCTGGATGTACCGCCACCTGCCAATATCCATTCGCCAAATCCAAGGTTGACATCCATTTAGTTGACGACCGGTCATGTAAAATATGCGACATGACAGGTAGTGGATAATTGATCGTTTTTGTGACTTGGTTGAGCTTGCGGAAATCTTTCACGAAACGAAATTCATTGGGTTGTTTCTTTGGAACCAAAAAGGCAGGAATAGACCAGGCGCTTGTTGATTCCCTTATTATGACCTGTTTAATCATTTCAGAAATTTGACGTTGCATTTCCTGTTTTTTATGGGGAGCACAAGGGTAAGGTTTCGTCGCTATCGGTTTCGAACCATCAGTGTCAATGACATGATAAACCACCTGTGTGAAACCAGCTTGATCAGAAAATAAACCAGGGCTTTCCTGCAAAAGTAGAGAAAGCTGGTTTCGTTGCCTCTCATTTAATTGGTTACTCAATAACAAACTCGTTATATCCATAGGAACCGTAGGAATCATTTCGACAGGTTCCGGAAAGGAAATCACATGTTGTACGAAATTCAAAGTTATTTGAAACGTAATAATAAAGTCCATTCCCATTAGATATTTAACAGGTAGTTCGTCTATAAGCAGGGAAGAATGTGTAAAACGAGCCTTTCCCAGCCCTAGAGATAATGTGACAGTTCCTGTGATACTGAAGATTTCGTTATTTGCACCTCGCAAATACTGCGTCGCAGGCTGAACGAGTATTGCAGGAAAATTGTCAGTGCAAAACTTCGTATTTAGGGCTGATATTTCAGAACCAGTGTCGAACTTTGTCTCGACAATAATATCTTCAATTGTCAAGAATACATCAGGCAACTGAGGAGTTTGGACAGTCACTAATACTGTTTTAGGGTCAGAATGATTGGTATCAGGAAGCAGGACCGACCCTTGGTCTACTTCCTTTGGAAGTTTAAAGGATTCCTGGTTGGATTATCTTGCGGTCTGAAACCTCGACCCTGCCGGGTATCGGGAAAATTTTCACGATGAGGAAAACTGCGTGAACCCTGCTGCGGGAACTCCGCGTGTCTGTTGACATTTTCATATCTATTACTTCTTCCCTCAGCACGGGCAGAAAAATCATCATTGCCCTGAGCATGAAAACGTTCCGAATGCTGCGGATTGGAACGGGATCGAGCATACTGTGCATTTGTACGATATCCCGAAGATTGTTCAGAAATTTGCGGTTGGTTTTTCACTCTTCTGTGTGGTGGAACGTATGAAGCTTGGGCGTGCACCTGTGTATGCTCGCGCTGAAAGTTATTAGGCCAATTATGCCGCTGAGGGTTTTCGTAATAAGCCTCGCGGGGTGCCCGAGCATGGTGAGTTTAACCATGTTTGCGGTGTCGCTCTTCATACGTTCGTATGAGGCGAAGGCACTCATGAATTGTAGCAGGGTGTCGAACCTCAAGAAAATCTTGTAGAAATGGGTTGAGCTGCTGCAATAAGGTATCCAACATGTCGACATGACTGGCATGTGGATCCCATAAGTTATATAAGCGTGTTGTTTCCAACGCAAATGCAACAGGGCTATCGTTGGGTCCTTGCTGACGAGAAAAAAGTTGTTGTGCAAGGCTAGCTCGACTGAGGCCAAAGGAAAGACCTCCAAAAACTCTGCTCGGAAATTCTCATAATGAGAATCCGGGTTCGACACTCTCCACTGCCGATACCAGGTCTTAGCGGTATCCTTCAAGCAAGTGCCTGCGATTTGTGCTTTGCCGTCTTCAGGAATATTGTATAGATCAAAATGATCTTCCAAATCTTCGAGGAACTTTAGAGGATCCCTCCAACCCATTGAAATGAATTGTTCCTGCATGCGGCACGAAATGGGCAAGCATTCCGCTTCGCTGAGAGGATTGAACTCCCTCAGGTACGACCCGCGACTCGGAGTAATAGGAAGCTGGTGCATTACGAAATTGTGAAGAATGCCTGGGTACGTGTAGATCATTCATATCAAAGTGAGACCCACAGGCTTCTTACAAATTGTCAAAAAAAACGCCATCACCATCGAAGCTTGCCTTAGGGTGAAAAATTGGTCTCAGGTAGTGAAGACATGGGTAATAATTGTCAAGATCTCGTGTTCGAGAAAAGTTCGGGCGCCAATTATAATGAATAAAAGGCTTCTACTAAGCTAATTATCGTGAATATAGCTTTCACTAATATTATAATGAATTCAATGCTTGTACTAAGCTAATGCTTCTTCTAATGCTTGTTGTTTGTTAATTATATCATGAATAAACTTTCCTGCTAGTAGTGTAGTAATAATAATGAACAAGCTTATAACTGGTAGTAATGTTGTAGTAGTAATTAAGATGAATAAAGTCTTATGCTGGTTGTTACTAATAACACTAAATGAAATAAACCTAACAGCCAGACAGAGGTCTGACAGTACTATGAACTGAGAAAGACGTACTTACTTAAAACTCTTTTATTAGATCAACTCTTGAATCACCCAACGCACACACACTAATCCTATCACAATAATGAAGAAAAAACCTAATCACATAGAACGAAGCTCTCCCTACGCACATCAACAAAAAGCTCTCTCTATACAACAACAAACGCTCTCCACGTAAACAAAAGCTCTCCTAGGTATCGTTGAACGCCCCTATTTATACTGGCTACCACCACGTCATGACTTACACTCATTGCCATATCTCATTCAGCGGGAGAAATAACATCTCGTTCAGTAAGAAGATAATTTACATAGTAAAATAAAATAACCAGAGATAGTTAAAATCAAAAGGAAAGTGAATCTAGAGTATACGTTACAGTATGCTGGTGACGGAAGTAAAGTACCATAGCAAACTGTACGTCGAACCCTAGTGAAAAATGGATTGCGTAGACGCAGGCCGTTCCAAGTACGTACGCTAACCTGTGTTCACAGCTGAAAGAGCCTACAATAGGCTTGCGAGCATCGCATTGTACTGCTGAAACAGACCATCGGCCGCAGAATACGCGCAGGTCAAGAAAGCCTGTAGGTGATCAGCCAGCACATGATGGAAGCACGCATTGGCACAGAACATCAACAAACAACCTAAGAGAAATAATGTGTCCCATGACAAGGCTCCCCAAATCATCACAGCGACACCAACGCCTCGAACAAAGCCGACTTGATACTACACGTCCATGGCCTCATGTTTTAGATACACCTTTCTTTTCACATCTCAGAATGATTTTGAAGAAAAAATATTTCTCGAGCATCACCTTCGTTTAGCATCCATATTTGCCAGTGGGACTTGGTCAGCTCGACCAGATCTTCTAAATTCCTTCCACAGATTCTAAAGAAGATTGATGTCCCGCGATCGAATGCGCATTCGAGTTTGATAAACTCCTATGAATGCTCCTGAAGCCCATTCGTATCCATACGGGAAGCATTTGGTGTTGCATTGTCCGGTTGAAAAATAGTGTCACAGTGCCGACGGGTGATTGCAAAGAACGGTTGCAGACGATGGTTGTCGACAGCATTACCTGATACTTTGTTTCCGTTTCGGATGTCTCCTTGAGTACGACAGGCTACAAGAAAACCCATATAAACGCACACAAAACTCTTACACCGCCTTTATGACTCCGACTTGGAATCCTGGAACCACCGCTTCCTGTTATTTAAAAAACACGCGCAACTTTCCATAGGAGTGATACAGATAAAACCGTGATTCGTTAGGGAAGGAGTGTTTCTAGTCCAAGGCACTCCGCTTGTGATAGGCATTTGCAAATTGATGCCTACTGCTTCTGTGCATTGCAGACAAAAAAAAAAGAAACGATACTCTCGTCGACCGCCATAGCATTCGTTTCACAGTACGAACGGCACGCTTAGCGTATAAGCTAGTGCTCGAGTCCTCATTAATTTTCTACGTTATCTGCTTCGCAGTAGCCACGTATTATTTTATAACAATGGAGCACACTCCTCTCTCAGCTTGAATGTCATTTGCACGTTTACGTCAACATTTCTTCCATTCGTTTGAAATTTTGCCGTATATCCCGTAGCCTAGATACAGTGGAATAAAGCCTGCGTCGTAATTAATGGCGAAACATCTGACACATTCAGCAAGGAAATATGAGTTAGCCGGGGGTGTATCCGCTCACCCATTCTTTTTCATATTTATGAAGAATGTATAATTAAGAAAGCGATAGAAAACTGGTGTGGTGGCTGTGAATAGGCGGCCTGAAAATATCTAACCTACGCTATGCAGATGACAGCATTTTAATAGCTGGTTCAGAGGGCATAAGTGTGATTTCTCAAAAGCATCAAAGATTTTTGCAGCGACGCTTGTGTCAAGCGAAATAGAGCCAAATGCTGTTCTATGGTAGTTGACAAGGATGGAGTGTTCCACATTTAACTTGGTCCTTAAATGCAGCATGTAACAAAAGAATTGAGGCGTTTGAAATGATCTGCTGCAGACGCATATTGAGAACATCCTGCGTGATTCATAAGACTAACGCGTCAATCTTGAGAAAGCTTAATGAAGATGCGCACAAGCGACTTCTTCCGACAATCCAAAGACACTTATTAACCTTCTTCGGCCACATCATCCGTCAAGACGCTTTAGAAAAACTTTGTATTCAGGGGAAAGTCGGCGGCAAAAGAACTAGAGCACAACCCCCTGACAGACTCGTCGATCAAACAAAAACTGTCACAAACCTATCATTTGCTGAAATCATGTGAACTCTGGAGAATAGACAGGAATGGCGAACCTTGAGCCCGACAGGCTGTGAATTGGGCCACGACGCTCGAACCGAGCAACAAACAGAGAGAGGAATACTGGTGTCCAAAACGTAATGACGATCACGATTTCCGAAGGCTACAAACACAAAATCCGATGCAACAGCATTTGCGGACATTCAGTAGAATGCCGGCGTGCGTGCACAATGTCGAATCGTGGTCACAGTTATTACGTGGTATCACTTAAACGGGTAATAGTGGAAAGGGCGCGTTGAGCGACATGTATTTGTAGGAAAATGTGGAAGTGAAGGCTTACAGGACCGAACGTGTAATTTACGTTATGTCTCAAAGATATCACCTAGTTGATTTCACGAGGAAAGAAACATAGGGAACCTGGAAGCAAGAGACGGCCTCTAAGTGAGTGATGCTGTCAGGGAGTTAGGAATCGATCATAGTGCGGTATCCATCCTCTGGACAGGGTATCTAGCCAATGGAATGTGCTCCAGACGCCGCATACTAGGTTTTCAAGACAGATTTCCAGTGGTAAACTCAAAAGTTGATCGCTGCATAATGGCTGGTCAGCTTACGAGTCGATTCCATGCCAGCCGAGGGACATTGGTATCGCCACAAACTTTGACAAGACGTCTGCGACATATAGAGCCGTATGCCCCATGGCGTGTAAATTGAGTCCGAATGTCCCGGGATCAACGCTGCGAACATTTTCACTGATGTCGTATCCACAGGAATTACGTACGTCAGTAGCAGGCCAATGTACTCTTCACATATTTGATTCGTTTCAGTCTGTCCTCGCATTTGAGACATCAGTTGATCTGCCGTGAGGGTGGTAGTGAGTACCATGCCGAGAATTTGCAGGAAAGTGACTGATACCCCCACGCCTGTGTTATGGTGTGGGGTGGCATCATGATTAATGGACGTACCGAGCTACAGGTGTTGTGTGGGATGAACGATATTGAAACGATATACTTCTACGCTATGTTCGATTATTCCGTGGTGCTGCAGACGGAGACTTTGTGTTCATGGATGAAACGCTAGACCTCATAGTACGAGAGCACCCAGAGCAGTGCAGACACTTCAGAAACCAGAGGATATTCACCCATCGACTGGCCAACACGCTTCCCCAGACCTCAGCCCTATCGAAGACTTCTAGGACCCAATGTGAAGACGAATTGTTGCTCTAAGCCGCTGTCCAGAAAACAAGCAGATCCTCTTCCATGCGCTGAAAAGGAATGGGCCGATTTGCCTCAGGTTCTGCTGAATCATTTGTTGTTCAGCGTGCCATGGCGGTCTGAGACTTGTATCGTATTTCGGAGGCAACATATGCCATACTGAAACGTCTCTTCTTCTGATGATCAGTACGCACTGTACACCCATTCTCCAACTATGTCCTTCGGAAATTTGTACCTTTTCTATAAACACTGATTACAATATAATTTTTGCTTCATTTATAAACAATTTTTTGGGGGTTTTCATGAGTTAGTGTGCTGAAAATCTAATCATTTCCCCCATTTGACTGCTGTCCTGTATTGTTTTCCTCATTGACGTAAAAATGTAGTCCGGCCTTCGGTTTTGGTCACCAATGTTTTCTCCAAATACTGGTTAACAAATTTCAGTGACGCAGAAATGTTAGAGTGTTGTTCTCGATTTTCCACAAAAAAACTGGAAAACTCAAACGGTGTCCCTTAAATGTGTTGAGATATTTCTGATCGCATGATCTTTACGCACAGAGTAGCAGTGTGTGTGAAATTTGTTCTTCAATTCACACTTCATTACATACTCTAAGATTTAATGATAAAAATTCTTATTAATATAATTCGTTTATCGCTCGTCAGAAGAAATGGGGATTGCATATCAATATACTATATCTTCAAAATGTGTGAATTAATATCCTGAGCTGTAAGTGAACGAAACACTTCTCAAAAATTAATGGATTTCTGCAAATGAGTGTGCATTTTAAACTTGTTAAAATAGCTTACGCCTTTCCTTTTTAATGTAAATTATAATAAACACTTTCATTAGTTAGTTTTTAGTATCTTCTGACATAGTATTATATAAAGAAATACAATCTGGCACATGGCAGTTAACAGGAAATTATATTTGTAAAATTTAATGGCAACTTTAATGCAAAAATTAAATGCTTGAAAATGCAGACTATTAATATATTCAACATACATTAACCAATAAATTATGATGTAAAAATGGAGCGTTTTTCAAGGACAAGATTCCCATTTCAAAACAAATATGCGTCTTTTAGTTTCGATTTCTTTTTTGAATTTAAGATGTATGACTAGCAGTGTTCCAGCTTTATAGATAACCTTTTTTTAGACACCTTTATTTTCCCAAACAAAAAACGAATTTGGCTTTGGGTAAATACTCTCAGCCAAACTTGACTTTTAATAGCTGCAACTTGTAAAGCACAATGATTTACGCATTTACGCAACCCTTTTTGCGTGCAGGCTAATTGGTTGTTCAGAGTCTTATTTGTACACTTAAATGGGGCAATCAACACTTACTAACGTAATTCACCGATGCTGTCATACGTACGGTCATTCACAAAACATAATTTTCAAATTGTAGGTCAAGATTAAAAACACTTTATTTACAATTAAAAATTAATATTTACACGCGAGATCTTTCGGGGCTGAACATAGCACCCATCATCAGGCTCAAGCGCCACGAAACACAAGAGAGGACATTATATACTTTCAAACATGACCCACAATTCACTCGGTTTTCTCAATCACCGGTGATGCCATCAACAAATCGTTAAAGTCCAAAAATATAAAGTCTAAATATCTTATCCTATAAAGTCCTCTTCTTCAGAGTTGTGTGAGGAGGGGGCAACCATTTTTCTCCACTGTCTTGGAACAAATGTCGGGAGTTCAATGTTACAGCATGTTTCCCCATATGCAAGAATGTAGAGGCTTTCCGTAAGGAAGACGGTACGTTTATTAACACTTGAGTTAAGTACCCCAACATTTTCCCAATCTGGGGAGTAACCTCCCTGGTTAACAGCTTGAGTGAAAGCTGTGGAAACTGTTCCAGAACGAAGAGCGTATTTATGTTCACCCATTCTGACATTAACGGTTCTTAGGGTAGAACCTATATAGTATTTAACTGCAGTATCTGAATCCTCGTGAATTAATGGTATGCAGTAGATGCCTGGTTTGTTAAGTGCTGGGACTCTATCTCTATCATTTCTTATCATGGAAAAAAGGTTTCTGGTGGACACTCCAAACGTTAGATTGTTTTTGTAACAGGCTTTTCTTAAGATAGACACAAGAGGTGGAATGAAATCAACTTTGCCAATGTACTTAGTAGGTTTTCTCTGTTGACAAAGTCGTGAATCTCAGTTTTTGATATTGTTGTAATAGTCCTTGGAAGAGGTTGATAGAGAACCCAAACAATAAGGCCAAATTTTGAACTCTAGAAAGTTCATCACGTCGAGTTTTACTTGTCGAAGAATGGGTGAAGGCACGTCTTATTAAGAAGCGTAATGCTGAAGTTTTATGTTCGGGAGGGTGAGAGGAAGTGAATGGGATCATACAAGGTATGAACGTCGGTTTACGGAAGACACAATGCTTGATTTTATTGGAATTCGAATTCCGAGACAGTAAAATGTCCAGGAATGGCAATTTTCCCTCTTTCTCAAGGTCTATGGTAAACTTTATAGTCGGAAACTGGGTAGAAAGACAATCTACAAATTCGTCCAGTAAAGGTAAAGTATGGGGCCAAAAAACCAACATGTCATCAACGTACCTAATCAACAGTGACGGTTGATAAGGGAAGTCCAACAAGACCTTGTTTTCGAGATGCTGCATGAGGATCTCGGCTAGAACGGGGGAGAGGGGGAGCCCATTGGTGCCCCTTCCTTTTGTTGATAGAACTTACCATCAAATTTAAAGTAAGTTCTCTTAGCTACGAGTTTGAGACCAGAAATTATTGCATTAGCTTCAAGTGGAGAGATGGAATTGTCTTCTTGTAATTTGTCCTCAATAATTGAGTGAACGGTGTTGAGTGGTATGCTTGGAAAAAGTGATACCACATCCAGCGAAGCCATTATGAAGTCATTTCCCCCAGAGTCAAAGGTTTGGATACGAGATATAGCCTGCATTGAACTTTTAATGGATACAGAGGAATTTGAGGTGAGAGGTTTTAAAAATGAAGCCAACGCTGTCTCGAGTGTGCGAGTGGGGTTAGCATATCCTGATACAAGGATATGCTAACCCGAGTGGGGTTAGCATATCCTGATACAAGGATATGCTAACCCGAGTGGGGTTAGCATATCCTCCTCACACAACTCTGAAGAAGAGGACTTTATAGGATAAGATATTTAGACTTTATATTTTTGGACTTTAACGATTTGTTGATGGCATCACCGGTGATTGAGAAAACCGAGTGAATTGTGGGTCATGTTTGAAAGTATATAATGTCCTCTCCTGTGTTTCGTGGCGCTTGAGCCTGATGATGGGTGCTATGTTCAGCCCCGAAAGATCTCGCGTGTAAATATTAATTTTTAATTGTAAATAAAGTGTTTTTAATCTTGACCTACAATTTGAAAATTATGTTTTGTGAATGACCGTACTTATGACAGCATCGGTGAATTACGTTAGTGACCTTTCGTACGATAGACTTTTAGCATTTAATCAACACTTAGTTTTTTTTTTAATTTCCAATGACCTGATCGGCCCATCAGCAGAAAGTGATGATAATATTATGAGTTGAAACAAATTTAAAATTTTTTCCTTCGAAGGAGGAATTTTTCCAGTGCACGTTTCAACGTTTTACTCCATGTAATCAGTTCGCTGCAGGACCGATATTCAATATCGTAACATGATGATTCATAAGTTTTATCATGTGTTTCATACAGTGTTCACGATCAATTAAGCATGAATGATAGACTAACATCCGTCTTAAAATTCGTTTTGCAAGACGATCTAAGCAATACTGATTTTAAATCACGAGAGTAGCTATCACTAGTTAAACGTTTAATGCAAAACTTGCCATTCTTACTTTGAGCTTATACTTTCCTTTAACTTTTAGTACGTAGATATTGCGCAAATCTGTATCTTTAGAAAATTAATGATAAACAATATCCGAACATTTTGTTTTTTCATCGTAGGACAGACAGCCTTATACTGCACATTAAAATTTATTGAGATTCAGAAAAGGAAAATATACACAAATACCGTTTAAAATTTGGAAGAAACAGCAAGTAGTTATAAAGTATGATAGCTCGGTGGTGCAGTGCTCTAACCGCAGATACTGAAAATTCGTCCGTGACGGGAGTGAGGTTGGGTGCTTGTAATGCGTGCGAATGTGGTTGTTCTGGTAAGGGTTTGTGGAGCGTTCAGGGAATTTCTATCTTTTCCATCTACTTGGAATCGCGATATGTCGTGGTAACCTGTGCAGTACATGAACATCACTGAAGCCAAGTAGAAAAGAAAAACAAACTTTATTTTGTATACTCAGAAAGCTAAACAATTTGGAAAATGCTCGTACAAATTCAATCGGTATATTTCTCCTCAAAAATTGTAAAAACTAGTAGCAACGTATGCTGCATATTGAGAACCAAATAACTGTAAATTTAAATCGATAAGGATATGTAATTTTATGTGTTTATTTGAGTTAAAAATTAGCGTTGCCAATGCGAAAGAGTGTCTCTGAGAGAAGATGACAGACATGGATCGAAACTGAAATATGTTATCAGTTATATCTCTTTGAGTCATGTAAATACAACTTACCTGTACTAAATAATAAGAAAAATATATTTTGTGTTGATTGTTTTAATGTGTTTTTTCCTCAAAATGTAGAAATTGTGTGATAAAAAAAGCCTTAAATGGTTTGTGCTATAAATGGAGGACAGGATATCTGATTCCTCTGCTCAGATTCGTTCAGTCGGTTATTTCAAGCCGTTTCCCAGAATATTTAAACAAGTCATGCCATTCACGATATAATTCACTAATTTCGATAATTACAAGGAGTAAGATTTTCATCAGAATTGATAAATATTCATATTTCAGGAGTAATGGTTATATGCATTTTTCTTTTTTTAACAACATCAAGGCAAATGCACATCATCTAAATTTTGTTCACAATAAGACTGAAGTGATGCTATTGCTCGCAATATTTCTGCTATGTGTTCATAATAATTTGAAATGACTCTGTCTCCTTAAACACACCCCAAAGGTTTCGTGCGCATATCAATCATTAAGTCTTGATTTCCCAAAGTCATTAGAGAAATTCTTTGTTAAACGACCGTCATTTCCTGGTATTGTACGCAAATATTAAAATTCTCGACTACGTTGTTAGGATCCACGTAACACTGTTTTTCTTCTGAATATATGGAAAGTATAGCATTCTTGCATTTCATGTAACTAAAATAATTGGACAAATTTTGGAAACTTTTACTACCGCCCATTCTAATCACAAAATTGCATAGGAACAGAACTGGGAACCCTTTCAGGCAGGAATATAAAGAATATATATAGTAAATTTAAGTACGAGCCATTCACAAGCGAACTGATTGAAATCCACTGCATTTGTGTAAGTGCCAGAAGATTGGTCTCATAAGGTGGACTTTTTAGCTCCATTGCTGAAGTATTCAGCCCAATAAGACATTTTTTTCCAGTGGGCATACTGATGATGTTTCCATATTTACCTGCACTTTTTATGAACAAACTGCAGCAAACGAATTATTCCCTTCAATTTTGCACTTTAAAATTTGCTGCAGTTATCGCATTTTGGGGAATCTACGAGCTGATTTAGCGAGATTGCAGTGAGTGTTCCTACCATCGACCTTCCTTGACTGTTACACATATCCTCACCATTTGCTTAATGTTATGAGCCATGTTTCATAATGAAGCGGATCGTGCTTGTCTTCACTGTACGCGCTCTAGATTTCTGCAGGAAAAAGTTTCCTGCTCTAAGACAGTACAACATATTTTCAACAGAATCGGTAGTAGAAAAAGTTCACAGTGGTTGTCTAAACATTTTCAAAAACACTATGTGCGATCTTGATCTCCTTGTAAAGAACATAAGACGCATCTAATAACAAAGAACGCCCTATATTTCTTGCCTCGACCGCTTCACAGATTGGTACCATTGCATTTGTCTAATGCCACATTGCTCAGATTTTCTCATTTCTTTTGTTTGGAGGTTTAACGACCATTGTGCGCAACTGATGGACCCTAAGCAGTGGCCCGTCTGTATTATAAGGTCAGCAGTAACTGACAAGACGAAGAGCCAGTGCCGTAAGACAAACAGACCATCAAACAAAGGAAAATAAACCGTCGCCACCGTGGCACTTCCCATATATACAGTAAGCAGTATCTCACGGGTGGAATTCAAATAATGCACATGAACTAGTGTTTCTGTTTTTCACTGTGTTGCACAAATCGGATTTATCATCTAAATTTTAATGGTTACAACTCAGTGCATTTCGTAATTAAATAAAAGGAACATGCGATACTTGCGTCTCTTACGGAAAACTTTCGATTCCGAATTTCACTAAATGGCGTAGTTATAGTTAAACTACGAGAAGAAATTCATTATTCGATCAAATTTACGGATGTAATATTCCGAGAAATGTTATCAAAGACCGAAATGTAACTACGAAAAATGTGCGGCTTTTTACATTTGGGACCATGTTTAACAAAAATACGCGTAGTTCAGAAAGAGTTGGCAAACCGGTGCAAATTCATAAAGCCACCCCGCCCCGGTGGCGCAGTTTTCTAACAGCTGGCTGATGGTCATTCATCCGTAAAGGGTCCGGGTTCGAATTCGGTGAGGCATGGATGTTGTGGTTGTCTTACGGCACTTTCTCTATCCCTTCCTAGGAACCAGTGGCCCTAAATTAGGGACGGGCGATAGCATATAGCCCATTGCTCACAGTAGTCGTTACACCGCAAATTAAAAAAAAAAAAAAAAAGCCGCCCCGGTGGCGCATTGGTCTAAGCGATGGCCTCTGATCATTCGTCCGAACGGGGACCGGGTTCGAATCCCGGTGAGGCATGGATGTTTTGTTTGCCTTACGGCACTGGCTCTCTCCCTTCCCTGGAACCAGTGACCTTAAATTAGGGACGGGCGACTGCTTAAAGCCCATTGAGTTGCTCACGGTGGTCGTTAAACCTGCAAAAAAAAAATAAAAGAAAAAATCTGAACATATCTGTTTTGGGATAATACATGGTAGTGATTAAACACTTCACAATTTCATCATGAATAAACCGTCTACAAATTTTTCTGAAATTACATTTAAAATATTATTTATTTTGCAGTGTATTTAGTGCACACTGCTTAATACTTCCATTAATTTTAAATATCGCATCTCAAATATAAAAACACAAAGGTGTGTATGCAGCTGTATACACACCTCCTTCCTCGGGCAGAAATATTTTTTCCTTTGCTTATTTATTTTTTGAACTCGGCTGAGGGAAAGTGCGGAGGGATTTTTTATTGCACATTTAGCGGACCACAGTGAGAAACGCGATGCTGAGCAACCGCCTGTCAGTAATTTGAGGCCCTGATTTCAAGAAATGTGAAGAGCCAATGCCCGTGAGAAAACCTCAACATCCATGAGTCATCCAGTTTGTGATCCGGATCAACCATGGCCGAATGATCCGAAACCAACGCTTAGATCACTGTCTCACTTTTGAGACGTATATGGAATCGTGTTTCAGATGAAAAATATTTTCACTTCCCATATCTGTTGTTTATTCTGATGTCCTCTTGAGCAAAATAATGATTTCTATGTAACAAATATCATATTTAAACTGCCTTAGAAGTTTTCAAATGTTCCAAAAGGGACTATGTCGATAGAGAAAAAATATTTAGACATAAGGCAGGGAAGGTACAAACCAGGTTCTGTGTCGACATCAAGATTACATAAACGTTCTTCTTTAGTTAAATATTGACGAATATTTTCGCGGTACGTTTCATAAAAAATCTTAATAATTATGATTTAACAAATGGCAATAGAAGAAACAAGCGTTTTTTAATCAATCCAGAAATATTGCTTGCAACCGAAGTAAGTCCCATCGCTTCTCCAGTGTGTATCATTTTCTGATAAGAGCGATGCGAAGTCTTCTGTTCGGGACTAAACATTCCACAGTACGCCACATAAATACACTGAGTGACCAGTTTCTTATAACCACCTCTTCAGTACTTCGTTGGGCTACCTTTTGCCTTTAATACTGCGTCGATTCATGTAAGTCATAAAAGCTGTCTACGTACGATAAAATACATTATCCCTGCTGATACTATAGACTAATTTAAAAAACTTTATTCACAAGTAAAAGCAAGTTAAAAGCGAGATCTTTCAGGATCCCTAGATCCCATCTTCAGGCTTAAGGCCATAAAGAACAACAAGTGGTCCACTTATATACGATCAGGTTTGACCCATGATGCAACGCAGTGGGCGTTGACATCAGTCAACATAGCAAATCAAAAACAATCAATAGTTCGAAGAAATGTAAGGTAATACAATATTGTTCGTAGTGGTTCCGGGCATATCGATGGGGATTAGTTTTTTCCATATGTGAGGAATGAATGACGGAAGTTCTGAGTTACAGCATAAAGGCCCATATGAATGGATATATAAGCTCTCGGAAAGGAAAACATTTCCCCTTGTTACTTTAGAGTTAAAAACCACTGCGTTCTTCCAGTCAAGTATTTTCCCCTCTTGGTCCACAGTTTCAGTTAGTGCTGTGTTGGTGGAGCCTGACCTCAAGTAATATTGGTGTTCCGATAATCGTACTTTTAAGGTCCTGAGAGTCGAACCTATATAATATTTCAGAAATATTTTGAAAAGTCGGAAGGTACTTCAATTTTGTGGACACCTGAAATGTCTGCTGAGGCACAGCATGAAACATTCAACGGTTATAGATTTGTATTAAATATGAAGAAATCAGACATTTTCAAAAACTAAAATTAAGTCGGAAAATGTCAGTGAAAATTATTTTTCCTGTCTTACAGCTGTGCCCTTACGTGTAACAAAAATCTGATACAAAAATGCATGTCAATGAGGAACTACAACCAAACAAGGGTTTAATTTTTGGGAGCTGTGAAAGTGAATATTGTCAAAGAAGAGCAAAATGTTGATATCAAACTTTAAGTTTCAATCAGTTGGAGCTAACATACTCTTTTCTTAATGAAGAAAAAATTGAAATAATACACGATTCACTAAATTGACCTTGAAATGAGTGTGTTGCTAGTTGTGTAAAAAAACTGAACTAATGGAATTGCGGAAATTTATATTTCTTCAGGCAGACTTCAGTTCCAAAATCTGTGAAAACGTTTCTCATTGCTTTCTATTTTGAAAAAATTAAATATTACATTTGTGTCCTCAGAGCATCAAATTACCAAAAAGTAGCATTTCTGATTTATTTTATTTATTTAAAGTTTTTGTATTCCAACATTACCAAAACTAGGGACCTTGTCATTTCCGTACGCATAGATTAAAATTACTTTTGGAGACTTGTGCGAGAACGCAACAACCGAAAATATTTTTTAATTTAAGTGAGAATAAAGCCTAAGGTAAAAAACAAAATTCATGTGTTCCGTTGAATTTGTACTTGTGACTACCGTTGGTATTTGTTCTGAAGTATAAAGTATAATAATAATCAAAGAGTGGTTTTTCTTGTGTGCGGCATAATTGATTGAATTTATGAATCAAATTTGACAAATTGAGATATTCATTCGCAAGATTTCTAATTTTAGGAAATACCATTAGATGGCGTGATACGCTCAGAGCAGCCTTTTGGAGCCGCCGTCTGCGTCTGACAAATCGAGATCTTTATTCAGAATAACCATTCGAATGATTTGTAATTGGTCACATACGCTCAGAGCTTTCTTCCGGAATGACGCTTAAAGACGCGTGAATATTTTCGAATAGCATAACCTAGCTTAAGCAGTTAGAAGGAACATAAGCAAGTGATTCTCACTGCGAGAGATAATTCGAACACGTGAAAAGGGAGTATTTCCGAACGTCTCGGATCTCAGTACCTCTCGAGATGTTTTAGGTTAGACGCGCGATTTTGCTCGGAACCTATGTTCTCGAGAACAGACGAGCGATTTCGCCTTTCGAATGCGCTCGTTTGAACAAGACAGCGTATGAGCAATCGAGAGTTATCTCGAGAGGTTTCTTTCATTCAAATGAATTTGGAGGAATCGAATGTATCGAGATATTTTCATAATCGAATGAATCGACTATTTCTACTCGATTATGCCCATCACTAGTTTTCACGACCAAAACGAAGATTCTAAAGTTTTGAAAAGAGAATTACATTTCCTTAACATGACGCTAAATCATTTCTGTAGTCTGTAGAGATTTTGTAATTGAAAACACAATCTTGGAAATAAAATACTGAATTTGTGCCTCATCCTAAATTGACATTTCAGCAAAAAATTACATTAACAAGCTGCAAGATCATAATTTAGAAATAATGAAAAAAACGTGTACTTATTACCGGTTTTATTTTGATGTTTATTTTTGCTTCTATTAGAGTAAAGTATGCGCACGGAGTGGCGTTTGTCGTGTACACTTTGTTATGAGAGACGCTTCAACCGATATTGGCATGATGCATCAAGATAGTTTAATTGTGCGAGGAAAAGTCGTTTTTGGCAAATTTAGTTACAGGAATCTTAAATTCCTATGTTGCATTTTTAAACTTTAAGCGACGAGTTGTTCATCTCCAGGGTGATCTGATCTATACCGTTCCCGGACGATTCGTCCAACGACGATTGGTCCAACGCCGATTCGTCCAAAGGGACAATTGGTCCAATGCCGATTGGTCCAAAGTCCGCTTCGTCCAATGGAACGATTGGTCCAATGCCGATTCGTCCAACGGTACGATTGGTCCAACGCCGATTCGTCCAATGGTATCATCTTACCAACGGTAAACTGTTTTATTTTCCAGAAAGGATTAAGGATTTAAATTATTCTGCTCAGTATATCCTTTTAAAAGATCATTTCCGTATATTTGGTAATTGTAAACATTTTACATAAACCTGGTAAAAGGCACTCAATGGAGCATTTCTCAGCTGTTTGCAAGGCACCTAGGCGCAGGTTTTTTAGAATATTTTAAGTTAAAACTTAGATATTTGGTATTTGTAAACATTATATAAAACCTTATAAAAGGCACTCATCCTATCATTTCTCGTGTCTTTACAAAGCACCTAGGCTGCAGGCCTTTTCAGAAGATTTTAAGTTACAACATAAATATTTGGTATTTGTAAACATTTCATAAAACCTAATAAAAGGCACTCATCGTATAATTTCTCATGCCTTTACAAGGCACCTAGGCCGCGGGCCTTTTTAGAAGATTTTAAGTTACAACCTAGATATTTGGTATTTGTAAATATGTTATAAAACCTAATAAAAGGTACTCATCGTATCATTTATCAGGCCTTTATACAAGGCGCCTAGGCCGCGGGCCTTTTTAGAAGATTTTAAGTTACGACCTAGAAATTTGGTATTTGTAAACATTTGATAAAACTTTATAAAAGGCATTCAACGGATCATGTCTCAGCTCTCTACCAGGCACCTAGGCCACGGCCCTTTTTCGAAGACTTTAAGTTACAACCTAGGTATTTGGTATTTGTAAATATATGTTATAAAATCTAATAAAAGGCACTCATTGTATCATTTCTTAGCTCTTTACACGCACCTAGGCCTACGCCTTTTAACACTCTTTATTCTACTGATGTCATATTCTAAGGTGTAAGTAAAGTTAAAAATACTAGCATAACAGTAGTAAGTTTTCTTGATAGGTAAACGTCATGAATCTGACATCGGTAGGATAAAAACTGTCAAAAAGGCATAGGTCTACGGCCTGTTAATTAATATTTAGTGCTTAAGTAAAAACGCAACATTAACTTGCTTTGATGGGCAAACATTATGAATATGACATCGGTAGAATAAATGTTTTTAAAAAGGCCTGGGTCTAGGGCATATGAATTAATATTTCATGTTTAAGTAAAATCACAATATTATTAACTTGATTTGATATGTAAACCTTGCTAATCTGACATCGGTAGAATAAAAACTGTTAAAAAGACTAGGCCTAGGCCTTAGGAATTAATATTTCGTGCTTAAGTAAAAGCGTAATATTATTATAACTTGATTTAATATATAAACGTTATGAATATGACATCGGTAGAATACAAAGTGCTTAAAAACCTAGGCTTATAGCCTATGAATTAATATTTCGTGCTTAAGTAAAAGCGCAATATTATTAATTTGATTTGATATGTAAACGTTATGGATATGACATCGGTAGAATAAAAATTGTGAAAAAGCCTCAGTCCGAACCCGACCAGAACGTTTCCATTGGCCAGTTGGCGGAACCCCACTGCATGCTACAAACAGAAACGAAAAACTAGTATTTTATATTATTTCATGCAAAAGAGAAACATTGAAGTTAATTGAACGGCTGGTACATCAGTAACTTCATACGGCAGCAAGGACAGTAAAAAAATAAAAAAATCTGTAACCACAATATTACGCATGAAATGTAACATTATTTTACATTCTTTGTACTACCGGCACTTTCGTATAACATCGGAGATAAAATCAGAAAATTTGAGATTTTTATAACATTAGTACACTTTGGATATATAGGACGGAATTGG
The DNA here is from genome assembly GCA_039090855.1 of Macrothele yani. Lineage (NCBI taxonomy): Eukaryota > Metazoa > Arthropoda > Arachnida > Araneae > Macrothelidae > Macrothele > Macrothele yani. The sequence continues at coordinate 76,402,314 of CM077033.1, read as the reverse complement.
ACCAATCGTCCATTGGACGAATCAGCATTGGACCAATCTGCATTGGACCAATCGTCGTTGGACGAATCGTACCAAACCCGATCTTTACTGGGTATACTAATGTTTGGATGTACGTAATTTTTAGATATGCCAGGTCTATCTGTCATGGGCGGGATTTTCCTTGGACGAGGAAGATGTTTGTTATACGTGATCATGTAGTATTCACCAGCTTTGTTGAATTTTTGAAAGTTTTACTCTTGTTTCCTTCGGTATATAGCAGATACAATAAGCATTGAGGAAAGAAGTATCATTTAAGAAGTATTTATTTAACTAATATATATATATCATCATCATCATTGTCAACCATTATCAATCCACTGCTGGACGAAGGTCTCCCCAAGTTTCCTCTACAACGGTCTGTCTTGTGCCAGTCTCCTCCATGTCACTCCCGCATACTTTCGAATTTCATCCACCCATCTTCCATGTGGTCTTCTTCTGGGCCTTTTCCTGTCCCTTGGAATCCAATCTAAAATTTCGGCTGTCCATCGATGGTCTGTTCTTCTGGCAGTATGTCCAGCCCATTGCCATTTCAGGGATTTAACTCTGATCATGATGTCTTCCACTCTTGTCATTTTTTGGATCCACGTGTTCCTCTTCTTATCTCTCCTGGTTACACCAAGCATGCACCTCTCCATGCTGCTTTGAGTTGTCTGCAGCCTTTGTATGTCTCTTTTAGCTAAGGTCCACGTCTCTGCACCATACGTAAGCACTGGAAGGATGCATTGATCAAACACTTTTCTTTTAAGAAATAATGGCATATTGCTCTTGAAAATTATGCTGTTTCTTCCAAAAGCTCTCCAGGGAACTTTTGTACGCCGATTAATTTCTTCACCAATATGACCCTCATTTGATATCTGCTGTCCAAGATAAACGTACGTGTCTGTTATCTCCAGCTTTTCTCCATCAATCGATAAATCTTCATTTCTTGTAAAAGCATTGTACATCACTTTTTGTCTTCTGAAAGTTCATTTTTAATCCCACTTCTTTACTCTTGTCAGCAAGTTCCTGGATCATACTCTGTAGCTCTGATGGGGTAGTTGCAAAAATGACTATGTCATCAGCAAAACGAAAGTGGGTTAGATAATCTCCATTAAACTTTATCCCTTTTGTTTTCCCAGTTCAGTGATTGAAAGACATTTTCCAATGTGGCATTAAAGAGCTTCGGAGATATGGTGTCACCTTGTCTCACTCCTTTTCGAATTTTTATGTGTGTTGTATTTTCAAACAGCCGAATCTTTGCACTTGCATTTTCATAGATGTTATTAATAATATTAATGTATGCATTTTCAATACCGCAGGATTTCAGAGCCATTGCAACTGCTGATGGTTTCACCGAATCAAAGGCTTTTTTATAATCGATAAAAGCCATGCACAATGGAAGTTCATATTCCCTCGCTCTTTCAATTAGTTCTCTCAGTACGTGGATATGATCTATTGTGCTGTAGCCACTCCTGAATCCAGCTTGTTCTCTCGGTTGAGCCATGTCCAGTGTCACCTGCAAGCGGTGTGAAAGAACTTTAGTGAAGATTTTATAAACCACTGATAGGAGGCTGATAGGTTTGTAGTTCCTGAGATCCTCAATGTCACCTTTTTTATGTAGCAAGATCATTGTAGCGTTGTTCCAATCCTCAGGAATTTTCCCTTCATTAAGGCAACGAGTGAAAATTTGGGCGAGTACTGTTTCGATTTCTCCACTTGTTTCTTGTATGATGTCTACAGTAATTCCATCTTCTCCTGGAGCTTTTCCCCGCTTCATGTTCTAGATTGCATGTGCAACTTCTGCTGTAAGGACTAGAAGAACTCTGGTACTGGTACCTTTCATGATGTCTGGAGTACATGTATCATCCCTTTTATATAATTTAGAGTAGAAATCTTTCACCCTTGTCAAAATTTCGCCTCTATTTCTTGTTACAGAACCATCTTCTTTTCTCAGTGCCATAATCTGTTTTTTCCCCTTACTGAGATGTCCCTTTGCTATCTTTAGGCTTTGGTTGTTTTCAATTGCTTTCCTCTCTAGTTCACAGTTGAATTTCCGTATGTCTTTAATGATACTTTTTCGTACTGTCTTGCATAGCTTGATATATTCCACTTTGGAAGTCACATCTTCGTTAGTTGTCCTCATCACTCTTCTCTTTTGCATCAACATTTTGGTTTTTCCTGATAATTTGTTCACATGCAATTTGTTCTTAGACCCAGCTAATTTTGTTGCTGTTTCCATAAGAGCTTTGGTTACTTTTCTGTTAACTTCAGAAATATCCACTTCTTCCGATGTTAGGCCTTGCAAAGCCGAGAATCTGTTCTTCAGTTCCAACTTGAAGGTATTATGGTGTGTTTTAAGGTTGGTTATGTCAGTACATTTTGTTTGTCTTATGAGCTTGCTACATTCGAGTTTAGTGTTGAGGTGCATCTTACATCTCAGCAATCTATGGTCACTGCCTGTGTTGAACTTGTTTAGCACACTGCAGTCTTCTATGACGAATGTTTTGTTACACATAATAAAATCAATTTCACTTGTCGTCCCATTTGGATGTCTCCATGTCCATTTCCTGTGTGACTTTTTCTTGAAAAAGGAGTTCAAGATGAAAAACCCTTCTGCCTCTGCAAACTCTACGAGAGTATTTCCACGTTGGTTTCTGTTGCCGTGACCGAATTTACCTACTGAAGTTTCATTCTGTTGCCGTTGCCCTATTTTTGCATTGAAATCTCCCATAATTATCTTCAAGTGCTGCTTACCTTTATTATTTAGATCACGAATTTCCTCATAAAATTCTTCAATTTCTTCTTCAGCATGACTTGTGGTGGGTGCATAAGTTTGAATAATCTGAGCCTGGTATTTTCTCGAAAGTTGGATAACGAGTCGTGCAGCTCTGTCAGAGGAACTTTCAACTTCTACAACTTTATATTTCAGTTTCTTGTTTATTATAAATCCAACACCACTAGTTCTGCCAGTATCTGCCCCACGATAGTAGAAGAGATGTCCACTTTTCAGTTCAATGAGATCTTCTCCTTTTCTCCTTACCTCACTTAGCCCGACGATGTCCCACTTGATCCTTTGCAGTTCCTCTTCCAATTTAAGAAGTCTTGAATCAGAAGATAGGGAGCGTCCGTTATACGTAGCCAAGGTCAGCATCAGATGGCAGCCTAGTCCGGTCCTCCGGGGATTCTTAGCACCCTCTGCCTTCATGTCGCACTGGCCGCTGCCTTGGCCAGGTACATTCCAGCTGCCGGAGACTGAGGGCCAAGATTTAAGTTGTGGAGTCATTTTGGAGGAGTTTGGCCATAACTCACCATGCTGGCCAAGCAGGTTGGTGAGTGTGGGATAGCATTTCCTCTAATCTCGATGGTATAGTTATACCGCTATTGGCGGTCGTCAGAGCCCCTTTAGTGGGAACAGGATGTACCACGAGAAGGCGGGGTTGACATTTGTCTCAAGGAGAGGCTGTGATATTACGCATCACCTGAGGCAAAAATATTTTTTGACTCATACCAAGTACAACATAGAAAACGTTATGTATTGACCGGTGTGAGTATATCATCATCATCATCATCATTGTCAACCATTATCAATCCACTGCTGGACGAAGGTCTCCCCAAGTTTCCTCCACAACGGTCTGTCTTGTGCCAGTCTCCTCCATGTCACTCCCGCATATTTACGAATTTCATCCACCCATCTCCCATGTGGTCTTTTTCTGGGTCTTTTCCTGTCCCTTGGAATCCAATCTAAAATTTCGGCTGTCCATCTATGGTCTGTCCTTCTGGCAGTATGTCCAGCCCATTGCCATTTCAGGGATTTAACTCTGATCATGATGTCTTCCACTCTCGTCATTTTTCGGATCCACGAGTTCCTCTTCTTATCTCTCCTGGTTATACCAAGCATGCACCTCTCCATGCTTCTTTGAGTTGTCTGCAGTCTTTGTATGTCTCTTTTAGTTAAGGTCCACGTCTCTGCACCATACGTAAGCACTGGAAGGATGCATTGATCAAACACTTTTCTTTTAAGACATAACGGCATATTGCTCTTGAAAATTATGCTGTTTCTTCCAAAAGCTCTCCAGGCAAGTTTTGTACGCCGATTAATTTCTTCATCAATGTGACCCTCACTTGATATCTGCTGTCCAAGATAAACATACGTATCTGTTATCTCCAGTTTTTCTCCATCAATCGATAAATCTTCATTTCTTGTAAAAGCATTGAACATCACTTTTGTCTTCTGAAAGTTCATTTTTAATCCCACTTCTTTACTCTTGTCAGCAAGTTCCTGGATCATACTCTGCAGCTCTGATGGGGTAGTTGCAAAAATGACTACGTCATCAGCAAAACGAAGGTGGGTTAGATAATCTCCATTAATCTTTATCCCTTTGTTTTCCCAGTTCAGTGATTGAAAGACATTTTCCAATGTGGCATTAAAGAGCTTCGGAGATATGGTGTCACCTTGTCTCACTCCCTTTCCAATTTTTATGTGTGTTGTATTTTCAAACAGCCGAATCTTTGCACTTGCATTTTCATAGATGTTATTAATAATATTAATGTATGCATCTTCAATACCGCAGGATTTCAGAGCCGTGGTAACTGCTGATGGTTTCACCGAATCAAAGGCTTTTTCATAATCGATAAAAGCCATGCACAATGGAAGTTCATATTCCCTCGCTCTTTCAATTAGTTCTCTCAGTACGTGGATATGATCTATTGTGCTGTAGCCACTCCTGAATCCAGCTTGTTCTCTCGGTTGAGCCATGTCCAGTGTTACCTTCAAGCGGTGTGAAAGAACTTTAGTGAAGATTTTATAAACCACTGATAGGAGGCTGATAGGTCTGTAGTTCCTGAGATCCTCAATGTCACCTTTTTTATGTAGCAGGATCATTGTAGCATTGTTCCAATCCTCAGGAATCTTCCCTTCATTAAGGCATCGAGTGAAAATTTGGGCGAGTACTGTTTCAATTTCTCCACTTGCTTCTTGTATGATGTCTATAGTAATTCCATCTTCTCCTGGAGCTTTCCCCCGCTTCATGTTCTTGATTGCGTGCGCAACTTCTGCTGGGAGGACTGGAAGAACTCCGGTACCTTTCATGATGTCTGGAGTACATGTATCATCCCTTTCATATAGTTTGGAGTAGAAATCTTTCACTTTTGTCAAAATTTCGCCTCTATTTCTTGTTATAGAACCATCTTCTTTTCTCAGAGCCATAATCTGTTTTCTTCCCTTACTGAGATGTCCCTTTGCTATCTTTAGGCTTTGGTTGTTTTCAATTGCTTTCCTTACTAGTTCACAGTTGAATTTTCTTACGTCTTCAGTGATACTTTTTCTTACTGTCTTGCATAGCTCTATATATTCCACTTTGGAAGTCACATCTTCTTTAGTTGTCCTCATCTCTCTTCTTTTTTGCATCAACATTTTGGTTTTTCCTGATAATTTGTTTACATGCAACTTGTTCTTAGACCCAGCTAATTTTGTTGCTGTTTCCATAAGAGCTTTGGTTACTTTTCTGTTAACTTCAGAAATATCCACTTCTTCCGATGTTAGGCCTTCTAAAGCAGAGAATCTGTTCTTCAGTTCCAACTTGAAAGTATTATGGTGTTTTTTAAGGTTGTTTATGTCAATACATTTTGTTTGTCTTATGAGCTTGCCACGTTCCAGTTTAGTGTTGAGGTGCATCTTACATCTCACCAATCTATGGTCACTACCTGTGTTGAACTTGTTTAGCACACTGCAGTCTTCGATGACGAATTTTTTGTTACACATAATAAAATCAATTTCACTTGTCGTCCCAATTGGATGTCTCCATGTCCATTTCCTGTGTGGCTTTTTCTTGAAAAAGGAATTCAAGATGAAAAATCCTTCTGCCTCTGCAAACTCAACGAGAGTATTTCCACGCTGGTTTCTGTTGCCGTGACCGAATTTACCTACTGAAGTTTCATTCTGTTGCCGGTGCCCTATTTTTGCATTGAAATCTCCCATAATTATCTTCAAGTGCTGCTTACCTTTATTATTTAGATGACGAATTTCCTCATAAAATTCTTCAATTTCTTCTTCAGGATGACTTGTGGTGGGTGCATAAGTTTGAATAATCTGAACCTGGTATCTTCTCGATAGTTGGATAACGAGTCGTGCAGCTCTGTCAGAGGAACTTTCAACTTCTACCACTTTATCCTTCAGTTTCTTGTTTATTATAAATCCAACACCACTAGTTCTGCCAGTATCTGTCCCACGATAATAGAAGAGATGTCCACTTTTCAGTTCAATGAGATCTTCTCCTTTTCTCCTTACCTCACTCAGCCCGACGATGTCCCACTTGATCCTTTGTAGTTCCTCTTCCAATTCAAGAAGCCTTGAATCAGAAGATAGGGAGCGTCCGTTGTAGGTAGCCAAGGTCAGCATCAAATGGCAGCCTAGTCCGGTCCTCCGGGGATTCTTAGCACCCTCTGCCTTCATGTCGCACTTACCGCTGCCTTGGCCAGGTACATTCCAGCTGCCGGAGACTGAGGGCCAAGATTTAAGTTGTAGAGTCATTTTGGAGGTGTTTGGCCATAACTCACCACGCTGGCCAAGCGGGTTGGTGAGTGTGGGATAGCATTTCCTCTGATCCCGATGGTATAGTTATACCGCTATTTGCGGTCGTCAGAGCCCCTTTAGTGGGAACAGGATGCACCACGAGAAGGCGGGGTTGACATTTGTCAAGGAGAGGCTGTGATGTTACGCATCACCTGACCTTACATCCCGTGAGTATATATATATATATATATATAATATATACTATTAAGAAGAGACAGTAAAATCAAACCTTCAATTGGTACTAAAACGACTAAGAACTACTCAAAAACCAACAGGTATGAGTAAAAAGGAGGTAAAGTAATATCAACCTGAATGTAGAAAATGTCGAACCTTGGTTTTACCAAGGATCAGCAAAGCTCTGTATTTTCTCAGTTTCACAAAGACCTAGTTGGAAATGGGTTTCTCCAAAGCCATAGATGCAAGTTTAAAGCCCACAAAATATTTTCATAATTAACGTAACTTCCTCACAGTTGCATGAGGAATCATTTAATTAAAGTTTTTGCATGCATCTATAACTTTCCTGGCCCAACCCACACTCGGCATCTGCCACAAAAAACAGAAAAACGATTACAAAAAACCACAAGTTGTGAGAGTGTCTGAATAAGCCATTAGAATTATTCAGCTAAAAAACACGTTGCCAAGCAACCCAGCCCCCTGAGAGAGATTTTAAAATTAAATAACAGTACCAAAGTACTACATAGTCTTATGCTTTGTGGTGAAAAAATCTTTATCCAATATGCTATAAAATAAAAAAACATAAGAATAAAAATCTTTTTAAAAAAAGAGTTTCTTAAAAGTAAACAGGATTTTGGTACCAACAACTTTCTCAACAACTGACATCACAAGAAAAAAATAATAATAAGAATAAAAAGATGCTTTGGAAAAAGTTATATGAAGTTAACAATTAGTTGCAATATTTACAAATACTTCAATTATGCTTTAAGAGTGAAACCATGTAGAAATTAAGTTCCAACCTGCAATGAAAAAACATCATTGACAACAAGAACAATAAAACGGCTAAGTACTCAAACAAAGTGCTCAAGATCACGCTAAAATTCCAAGCTAAGTGAAAGAGAAAAACTCTAAAAGTTAGTAACATTGCTGCTCCTAAACTTGATGCTATAAAACTAAAATTTCCGCCGAAAATGTTCATTAATTAAACTTAGAACGAAGTTAGAATAAGAACAAAGATGAGAGCTTACCTTCTAAGCCATATACCACCATTACTGTTAAAAACATGGCCGAACTCTCTCCTCGGCCGCTCCCAGAAGTAGGGGAGGAGGGGAGGAGGCGGAGTTTCCCGACATTCTGCGAATAAGAGACCTTGCCCGCTAAATTTCTTCCAAGAGAAACATACTACTAAGAATGAATGAAGTCCTGCTTGTCCAGATAGAGTAGAATAACTCTCCATAATACATGGAAATTATTATCAAATACACGTGTAGTGTATTGAATAACCTTTAAATGTATTTAATTAACATAGTGTATATCTATAGACACTTCAGGTACCTATTTATTTTAACGTAAGGTTTTCTATTTTTAATTTAGTTATTCTAGTGAGTGAATACCTAGTTTAATTTTTATTTATTTTTATTTTACTTTTTAAACAAATTATAAGCTTTTTTGTGTGATTTTATTTGCATTTTTTATTTTTTATTTTAAATAGGACTGTCCTGTCCATAGAACTAAAGGTTCCTATTTGTAGTTAATATGCATCCTCCAGACCAACTTCCAAAAGGATTTCATTGGCCAGAATCATTTTATTAACTGTGTAGAAATTAAAACAGATCTGCCAACCTAACTCTATAATTCAGAACATTTTTTCTTAACGTTCTTTTGATGAAAATAATTGGAATTTTGTTTTCTAGAAAACAGTTTAATAAGATTCTAATGTGGTTATTGAAATCCAAATTGTTGCTGCAACTTCTTGAAATTCTGAGTACCTGAGAAATTAGTACATGCTCAGTTACTTTGGTAGAGATGTTAATGTTCCAGTGCAGATATTTTATTACTTTGAAGGGAAAATTAACTCTTTTATCATAAAGGCTAATGAACGGGTTACCACTGTTAAGTTTAATGCTTAAGTCTAGGAAATCTAGTTCCTGATTACTGTGGTTGGTTTTACATAAGTTAAGAGAGCTAGGATAGATATTTGAAAAATCACTTTCTATAACTTCCGAATTATTTACACAAAGCAAATCGTCAATATATCTATAAGTGTATAGGTAGTTATCTGAGCATGTGGAGCTTTTTCTAATGAAGTTATATTCTTTAAAAAATAGGAAGAGATTTGCTATATTTGTGGAGTGAGCTACTCCCATAGGGGTCCCGTTAACTTGCTTATAGAGAGTATTATTATATAAAATATGGTTATTGTTTATGCAACAATTGAGATAAGAGTTCCAAGTACCTACATTAACAAATTGGTTAAGCTTAAATTCTACATACAACTCTTCAAAGGTAGTGATAATATCTGAAAGAGGCGGTTTAGTATATAGGTTTTCGAAATCATAACTGTTAATATCAACGTGATTTATCTTGAGTATAGTGGAAATTACTTCTGAATTATTATTTATTATCCAAAAATCTCTATTCTCAAGATTAGTACAGTTACTTATGTTTCAAGACCCTCTTCAAGATTGCTTCAAAAGCATGATCAATTTTCTTTTTATGGCTTCTAACTCCACTAGCTATGAATCTAAACCTTACCGGATCTTTATGAAACTTGACAGTTGCAAAAAGAAAGGAAAATTCAGGCTGATATCTCCTCATTTGTGGAATTTTAAGCTACTTGAAGAAGGCCTTATAACGATTTTCTAGCTGTTTGGTACAACAACATACCGGCTCGTAGGTTACTTTATTTTTGAATTCTAGATTTAACAATTCAAAATAGAACTTCTTGCAGATAATTGCAAAATTATTACTAGCTTTATCTGTAGTAGTAAAAATATATTGATCTTGTAGTTTAGAGAGTGACCTTTTGTCATCTCCAGAGAAAAAAATTTTCTGTCAAAACATAAATCAAGACCTGCTAACTTATTAGAGAAGCTATTAATTACAATGGTCCTTGATAAAGCCAAGGCTCGGCATTCTCGGCACTTTCTACATTCAGGTTGATATTACTTTATCTCATTTCTACTCATACCTGTTCGTTTTTGAGTAGTTCATAGTCGTTTTAGTACCAGTTCAAGGTTTTTTATACTGTCTCTTCTTAACAGTATGTGAATTCTGAATTTTCATAACTGCTGCGTTGCGCGTCATGATCTTCAGGTTTTTGAAAATTTAATTTTAAATTCTTAGGTAAAATATAGTTTTGGACTCTGCTCTTGGGTACATCATCATCATCATCATTGTCAACCATTATCAATCCACTGCTGGACGAAGGTCTCCCCAAGTTTCCTCCACGACGGTCTGTCTTGTGCCAGTCTCCTCCATGTCACTCCCGCATATTAACGAATTTCATCCACCCATCTCCCATGTGGTCTTTTTCTGGGTCTTTTCCTGTCCCTTGGAATCCAATCTAAAATTTCGGCTGTCCATCTATGGTCTGTCCTTCTGGCAGTATGTCCAGCCCATTGCCATTTCAGGGATTTAACTCTGATCATGATGTCTTCCACTCTTGTCATTTTTCGGATCCACGAGTTCCTCTTCTTATCTCTCCTGGTTACACCAAGTATGCACCTCTCCATGCTGCTTTGAGTTGTCTGCAGCCTTTGTATGTCTCTTTTAGTTAAGGTCCACGTCTCTGCACCTTACGTAAGCACTGGAAGGATGCATTGATCAAACACTTTTCTTTTAAGACATAATGGCATATTGCTCTTGAAAATTATGCTGTTTCTTCCAAAAGCTCTCCAGGCAAGTTTTGTACGCCGATTAATTTCTTCATCAATGTGACCCTCACTTGATATCTGCTGTCCAAGATAAACATACGTATCTGTTATCTCCAGTTTTTCTCCATCAACCGATAAATCTTCATTTCTTGTAAAAGCATTGAACATCACTTTTGTCTTCTGAAAATTCATTTTTAATCCCACTTCTTTACTCTTGTCAGCAAGTTCCTGGATCATACTCTGCAGCACTGATGGGGTAGTTGCAAAAATGACTACGTCATCAGCAAAACGAAGGTGGGTTAGATAATCTCCATTAATCTTTATCCCTTTGTTTTCCCAGTTCAGTGATTGAAAGACATTTTCCAATGTGGCATTAAAGAGCTTCGGAGATATGGTGTCACCTTGTCTCACTCCCTTTCCAATTTTTATGTGTGTTGTATTTTCAAACAGCCGAATCTTTGCACTTGCATTTTCATAGTAGTTATTAATAATATTAATGTATGCATCTTCAATACCGCAGGATTTCAGAGCCGTGGTAACTGCTGATGGTTTCACCGAATCAAAGGCTTTTTCATAATCGATAAAAGCCATGCACAATGGAAGTTCATATTCCCTCGCTCTTTCAATTAGTTCTCTCAGTACGTGGATATGATCTATTGTGCTGTAGCCACTCCTGAATCCAGCTTGTTCTCTCGGTTGAGCCATGTCCAGTGTTACCTTCAAGCGGTGTGAAAGAACTTTAGTGAAGATTTTATAAACCACTGATAGGAGGCTGATAGGTCTGTAGTTCCTGAGATCCTCAATGTCACCTTTTTTATGTAGCAGGATCATTGTAGCATTGTTCCAATCCTCAGGAATCTTTCCTTCATTAAGGCATCGAGTTAAAATTTGGGCGAGTACTGTTTCAATTTCTCCACTTGCTTCTTGTTTGATGTCTATAGTAATTCCATCTTCTCCTGGAGCTTTCCCCCGCTTCATGTTCTTGATTGCATGAGCAACTTCTGCTGGGAGGACTGGAAGGACTCTGGTACCTTTCATGGTGTCTGGAGTACATGTATCATCCCTTTCATATAATTTGGAGTAGAAATCTTTCACTCTTGTCAAAATTTCGCCTCTATTTCTTGTTATAGAACCATCTTCTTTTCTCAGAGCCATAATCTGTTTTCTTCCCTTACTGAGATGTCCCTTTGCTATCTTAAGGCTTTGGTTGTTTTCAATTGCTTTCCTCACTAGCTCACAGTTGAATTTCCTTACGTCTTCAGTGATACTTTTTCGTGTTGTCTTGCATAGCTCTATATATTCCACTTTGGAAGTCACATCTTCTTTAGTTGGGTACATATATTTATCATATATATATATCATCATCATCATCATTGTCAACCATTATCAATCCACTGCTGGACGAAGGTCTCCCCAAGTTTCCTCCACAACGGTCTGTCTTGTGCCAGTCTCCTCCATGTCACCCCTGCATACTTTCAAATTTCATCTACCCATCTCCCATGTGGTGTTCTTCTGGGTCTTTTCCTGTCCCTTGGATTCCAATCTAATATTTCGGCTGTCCATCGATGATCCGTCCTTCTGGCAGTATGTCCAGCCCATTGCCATTTCAGGGATTTAACTCTGATCATGATGTCTTCCACTCTTGTCATTTTTCGGATCCACGAGTTCCTCTTCTTATCTCTCCTGGTTACACCAAGTATGCACCTCTCCATACTGCTTTGAGTTGTCTGCAGCCTTTGTATGTCTCTTTTAGTTAAGGTCCACGTCTCTGCACCTTACGTAAGCACTGGAAGGATGCATTGATCAAACACTTTTCTTTTAAGACATAATGGCATATTGCTCTTGAAAATTATGCTGTTTCTTCCAAAAGCTCTCCAGGCAAGTTTTGTACGCCGATTAATTTCTTCATCAATGTGACCCTCACTTGATATCTGCTGTCCAAGATAAACGTACGTGTCGGTTATCTCCAGCTTTTCTCCATCAATCGATAAATCTTCATTTCTTGTAAAAGCATTGAACATCACTTTTGTCTTCTGAAAGTTCATTTTTAATCACAGTTCTTTACTCTTGTCAGCAAGTTCCTGGATCATAATCTGCAGCTCTGATGGGCTAGTTGCAAAAATGACTACGTCATCAGCAAAACGAAGGAGGGTTAGATAATCTCCATTAATCTTTATCCCCTTGTTTTCCCAGCTCAGTGACTGAAAAACACCCTCCAATATGGCATTAGAGAGCTTCGGAAATATGGTGTCACCTTGTCTCACTCCCTTTCCAATTTTTATGTGTGTTGTATTTTCAAACAGCCTAATCTTTGCACTTGCATTTTCATAGATGTTATTAATAATATTAATGTATGCATCTTCAATACCGCAGGTTTTCAGAGCCATTGTAACTGCTGATGGTTTCACCGAGTCAAAGGCTTTTTCATAATCGATAAAAGCCATGCACAATGGAAGTTCATATTCCCTCGCTCTTTCAATTATTTCTCTCAGCACATGGATATGATCTATTGTGCTCTAGCCACTCCTGAATTCAGCTTGTTCTCTCGGTTGAGCCATGTCCAGTGTTACCTTCAAGCGGTGTGAAAGAACTTTAGTGAAGATTTTATAAACTACTGATAGGAGACTGATAGGTCTGTAGTTTCTGAGATCCTCAATGTCACCTTTCTTGTGTAGCAGGATCATTGTAGCGGTGTTCCAATCCTCAGGAATCTTTCCTTTATTAAGACATCGAGTGAAAATTTGGGCGAGTACTGTTTCGATTTCCCCACTTGCTTCTTGTATGATGTCTACAGTAATTGGCCGCTGCCTAGGCCAGGTACATTCCAGCTGCCGGAGACTGAGGGCCAAGATTTAAGTTGTGGAGTCATTTTGGAGGGGTTTGGCCATAACTCAAAGCTGGCCAAGCGGGTTGGTGAGTGTGGGATAGAATTTCCTCTAATCCCGATGGTATAGTTATACCGCTATTGGCGGCCGTCAGAGCCCCTTTAGTAGGAACAGGATGCAACGCGACAAGGCGGGGTTGACATTTGTCAAGGAGAGGCTGTGATGTTACGCATATATATATATATATATATATATATATATGGGATGTAAGGTAAGGTGATGCGTAACATCACAGCCTCTCCTTGACAAATGTCAACCCCGCCTTCTCGTGGTGTATCCTGTTCCCACTAAAGAGGCTCTGACGACCGCCAATAGCGGTATAACTATACCATCGGGATTAGAGGAAATGTTATCCCACACTCACCAACCCGCTTGGCCAGCGTGGTGAGTTATGACCAAACCCCTCCAAAATGACTCCACAACTTAAATCTTGGCCCTCAGTCTCCGGCAGCTGGAATGTACCTGGCCAAGGCAGCGGCCAGTGCGACATGAAGGCGGAGGGTGCTAGGAATCCCCGGAGGACCGGACTAGGCTGCCATCTGATGCTGACCTTGGCTAAGTATAATGGACGCACCCTATCTTCTGATTCAAAGCTTCTTGAATTGGAAGAGGAACTACAAAGGATCAAGTCGGACATCGTGGGGCTAAGTGAGGTAAGGAGAAAAGGAGAAGATCTCATCGAACTGAAAAGTAGACATCTTTTCTACTATCGTGGGACAGATACTGGCAGAATTAGTGGTGTTGGATTTATAATAAACAAGAAACTGAAGGATGAAGTTGTAGAAGTTGAAAGTTCCTCTGACAGAGCTGCACGACTTGTTATCCAACTCTCGAAAAGATACCAGGCTCAGATTATTCAAACTTATGCACACACCACAAGTCATCCTGAAGAAGAAATTGAAGAATTTTATGAGGAAATTTGTCATCTAAATAATAAAGGTAAGCAGCACTTGAAAATAATTATGGGAGATTTCAATGCAAAAAAGAGGGCAAGGGCAACAGAATGAAACTTCAGTAGGTAAATTCGGTCACGGCAACAGAAACCAGCGTGGAAATACTCTCGTTGAGTTTGCAGAGGCAGAAGGGTTTTTCATCTTGAACTCCTTCTTCAAGAAAAAGCCACACAGGAAATGGACATGGAGACATCTAAATGGGACAAGTGAAATTGATTTTATTATGTGTAACAAAAAATTCGTCATAGAAGACTGCAGTGTGCTAAACAAGTTCAACACAGGTAGTGACAATAGATTGGTGAGATGTAAGATGCACCTCAACACTAAACTTGAACGTGGCAAGCTCATAAAACAAACAAAATCTATTGACATAACCAACCTTAAAAAACACCATAATACCTTCAAGTTGGAACTGAAGAACAGGTTCTCTGCTTTAGAAGGGCTAACATCGGAAGAAGTGGACATCTCTGAAGTTAACAGAAAAGTAACCAAAGCTCTAATGGAAACAGCAACAAAATTAGCTCGGTCTAAGAACAAGTTGCATGTAAACAAATTATCAGGAAAAACGAAAATGTTGATGCAAAAAAGAAGAGTGATGAGGACAACTAAAGAAGATGTGACTTCCAAAGTGGAATATATAGAGCTATGCAAGACAGTAAGAAAAAGTATCACTGAAGACGTAAGAAAATTCAACTGTGAACTAGTGAGGAAAGCAATTGAAAACAACCAAAGCCTAAAGATAGCAAAGGGACATCTCAGTAAGGGAAGAAAACAGATTATGTCACTGAGAAAAGAAGATGGTTCTGTAACAAGAAATAGAGGCGACATTTTGACAAGAGTGAAAGATTTCTACTCCAAATTATATGAAAGGGATGATACATGCACTCCAGACATCATGAAAGATACCAGTACCAGAGTTCCTTTAGTCCTTCCAGCAGAAGTTGCACATGCAATCAAGAATATGAAGCGGGGAAAAGCTCCAGGAGAAGATGGAATTACTGTAGACATCATACAAGAAGCAAGTGGAGAAATCGAAACAGTACTCGCCCAAATTTTCACTCGATGCCTTAATGAAGGAAAGATTCCTGAGGATTGGAACACCGCTACAATGATCCTGCTACATAAGAAAGGTGACATTGAGGATCTCGGAAACTACAGACCTATCAGCCTCCTATCAGTAGTTTATAAAATCTTCACTAAAGTTCTTTCACACCGCTTGAAGGTAACACTGGACATGGCTCAACCGAGAGAACAAGCTGGATTCAGGAGTGGCTACAGCACAATAGATCCTATCCACGTACTGAGAGAACTAATTGGAAAAACGAGTTAATATGAACTTCCATTGTGCATGGCTTTTATCGATTATGAAAAAGCCTTTGATTCGGTGAAACCATAAGCAGTTACAATGGCTCTGAAAACCTGCGGTATTGAAGATGCATACATTAATATTATTAATAACATCTATGAAAATGCAAGTGCAAAGATTCGGCTGTTTGAAAATACAACACACATAAAAATTGGAAAGGGAGTGAGACAAGGTGACACCATATCTCCGAAGCTCTTTATTGCCACATTGGAGGGTGTTTTTCAGCCGCTGAGCTGGGAAAACAAAGGGATAAAGATTAATGGAGATTATCTAACCCACCTTCGTTTTGCTGATGACGTAGTCATTTTTGCAACTACTCCATCAGAGCTGCAGAGCATGATCCAGGAACTTGCTGACAAGAGTAAAGAAGTGGGATTAAAAATGAACTTTCAGAAGACAAAAGTGATGTTCAATGCTTTTACAAGAAATGAAGATTTATCGATTGATGGAGAAAAGCTGGAGATAACAGACCCGTACGTTTATCTTGGACAGCAGATATCAAGTGAGGGTCACATTGATGAAGAAATTAATCAGCGTACAAAAACTTGCCTTTAGAGCTTTTGGAAGAAACAGCATAATTTTCAAGAGCAATATGCCATTGTGTCTTAAAAGAAAAGTGTTTGATCAATGTATCCTTCCAGTGCTTACGTATGGTGCAGAGACGTGGACCTTAACTAAAAGAGACATACAAAGGCTGCAGACAACTCAAACCAGCATGGAGAGGTGCATACTTGGTGTAACCAGGAGAGATAAGAAGAGGAACTCGTGGATCCGAAAATGACAAGAGTGGAAGACATCATGATCAGAGTTAAATCCCTGAAATGGCAATGGGCTGGACATACTGCCAGAAGGACAGATCATCGATGGACAGCCGAAATTTTAGATTGGATTCCAAGGGACAGGAAAAGACCCAGAAGAAGACCACATGGGAGATGGGTGGATGAAATTCGAAAGTATGCAGAGGTGACATGGAGGAGACTGGCACAAGACAGACCGTTGTGGAGGAAACTTGGGGAGACCTTCGTCCAGCAGTGGATTGATAATGGTAGACAATGATGATGATGATATATATATATATATGTATATCATAGAATTTAACCAAATGCAAGATTTATATGTTTCACTGTTATACCAGAACTTATTTTCTTCCTTCGGTGTTGTTGCTGATGTGCGTACGCTTCCATAGTTACACTAATCGGAAGTGGAACAATATGTACAAATAGTCTTGCCAATGAATAAATCGTTTATATGGTTTTGTGAAACAAAATATGAATATTCTATGAATTATTTCTAGCACTCATTGTAAAATAAAAATAAAAGTATTACTTCATGAAAGAAATACGAGATTACACCATATAATACAAAATTTGAAGATGTGAATCTGATTTTTATTATAAATGTGACAATGATGGTAAGTCAGATAATATCCGAAAACATACAAATTTATTCGTCCTGGAGCGGGACTAGAACACACGTTTCCCAGATAACGCCCGGGTATGCTAACTACTACACCACCCAGAACAACCAAGTCTCAAGTTTCCGATTAATTTTAATATATCTGGGTGACGTGGATTCGAGTCCCGCTCCAGGACGAATGACTTTTTGGGTTTTCGGATATTATCTGGCTTACCATCCTCGTCACATTTACAACAGATTTCCGATTGACATCTTCAAAATTAGTATTACTTAATTTAATTCTTATTCTTTTTAATTTGCTTCTGGGTTTATCGACGAACGATAAAAAATCAATGGCCAGGTATCCTAATTGTCAGGCTGTTGGTGTTAGGGAGGCGAAAAATTCAATTCCATAATCTAAACAAACCATCCACGCATAACCAAGGAGTCGCACTCAGATCAATATCTGGATAATGATCAGATACCTCGGTTCGAAACTATCGACTATTTGGGCTGCTTTTAATTTCACGAGTTTGTGAATGAAAATCTTGGTATCAGGCCTAAAGATTCTAAATATTATTTTCTTACTTTAATGTTAGAAATATATTCAAAGGTTTCTGTTCCCAATGATGACATAGCAACAAAAAGTGAACACTACCCAGATTATCCTATAATATCCGAAAACCTATAGTGGGAAACCCATACTTTTTGTAAACGTAGAATTGTGCTGATCACAAACAATTCAGGTGTTACAACTAATATTAGGTCTCACATTGCAATTGGTATTTGAAAAATCCGATATGGGGAATTTCGTATTTTACGAAAATTCATCGTAAAATATAGGAATACGAAATTTCCTCTTCTAATTCGATGCCACACTCTAACAGCAGAATGCTGTTTTTCTTTAAACGCTCTTAATCGAAAGGACAAGCAATCAAAATGCAGAAATGTACATTCAGTGCGGATTCGACAAAATGTTGTTCACAGCATCTGGTTTTAATATTACTATATCTTTGCCGTGAGGACAAATTCGCGGTGACTTCAAACGATATATGGCAGAGCTTGTTTTTTTGTAGAGGGCGAGGCACTAGCGTTTAAGAAGGATTTCATTTCATAAGAGTAAATTAATACGAGGGCAGTATCGAATATAATGCAAAAGTGGGCATAACTTGTTTATTAACTGACAGAGGTCGTTCAACTTTCATATACTGGTAGAGTAACTTTTCATCTATAGCATCACTTCTCCTTCACTGCAGGAATATAATGGACTCCAAGCAGAAGCAACGTGCCACCATTGACTACTTGTTGGAGGAAGGGTGCAGGCTGTCCGATATCCACAGTAGGCGACACAAAGTTTACGGGGATGACACCATTGACATTAGCAACGTGCACAGGTGGATGAAGAAGTTTAAAGTAGTGGAAACCAGCATTGAAGACAAATCCCGCAGTGGATAACCTTCATCTGCGACAACTGACACCAATCATCTACGAGTGGATGAATTGATTCGCGCTAAGGGACGAGTCACAATCCGTGAGCTTGTCGCACAGCTGGACTGTGGTCACATTCCGGGAAGTTGGTGAAAGGTTCAGGGTATTGGAAAGTGTGTGCAATGTGTAGACCTCTGCAGTTGACACCGGAATTGAAGGAGAGAAGGATGGAAATATTCTCCGATCAGATGGAAGCATTTGAAGCCAATGAAGACATGTTTTTTTTATAAGGTGTGAAGGGATGACACGTGGCGTATATTTATGATCCGGAAACTAAGAATGAATCCATGGGATAGCGTCATACCCTTTCACCCAGGCCTAAGAATTTCAAGAGCCAGTGATCAGTATTGAAAGTCATGGTGACTGTTTTTTGGAATGACAATGGTGTAATGCTCCTTAATTTTTGTGGAACATGGCCGTACCGTGATCAGGAAATGGTACATTGAGACACTCAAGAAGCTTACAGAAGCCTTAAGGAGGAAGAGACCGAACAGAACCTGAAAAGGATCCACATTCACCATGGCAATGCTAGACCACGCACATCTTAGGCAACCAATCAGGAAATGAGGAAATTAGGCAAGTCGGTAGTCACCCGTCAAACGTAAAGCCCAGAACTGGTGCACCCAGACTTCCAATTGTTCGGTCCAATGATGGCCAGTCTCCGGGACAACGATATGATGATACAGCCGAGCTGAAACCGGCCTGAAGAAGTGGGTACAGTCTACACCAGAATTGTTTCAAAGATGATTCGAGAATTGGGTTCAACGATGGCACAAATACATCGCTTGAAATGAATACTAACTATAGTAGTACTTTTAGATAGAGGAAGAGTTACTCTACCAAAAATTTCAAATTTTATCGACTTCTGTCAGTTAATAAAAAAGTTATGCACACATTTGAATTACTTTCGGTACAACTCTCGTATTAAATTATAAAACGCCTTCAGGAATATACACTTTCTGACCTGGACATTTGCCTTTCCTGAAATTACGTGTAGTAGGAAAGAAATTGTTATCGAATTGGTCCGCTTGTTGATGCTAACACAGCATCCACTCGGATGTGAAAGCTTTACAATAGATAATTTCATATTACTGCGGTAACTGCGTTCCATCGTTCCAAAAGAGAATTAGTCACGTCTGCCACCGATGCGGAATGTGGGTCTGCAGCGCAGTAGGCGTTTCAGTTCATCCCTAAACGTCCCAAGGGTAGAAACTGGGCACTGCCGAAGCCCGTCAAGATCTTCGAAATCAGTTTCGTAAAAGCATTACTCTAAAAAGAAGGGCCTTCATCGAACTGTTGCAATAATATTCTGAGCCCCGAATTGTGAAAAATACTATTATAGGACGCATCCTAAAAATTTTCGACTACTCGACCTAGGAAGGATTCAGGCAGAACCACTGAAATCCGTACCAGAGCACGATGCCTCCTTCACAAAATGTTACATCTGGCACAAAAAACTCCGGCAAGTGGCAGTTATCCACCAAACCCAGAATCTTCGTTCGAATCTTGAGATGGTTAAACGTAATTCAACAATCCATATAACTCACTCCCACGGCTAAAATCTTAATTGCCTCCGAGCTTTGCATTACGCCGATTGACGTTTTGGTTTGATCCTGCTAGTTTTTGGCTTGTGCAACTGTTCGTTCATGAAATACTTTCCCTTTCAGAGCTCTCTATACGAACAGTTTTTGTGCTAGCTGTGCTTGGACTGACATTTTGGAAGTCTGTCGAAAGTGTCACGACCAAGAACCGGAATTTAGGCGCAACTTAATCTTTAGCCCTCTGTGGTCCCGCTGTGCATTTTTTTGGACTACCAGGTCGCAAATGTTCTGATGTTGGTCCTAGGTGTTTCCACTTCACAAGAACATCGCTTGACGTTGATTGGGGTAACTGTAGCATGCTAAAATTTCCCGTAATAGTTGCTAAGATGGCATCCTTTAGCCTGCTTGAGAAATCCTATTAAAGTAGTTCGTCGTTGTTAATTACATTCTATTACACTGGAGTAGATCCTCTATTCTTGAGCACATATTAGTGTTCAAGAGGAATTTTCATTTCTTTGTATCAAGCTTCAAAGTATTCCCTGAGGCGCAGTGCCTTGGTGGGTTTCTTCGAATTCCCCGTAACCTTCTCGCCCATAAGGCAGAGGGGATCACTAAGTTTAATAAACAAAAACAACGGTAAAACTCTCTCAGCCATTCAACAGTTCGAACGGCTTTCTTTTTAAAACATGTCACATAATTTTTAATTACTGAAAATACTCATGTTTTAAAATATACAATTTATTTTTCCAATATTATAAGAAAAGTTTCGGATGTTATTGCCAATTGCAATTATTATTGCTGTTAGATACATTATTTCGTTACTTTCTTCGCAACTTTCACGTAAATTCTTCTTGCTATTAAATTTTAATTAATAATTTTTAGGAAATAAAAAAATTCCCAATAAAGTTTTCGTCCAGTAAGTTATTTTATGCAACTCGTGTGGTACACGGGTGTGCAAAAATTAAGGACGAAGAAGAGAAATTAGCATAAAAGCAGAACCAGAAGGCATTAAGAACCGAAAGACCATTCAGGAGATAGACTAGGGTCCGGTACGGTAGGGCATTCGTATGTATGCAGCATGACGTAGGGGAGAGTGTCGGAAAGGTATAAAGCACGCAAGCGGAGTACACTCAGCAATAATTTGGTGAAAGCTATTGCACGTTGCACATCGGTTTGAACGACGTCGAGAAGCTGCCACCGTGTGATATGGCCAACAGGAAATCCAGTAGACGACATCTGGGGAACTTTACCGAAGTCGCGTCATTTAGAAGTTGGAAGTAGGTCGAAGTGTGACTAGTGTGGCCGAGGAGTTCGGGATCGCCCACAGCATCGTTTCACGAGCTAGGATAGCATTTCAAACGACAGGAACAGCTGTCCGAGAGTTTAGCAGTGGTCGTCCAAGAGCAACCACTGTGGCGGACGACCGGTATATTGTCCTACAGACGAGAAGAGACAGACGGCAGACAGCGGGAAAAATTGCAAGGTACATGCAGCAGGCAACTGTATGTCCGTTATCGCCCTTTACCGTGGCCAGAAGGCTACACAAAAGTGGTCTATTTGCACTACGACCGGTACGGTGTGTGCCATTAACGCCTGCTCAACAGAGACGGCGGTTTTTGGGGTGCCAGGAACACAAAAACTGGACACATAAGCAATGGGGTCGAGTTCTCTTTACGGATGAGAGCCGATTTACTCTGACGAGTGATTATGGACGTATACACATCTAGAGAGAGAGCAGGGAACACGCAATAACACCTCCAACATCATCGAAAGGAACCGGTTTGGAGGTGGCGGAGTTTTCGTTAGGGGAATTATCATGCCTGGTAGCTGCACTGACCTCCACATCTTCCAAGGATACCCGTCTCTGGTGTCCGCTATTGTACCGAGGTTCTCCTGCCTTACGTGCTTCTGTTTAGAGGTGCTGTGTATCCTGAATTCCTCTTCATGGACGACAACGCTGCAGCTCATCATACAGTAGCTGTCGCAGAACTGTTGGAAAGTGAAGATATTCAACGCCCGGGGTGATAATATCTCCTACTAAAAAGTGGAATTTTCTTGGCAGCCGCCTGTCACATGGATGCTTTTGTCTTCTGTCCAGTTGTGCTCGAAGCTACCTTTTCAATAAAGTGCCTTTGTATTCTCTGGATTTCTTGTTTGGACGGTTTTGCTCACTTGCCCCATATTCTTACATCTTGAAGATCTTATGGTATGATATGAGTCGATGTGGATCCCATCTGCTCGACGTTACATTCGAAAAATCGTCTAGTCCTTAATTTTTGCACGCCAGTGTATTTAAGCAGCTGAAGTATCTTTCTATCTGAGAATTTTCCAAATGCTTTGAAATAGTGCTTCCTTTTAACTAAAGTAAATGCGAAATACGTTTCAAAATTAAATTGAAATCAACAACATACTCGCAACTTTTAAATATCATCATCCAATAATAAACGTACTCGGAGTGGCCTGCGGCTACGGAGGGCCATTTTTATAATAGTTAAATGTAGTGTGTTACGACACAGTGTTCCAGGCGACAGCATTCAAATGATAGACGCTGCACTCCTACCGTATTCCTTCTGTTGGCTGGTAATCTGTAGGATAAAATCCGTTCAACTCTAGTTTCCATGAGAGGTGGGATGATCCTCTTAACTTGCAGGCGGTTCGTAGTTTTGCCTCCTTGGACTTGTGTTTGAAGCTGCTAACAACGATTGACCATGGCCAGCCCACAAGCCATGCCGTCCAATTAATGCCCTAACCCACTCATCTGGCCATTACAATTTTATGTTTTTCAAACTCGCTTATTTTCTCTAATTTTCTCATCTGAAGAACAGGTCTACTAACAACGATTGACCATGACCAGTCCACAAGCCGTGCCGTCCAGTTAATGCTCTCACCCAATCATCTGGCCATTACAGTTTTATCTTTTTCAAACTCGCTTAAATTCTCTAATTTTTTCATCTGAAGAACAAAAATAACAGTGATTACCAGAGCTAAGTATTAGGTGTTACTGATACTCTTTCATGAACTTCATACGCACCGTCGTTTACTTGCACTTCATTTGATTTTCATAAAGACGTTTTGGTCACAATGTTTTGGCTCTTCGGTCTATTTGCCGTTGCACAAAGGCATATCTTTGCTTTTGGGATGTATCACTTTAGATATCTATGTTAAGGATTATTCATTAAGGTTTCTTAACTTTTGAAGCCACATTGACATATTTTAGAGCAATGGTCACCAAACGTTTAGAGAGCAGATCTAAATGGGAAATTGGATAAAGCTCGTGGAGCCAAATTGAGAAAAAATATAAACCCAAGATCAATCACCGCAGATATTGTAAATTTTCAATTTATTAAAATTTGTCAAGATCTAATTTTATATGATCTCTTATTTAATAGGAAATTTTCAAATAAATATTTAAAGTTATTTATACACATCTGAAATAAATATAAAACTAAACTTAATGAAGAATAAAGTTTAGTGTTTAGCAAGGTAAATTTATGACATAAACAAATTGAGTTTATGACATGAATCTAAAAGAAAAATCAGTGAGAAACATGGTGTTGTTTCTGGAACGATTTAGGGACATTTCCGGTATTTGGTTTCAGGTTGTACAACAAAACGTTTAAAAAATCTGACAAATGGCTGTCGGTCAATCGTGAACGAAGCTTTAATTTCACATATTTAACATTGGAGTAAGCTTGTTCACATAAAATATATGTTACCAGTCAACATTGTTCAACACTGTTCTGGACGTTGTCATTTTCAAGAACTGTGGCGAACTGCATTACTTTTTCACGGATCAACTGTTAGGAAAAGTACACACTCCAGGAATGGATATAATACGAACAGCACTGAGTAGACATCTTAAAATTGCGTCAACCATATTACTTCCCTTTTGGGGAGTTCAATATATTTTGCAATTGTTGTGAAGTTTTTCTTCGATCTTTAGAGAAACTTCGATGACCCTGAATGAGTAATGTCATTTGTGTTTTAGCAAAATTACTCTTCCACATTTCAGAGCCTACTTCGCTGATGTTTTCCCTTTTCTCTGTGATAATTGTTTAATTTCGTAAAATTCATTTCCCAAATAGGCGAGGAACAACAAAAGTAACAGAACAGAATGTAGGAAAAGACTAAGTGATTGGTTTTGTTGCTGTGGCTGCACAACATTTTCTTTGTCACGAAACGGTTCGAGCTGCTTTTGTAGTGATGGATGAAGCGATATCATTTTCCGGAGAAAACTGTTAGTTTTTTTTTACAAAACTGTAAAAGAACCAGGATTGAGAATTTTTGCTAGATTTCCGAATAATGTTTAACTCTAAAAGATATTTTGTTAAAGGTATAAAAGTTTTTTTCTTTGTCGCTGTAACGAAAATTTCGTGAGAATGCATTTCGTTACATCATTCCTCGATACTAAAACTGTAACAAAATTTAAAATTGGTTGAAAGGTTGTACAAATTCTGAAAAACAAATATCCATGTTGCTAGATTCCAAAAAAAAAAAAACGAAAAAAAAACGTGTGGATAGTAAAGTCCATACATTAATAATAAATCTAGCTGTGGCCTAATATTCAGATTTCAAACCTCTGTTCAAACATCAGACCTGCATTCGAAATGTAATGAAACGATACAATGCCTAGTATCGACAACTACAGTTACCCGAAATCTGCACGTGCTATGTTGTTATAAAAGAAGACCAAACTTCAATGGTTTGTGACCAACTCGATGAGCTATAAACAGTCCCTCGTGCCTAATTTATGGCCACTAACTCCAGGACAAAGATACGGACAGTTGTGTAAGAACAAGAAGTCATTCATACCTTGCGGGGATTTGAATACGGACTCATCTCGAACCAGTGGTCAGATACCAGCCTTTAAACCACTGCATAACTTAAACTCCCTGGGTGTCTTTGCACGGCAGTCTGAGGTGATCACCGTTCGAATAGCCTCATTATAATAGCTTACTAGGAAAAGGAACAAGGTAGCATTGCCTTGATCATTGATGCATCTAGATATCCGTGGTAATAACGAGTTCACTGATATTCACATTGACGGAGCGTTGAATCCTCTACCAGTACAGTAACATCGTCAAACGCAATGATACCGTTGGTAGTTGTGTGACAGTTTGAGGAGGATTTTCTTTGGATGCATACACCGACAGGGGGCTTTCTAACGTCCGTGTGACAAAGATATGATATCGGCATGAAATCTTCACCCCATGTCAAATTTTATAGCCGTATAGAGAGCTTGGATTTTATCTAAATGGAAAACAAAAACTCCTGTTTATATTTTGGCAACGTTTTTTTATCTAACGAAAAAAAACTCCTGCCTACGTAGACATGAAACCCGTTGAGAACATGTTTCTGTAGCACAAACTTGACTACGAAATGTGCCAAAAAATTCACTTACTCGATTCCCACTTGAAGTTTTCCCCAACAACGTCTGCATGGTCAGTTATTAACACGGTGAACGATTCCATTGCAAAGATGGAGGAAAGAATCGGAAAAGTGATCATTTTCTATGTCAGCTGATTATTGTTGAACACTCGTTAGAAATGATCCTGAACATTTGTTGAAGAGATAGGCAAAGCGATGTCGCGTCGGAAGTTGAAGGGACATTTATCGGTAAATGTAGTGCGCACGTATAATAAAGTATTGCGGATCTTTCACAAACCGTAGCCAATTTTGCATTTCTATTGTCATATATTCGATCAACACCTCGAAGTCTATAAGAAATTATTAATTTAATCTTAGGGGCCAGGATCGGTCAAATATTTCACCCGCACAGGATCGATTCAGAGACTGGCTGGAGTCTGCTGACCTCCACCCCCAGGACCACCACTTTCCTCGCGTATCGCCTTCACTATCAACATTTAAGGGTTTTCAGCATATCTCGGCAGAGTAAGCATTTCGATGCAGCAGGTATTGCCATCAGACTAGCTCAATCTTGCGGGCAACACAATTAAAAAATTATTCCAGTGTTATCTTAGATATGTGCATGTGTTTCAAAATAATCCTATTTGATTAGTTTTGCCTTAAATACAGTTTAAGTATAAATTCCTAAAATTGAAAGTGTATGATATCGTAACCAAATATTGGTCAAAAAACTAAAGGACATATATTTAGTCTTATAGGTTTGAAGAAATTTATTCAATTTCAAAACCATGTCAGCTGTTACTTTTCTCTTAACTGTTAAAAGTGCAATTCTCTTGCGCTCACTTTTAGCAGTATAAATCTACAACTCTATTTTCCTATTCTTCTTTCAACCTTTCCAATCAGGGGACAATACCCCAAATCTATCTATTTCTTCTTCGCTCCATACAACTTAATGTGAATTGGACCTAAACCTTAAGTAAAAAAAAAAAAAAAAAAAAAAAGAAGAAATTTATTTAAATTCTCATTTGACATATTCCGAATGTAACACAAATGTTTTGCAAATTACAGGCTAAAATTGTGTGTCAATAAAATAATTAAAAGACATTTGGTCATGTGAATTTCTGTACATTAGTTAGCTTTCAACTAAACATTTTCAAAATTTCACCAGAAAATAATTTAAAAAAACAAATATATATATATATATATATATATATATATAAAATCTTTAAAATTAGCTCACCTTTCTTTCAGCACAAGTTTATATACACAACGAAAGGCATGAATCCATGGCTTTCGTGTAAAAGTATTTCGGAGTAGTGTATCAAGTTGATGAAGGACGTTTCGAAGCGGCCAAACGAAGTTCTGACGTGCTCATGCAGGAGTGCAAACACTAGTGCCATATAGCAGGTTCCAATCACCGAGCATAAAAAAACAGCAGAATATGGTATAGTAAATATCCATAGTATTTTTCATTACAGTTTTTCTTTAAAATGAACATATTACTCGTGCATGTAAAGTCGCTTTGTTTAATACATTTGCTTTTGAATTAGAGGTGGGGATGACCTTCTGTTTGGTGGGGAAGAAAGTGGCATTTGTTTTGTTTTAGGCTACGTTGTAATATTTTTAATACATTATTATGCATTTATATCATAATAATTATCAAGAAAACTGAACGTCTTTTAACACACGTACCATCTTTCTATTTTATGAATATTAAACAAAATTTAGTATTCATAAATACTCGTTCTCTATTAATTATTGAACCTTATTCTGAGAGTGAATTGATCGAAATAGTGGTTCATATTTTTGGGTCCGTGAACGAATGCATTAGGTTTGTTCGTTGTGCGAGTGGTTCCGAATGTTCCTGGTGCAAGTACATGACATATATTGGCTGCGCGAGGTTTTGGTATAAGATATTTATGCGAGAGGTTGGTAAGCATACCTTCTAAATGCATATATACAACTCTGCTTCATAGTTAATCGAAACTACATTACATTGTACCTACCTTTAAATAATCTGATAAAGTATGGTAGATCGCGTCCAACACCTCGCGAACGAATTTGCTGATAGAATTCTTTGGGATACTGAATAAATTCTGCAAAAATGTTTTTTTTGTTGGAGGTTTATCGAACACCGTGAGCAACTCAATGGGCTATAAGCAGGCACCCGTCCCTATTGTAAGGCCACTGGTTCTAGGGAAGGGAGAGAGTCAGTAACGTAAGGCAAAAACAACGTCCCTGCCATGTCGGGATTCGAACTTGGACCCCTTTCGGACGAATGATCAGAAGCCATCACTTAGACACATTACGCCACCAGGGAGACGTGCAGCAATGCACATGAATCACCGTAAGCTAGGAAACTCAAAGTTGCGTTAAGTTTCGATACCACAGATATAAGTGTCTCTTTTTTGAATAGTCGTTTTCACCTGATTAAGAAAATGCGCATACTGTTTTCTATTCATTCTAAAAAGTGATTGCATCCACCTAGGTCCACAGTAGGTAATCCTCTGCATGTGATATTGGTGGCCTCGAGAATGTCTCGTCTCTTTACCCAATCACTTTTATTAAATTATTTAAATACACACTTAATTCATTAGTGAATAATTCGAACATAATTATCACAACTTCCCGTGCCGCAATTTTTCAACACGGAAGTTGACTCTGAGGGCGAGAAGACGCGTTCAAGAAGCCAAGTGGGAACAGAGACGGGCGTACTTAAACAGGTCGATTACGCTGAACGTGGAACTCACTAAAATAAATCAGCAAGTAGATAATATGCGGTATAATACTTGGACAAATTTTTATTAATATAATCACAAATTGAGTTAAATGCACATATAAATTAGAATCCATTTTAGTGTAGGGGAATATAGTACCCACAAAATTTGAGAAACATGAACAAAACATTTGCGTTTAGGTAGCAATTGAAGAATTAGAGTTATTTTCCTCGAAATTACTACTTTTTGTGTTATGCAAACCTTAAAACATATTCTAACTTATGTGAAATTAAAACAGAGGTACAGACTGCAGTCTATGAATAATCAAAATGAACAATATCCGTATGACAAAATACCGAATTCTCTGATAAACAGAGGTGTTCAGTATGTAACTTTTTTAACCCTTCACATTGACAAAATTAGGGTCGCGAAAAATAGGGATCGATACCTCAGCCAGTCATATTGATGGTAACGTTCAGTAAAGGTCAATGAAAAAAATTTTTCCGAAGGAAATCTCTGCAATAATTGATTTCCTAGAGCTACCACTTACATCACCCGTATTTTATGATCCTTCGTTGTTAGAATGAAATGTGAATCAAGAAGCATTTTATAGTGAATGAATTTTTAAAACTTGGAGATAATTCAAATGGCCGATGATATCGCTCTGTCCACGTTATATAAACACCGCATGGCAATTAAAAAATTGTTCACATTTATTCTGCATAGCAGCTGAAAAATTGCTTTACACAAAGCAAACACACGCGGCTAGTTATCGAGAGTTCTGGGGTTCGATCCTGGCTGTGTCAGATGAACAATGTTGCAGTTGCTATGCGTTGTTTATATAAAGTGGATAGAGCGATGTCATCGTCTATAAGCTTTTTACACTTGGAATTCCCAACACGAAACCTCTTAGTGTCAAAACGTTTCCTTTTTGGCTTTTCGCTGAAAACATTTCGTGTCCACATCTTATGGACCAGACGCCAAAATTTGCTAACCAACAAGTTTAAGGAAAGTTTTCCTGTAACAACAGCCTGATTGAGTTAACCATGAATTCTTCCCCAAAATAGAGTACAATACTTAGTTTCATTTGTTGTTATCGTAACCAATAGATGGCACCACAAGGCTGCGTCTCTGTTTTTGCTCTCGTGCTGTAGGGAGTTAATCGCGATGTGGTTGTGAGTTGATGTTTTTCTGTTTTTGTCTGTGTTCCGAGTGTGAGTTGCATACGGCAACGTTTGTTTATTTTTATAGTGTTTCAAGTGGTTTATTGATATAACGTTGTGTTATTAAAACAGCTCAAGTAGAGCATCAAATTCATACAGTATTCTAGTAGTGCGTGTTAAGTATTCTTCATTTTGGTCAGCCGAGCAGGAAACTACCTTCGACCCTCTGGGATAATGGCTGCGACTTCGCATTTGTGATCAGTGTCGTTCATCGGTAAGTCCGTGAGATTGGGAGGTGCGGGATAAAACAAGTGAATACACAAGAGTGATTTTAACCTATAGTGATTTAGAGTGCTTTTGCTGACATTGTAATTATGGATGCATCAAAGACAAAAAAGCGTGTATTTAAGGCGTCGTTGAAAAAACCTGGAGATAAAATTGAATCGGATAAATTTGAGCAACTCCATAGTGCTAGTGCGGAAGTGTTTTTATGTAAAACGAGTTTACACGCTATTCAGGCAAAACAAAAACAGATTTTTTTAAGGGATTTTTGAGTCCTGCGCTCTGAAAGAACTGGATGTAATTATAGAGGAATCGAAGGAGTTACAGGAAATTATTGATAATTCGGCTTTGAGACTGCTGAAGAAAGTGTCTGGACTCTTGATTCCGGCAAATAATATCACGGCGAGTCAAAAATCAGTCCCTCTTCTCCTGCCAGAATTATCAATTCCAATGTTTAGTGGTGGAGATGCAACTCAGTGGCTCTCCTTCCAAGACTTGTTTACAGCATCTGTGTTATTGAATGATAACCTGTCTATTTCACAGAGACTTCAATATTCGAAGGAGTGTCGGAGGCGAGATGGTATTCGTATCACCTAATCATTGTCATTGTGTGATGCTAATTTCGAGGTTGCGTGGGATTTGTTGAAGAAGATATGTTCTAATAAACGTGAGTTGGTCTACAATTGTATACGGAAATTAATTTCGCTGCCAGCCGTCAACGATGAGTCTGCAACTCAACTTTTAAATATTGTAGACAGCACTATTAAATGCGTTCGTGCTTTAGAGATCCTTAAGTTGAAGTGTGACGGAGATGCCGAAACTTTGCTGCTGTTTATTGTGTAGAATAAGTTGGATACGACAAATCGTGGATGGTGGGAGGGAACGTTAGAAGCAGATAATATTCCTCAACTAAATCAGTTGTTGTAGTTTATACAGAGGCATGTGCGTACATTACATAGTGACAGGTTGATTTCTCATAAAAGGCCTGTTCAACCTAAAGTTTCAACTTTCGTTTCTGAAGTCAAAGGTAGGTGTTTATTTTGAAAAATAAACCACAATTTGAACAAGTGTAATAATTTCCTAGAGCTGACCGTTCAGAAGAGAAACATCAAAATTTATGCTTCAACTTTTTATTGTCCAATCATACAGTGAGCCTTTGTCAGAGTTAACATTCTTGCAGAATTTGTGCGCGGAACCATAATACCTTACTGTGCTTCCGTAATAATGAAGTTAAGCAGTGTAATGAAGAACTAATGTTTAGGAAACAATTTGTATCTCCAACTACCACTTCTGGTGAGAGTAAAAATCCTGAGCACTCAGCGTTGGGGAAGGGGCTTGAGTTAACATCATCGACGATTGCGTCATGTGTTTCGGATTTTAATATGCCGCAACAAGTTCTGTTATGCACAGCTGTCATTCGTGTTGAGGATGCGTCAGGGAATTGTTAGTTATGTCGGTAAGTTTTATTTCGGAATCTTGTGCTAACACACTTGGCCTGTGCGAGGAGAAGCCAAGAGTGGCTATTTTATGTTTGGGTTCGTCAAGCTCGCATGCCAATGGGGTAACACAGATTAAATTTAGGCCACATTACAAGACATGACCTACGATTTTACCTTCGGTCTTTGTACTCAGCAAAATTATTGGAGAACTGCCCCACTCTCCACTTGATTCCTCTTTACCAGAATTGTTTTCTGATGTGACTTTGGCTGGAACCAACTTTTACAAACCTTCAGCGATTAATATATTGCTGTAGTAAATGTATTTCTGCCCTTGTTGAAGGGAGATAATATTAAGGCAACAGACGGCAAACCCTTTGCGGTACGTACGGAACTGGGCTGGATCGTTTCAGGTGAAGTGTCTACCTCCCGTGAGAAGTCATCTACAGTTCATGTGAATCACATTGAAGTGGATCTCAGCCATTGTGCATCGAATTTCTGGAAACTGGATTCCGTTCCTGTGGCTAGTACCTTTACAATGGCTGAACAAGCACGTGAAACTCATTTTCAAGAAACGATAATCGCAGATACCTTGTGATGCTGCCTTTTCACTTACATCCTTACCCCTGGGCGATTCCAATCAGCTTTCCATGAAGCGATTAAGGACTTTGGAGAACTCACTCTAAAGAAACCATGAATTATGCAGACAGTATTGCCCTTGTATGAGGAAATACGATGACCTGGGCCATATGCAAAGAGTGCCAGAAAATTTAGATTTGTAAGCAAGTGAGTTATTATCTTCCACATCATTGTGTAGTGGAGCATTCGAGTAGTACCACAAGAGTTCACGTGGTGTTTGATGCTTCTGCCAAAAGCACCTCAGGGCCGTCGTTAAATGACCTCCTCACGTGGGTCCGACAGTTCATCAAGAATTGTTCAACATTCTGTTGAGATTTACAACTTTCCGGGTGGCTTTTTGTGCAGACGTGGAAAAATATTTCAACAAATAGTTGTGCACCCAACTATTTATGCACTTTGATGAATTTATTTATTTCCTAATTTATGCTATTGCGCAGTGATTCAAACGACAGATTTTGACAATTTATCTGGGTGTCCCATGTTCGAGGTACCGATGAAGCTTGTGTGGTGTGTTTAATTCAAGGAATTCTTGCATTTGCTCCTGTGGAACTAGTAGCATTACATTTGGGAAGAACAATTGTACCTTTAAGAAATAAATTTCAAGGGACATATTACATCTCATATATTTGGCTGCATGTAGCAGCTTAGGCACAATGCGACGATTGTTATTTAGTTTATAATTTTCCAAGAAGTTTTCTGTACGACTTTTTTTCATCTAGCTTCATAAATTTTTGAAATTTCCAGCTTGAAACAAAGTCCTTATTTGGGGGCCTACGAAAACTTCTTCTTCAATTTTAGCGTACCATATTGGGAGAAACGTTTACTTCAAATAAGGAAACCCAGCATCATTTCATCCATGGCTTTAACAAAGTTTTTAAAAAGCCCTAATTTTATATAAAGAGGAGGTAAAAGATATTTTCAAGGTTGAACAGTGGAGGGGTTTTTTTTTGTAACTGATTCACGGTTTGGATATCGCTTCTTGATGTAATAAAAATTTCTTTTCTCAGCTGGCTCACTCACACAAGAAACAACAAAATTTAGCATAGCAGATCTAGAAACCAAGTAACAGCGCAATGACTTGTAACTCACAGAAGATGTTGTAAATGTTCTTGTCGTACTGTTTTTTTTTTCCGAAATCAGTTTTGTATTACGTCAAATTCTTTCAAATTAGCGGCGTAAGATAACGACACAGAAGGAAATTTATTTTCATTGTGCAAAAGAACACCTTTCAAACTTGTTTTGGAAAAGTTAATGAACACTCGCTAATCTGTTGTCTTTTGTTCATGAACAAGGGCATTCTTAACATGGCAAATGATTTTACAATACAAAAAATGCTTTTCTCGAGAATAAATTTATTTAATCTCATCCTGACAATTACGGAAAAACACACTGCAGTCGTTCACTGAAGTAGATTCTAGCTTTTCAGTTCAGACCTCAAATGTCCGTCCTGCGTTTCGGGCGAATTCAAAACCCAAATATGGTTTTTTAAATTACTTTGAATTAAAAGATGTGGCGCCATAAAGGTATTGTCTTCAAAAATACATCAATGTTGCTCTACATATTGCTAGCAGCATTGTTTTCCGAGTATTCATTTTGCACAGTTAAGAGTATTTTTTTTATTAAAGGTTTAACGACCACCGTGAACAACTCAATGGTCTAAAAGCAGTTGCCCGTCCTTGATTTAGGGTCACTAGTTCCAGGGAAGGGAGAGAGCCAGTGCATTAAGACAAACACAACATCTATGCCTCACCGTGATTCGAACCCGGACCGTTCATTGGCGAATGGTCATAGCCAGCGCTTAGACCATTGCGCCAAATTGGCGGTTAAGGTGTTTTGGCGGCTGGTGTATAAGTACATACTCACTAATGGGAAACCTCAAAGCAGATAACAAATTTGGTTACACCACTACAGTATATATATATATATATATATATATATATTTGTCAACAAGAATCACAGTCTTATGAATGATATTTGGGTTCCTTCCAAACTGTGGGAAGTGCAGAGCAAATGCCGGGAGCTCTTTACTTACCCTTTCAGATGCTCCACGCCAGTCAAACACCAGATACGAGGGAACCAATTATTATCTTGGTACTACTGTCTTTATAGACAAAATATAGATCATAACATTTTTAACGTTCATAACCTTTTTAAACACTTCCATGGAATAATGACATAGAATCAAACAAAACACAGCTGCACATTAGTTCAATCACTAGACGAAAGAGCTCAAACTCTCACAGGCCGCACGCAGTTAATGTCGGAATTCTACTGCTATTGCCTGTTCAGACTAGATACGTGTTTAGGTCTCGACACGCTGTATAACTCGTCTGTCAGCCGCCTCGCTGCTGGTCAGTCTGCATGCCGCCTGCCTGCTGTACTGTCTCTCCCACTTGCTCGTATATATTACCGTAAAATCCCGAAATCCGTTATTTCGCTAAATTACTGCTAAGAACAGGAAGTGTCCACTAGCAATGGTAACTTGGGGTGTTTACTAGTAACTTCTCTGAAAGACTAACATACTCAGTAAAATGCAGAATAAAAAGTCTACATTCAGTATTTACGACTTAATTTTTAGTCAAAATCCGTTCTCACGAGAAGCGGAACAATAAAAAACCCAACAGGTGTGTCCTATACCAAAGCCACGCTCGAATGGGTTAATACGACGACATGTCATTGTTCATACAAGCACCACGCGATGCATTAAAACGTTGCCGTGCGTCAGAGAGTGAAGTCGTGAGTTTTCTAACACTTGTTGAGAAACATTTTTAGTTTAATACCTGTGTTAGTGTTTCAAAATGAATGTTACTTCTCTTGCTGTGCGAAAAGAAAATATACAAACCATTTCTTAACTAGTTATGATGCGAAGGTTTCAAGGAACTCTACGTTAACTAGAGAGCAGTACGGAGACTTGTTAAACGAAAGTAAAGAAGAAAAATTGGCCCTCCAAAAAATTTCCATGCAATATACACCGATAAGTTATTACATTATTGACCACCAACCTAATAAGCTGCAGGACCCATTATATCCCGCACAACAGCGGCCACTCGGTGAGGCATTGATACGATGAGGCGGCGATGTGTACCCTGTGGTAATTTGTACTATAATGTCAACAGCAGGTCCTACAGTTTCCTTACATCTCACGGTGGTAGTGATTCAGCGCGAACCGGTTTTAGAACTCGACCTACAAATGTTCGAATGGGTTCAGCTCAGGTAAAGTTTGAGGCCAGGGCATCAACAGAAAGTCACCAGCATGTTCCTAAACCCCACTGCCTGATAATTGTTGCATGGTGCATTATCCTGTGATGGCCGCCCCGGTGGCGTAGTGGTCTAGGCGATGGCCTCTGATCATTCGTCCGAACGGGGTCCGGGTTCGAATCCCGGTGAGGCATGGATGTTGTGTTTGTATTACGGCACTGGCTCTCTCCCTTCCCTGGAACCAGTGACCCTAAATTAGGGACGGGCGACTGCTTATAGCCCATTGAGTTGCTCACGGTGGTCGTTAAACCTCCAATAAAAAAAATATCCTGTGATGATGTCCAACACGGAACACAGTTGCAATGAATGGGTGAAGCTGGTCCGCAACGATGTTTAGATACCTAAAAGCTGTCAGAGATTGTGCTATTGGGATAATGGGACCTAAAGTATCCCGACTAAACATCGCTTTCAGCATAACACCGCCGCCTCCGACCTGTTTCCACCCAACAGTGCACCCAAATTCCATAGCCTGCGTTGGTAATTGACGTATCCGAGCTTGGTAGTCTACGTCGTGCACCAGGAATCTTGATTCGTTATACCAGGCCACTTTCTTTCAATCATCCGCGGTACTATCAAGATGATCTTGGGCCGATTTCATGCGTCGACTATGCAGGCTCATGCGCAGAACGCTGCGATGAACTGTTTGCTGTAAAGCATTTCCCAGATCAGCACAGTTGTTATTGCGGGGGATTTGTCGCACTGTGGCCCTGTGTCGCTCTGAATAATGCGCGACAGTCTGAGCGCCCCTCTAGCATCAAGGATCTGCGGACGACACATAGCCGGACGATGGTTTGTCCTTTATCCATCTGCGCTCCACCTTTGATACTTACTCACTACAGCGGCGCGTCAACAACGCACGAGCCACACATTTCCGAGATCGTTGTTCCGAGGAGTAGTGTCACCGCAATTTGTCTTTTATG
Organism: Macrothele yani; assembly: GCA_039090855.1. NCBI lineage: Eukaryota > Metazoa > Arthropoda > Arachnida > Araneae > Macrothelidae > Macrothele > Macrothele yani. The sequence goes on along the minus strand of CM077033.1, from coordinate 76,366,485 downwards.
AAACCCCGATATATCGTCCCCTTTTGCCATTCTGACTTCGAACACTGTACTAACCCGAAGCCAGCCCTCTAGTTGTATATTTCGTGCTCTGTGTGTTTTATCTCTGCCACAGTTCGGTGCTCATAAAGTCCAGAAAAATAGTAGAACTGATTTGTTCCTAAAGAATCCGTTTCATTTGCTGTCTTGATAGTGGATCGTGCTTTCGATATGGGTGAGATTATTCCAAATTTACTAAAGATGGAGCAGTTAGCTTTGTCCATTTCCCCTTCGTGCAGGGCTGGAACAAGGAAGTTCAGACAGTGCAATGCTATGACACTAGAGAGATGAGTTTCCTCCTTTTGTGACGTCACTGTCATTTTGCACGGACTGATACGTCTGCGTCGTGTTTGACGTCACACACGAGAGTGTTGGAAACCAACAGAAATGTTTGGATTCCCCATGATGTCAGTAAGAGCGAGAATTGAGGGACTTACCTTATGAAAGTCAGTTGCTTTAATTTCAGGGAAACAATCGATTTCTTTTTTTGCAAGAAATTTCTGTGAAGCATAATCAGGAGTCGAAAACCATTTTCTGCGCATTTAGTCACGGGTTTTATATTGAAGTTAGCATTTCAATTCTTAGAGGCGGGTTTCAATGGTTGTGAGGTGATAGGCTATAAATTTAAAAGAAGATTGCAGTTACTGCAATACTTCTTTTCTTCTCTGTCATATCTTTTGTGAGAGAATCGTCTCTAAGCTTTGTCTGGATGAACACATTCTAAAATCAGTATTTTTATCTACATTGTTGGCCCTGTGGACCACTGGCCTAAGTACTCGTTTGTACACTAGTAGCTTTTAGTTGAGGTAGCGCAGCAGCTTTTGCCAAATCGAACTTCACACGTTGGTCACTAAACCAGGAAAAGAAAAATATATTTTTATAAATGTATTCTTAACACCGGTTTCACCCTCTAAACTAAGCAAGTAAAGCTTGTACTCATTTCCATAAAGATTTTTCTTTATTTATTCATAGTCATTTTTTCATTGCTTAGTCATCGATTTGTCATTTGTCATTTTTCTTTCTTAGCCATAGACTTGTTATTTTTCATTTTTCTTTCTTAGTCATAGTGATTTTTCCTTTTTTGTGACGTCATAACAGGATTGTATTATCGCTCATTAAGAAGTTTTCGCTAAAGTTGGTCAAGATTTCTCGTACAGATTTTCCTCGGTGCTTTCGCTACGTCCAAATGTTAATATAGGGGCATATATGGAACTTTTTTTATCAGTAAGGATCAACAAAAATGGAAGTTTTGAAATTAACCAGGACAAAAAAGAAATTAATGAAGTCGAAAAAAATATATATATAATTTTTTAAATGTAAGTTGATACATTTTTATTAAAACAAATTTTTCTCCTAATGTAAGTTGCATTTGAATAAAACCAAAATAAAGACTTTCAGAGCCAAAGTATATATTGTAGGACCTGCCCTACAAATACGCGCCTATGTGGATACACTTGTTCAAGAAAAATATGAAATTTCAGGCTTCATTTCTAAAATTTCACACACACACACACACACACACACGCGCGCGCGCGCGCGCGCAAATACTTATTGCCGGACACTGAATTATGATATAGACATTGGTACAATTATGACAAAAAATCTGTTTCCAGCAGTAACTTCAGTAAAATTGATGGTAGCGTTTATGGCGAAAATTTGCAAGGCGTAATAGACATGTACAAAGCCCAGATAAAGAAGTAGATACACTGCGGACTTTAAACCTTAGTGCGCACCCTTTAAATCTCCTGTCACAGTTAAACCTGTTTGAGACGTAACCTGCCTAAAATGGAAACCTGCCCAAAACGGAACTCCATTCTGGCTCCGAAAATGAAAGAAATAATTATGTACTTTTAACATTTAACACTAAACCTTCCTATCCAGGAAAGGAAACATTAAGAAAAAAATGATCCTTGTAACAATGGAAAGTTCCAAGGTTTACACGTGCCATTAAATCTTTTAATTTAATAGAAAAAGTTATGCGTTTAAGTGTAATGATTAAGCCACACAGTACAAATTTGTTTGAGGTTGAAGGTGACATAATATTAACAGAGAGAGAGAGAGAGATTCAATGTTGTTTACACATAATACAGCACATGCACTCCATGGTTTATCTTTAAGCACGTCACGCGACTCGTATTTAAGGAATGTGAGCAGTGTTTTTCTTTTTGCTGGATTCTAAGTCCAAACTTTCTACAGCTGGCTGTTTAGTCCCTCACTCAACGAGTCGCTTCGATTTAATTGTCTGACGTTTTCTCCTTGAGAAAACCATTCACACTATTTGCGCAGTGTGAGTTACATTTTTCATTGCAATACCTCCAAAGGAGAACGTTTCCTATTTGGACATAAAAGTTAAAATTCTGCAAAATCCAAAAACATGTGGGAATATATACCATATGCAGTTCGGGGGACATAAATAAACGCCCGTTTGTAATTTTCAGCCATGGATCACCAGAATGGAGGCATCGAGGGTTGTCGTATAGACGTACATCCAATGTGACATTTGAGACTGGTGACGATGATCAACTTCATCAGACACTAAGGCCTTAGACGGCTTCGATTGCTGTCGTATAGATGTACATCCAATGTGACATTTGAGACTCGTGACGATGATCAACTCCATCAGACACTAAGGCCTTAGACGGCTTCGAGTGCTGTCGTATAGATGTACATCCAATGTGACATTTGAGATTCGTGACGATGATCAACTCTATCAGACACTAAGGCCTTAGACGGCATCGAGTGCTGTCGTATAGGTGTACATCCAATGTGACATTTGAGACTTGTGACGATGATCAACTCCATCAGACACTAAGGCCTTAGACAGCATCGAATGCTGTCGTATAGATGTACATCCAATGTGACATTTGAGACTCGTGACGTTGATCAACTCCATCAGACACTAAGGCCTTAGACGGCTTCGAGTGCTGTCGTACAGATGTACCTCCAATGTGACATTTGAGACTGATCAACTCCATCAGACACTAAGGCCTTAGACGGCTTCGAGTGCTGTCGTATAGATGTAATCCAATGTGACATTTGAGACTCGTGACGATAATCAACTCCATCAGACAATAAGGCCTTAGACGGCTTCGAGTGCTGTCGTATAGATGTACATCCAATGTGACATTTGAGACTCGTGACGATGATCAACTCCATCAGACACTAAGGCCTTAGACGGCATCGAGTGCTGTCGTATAGATGTACATCCAATGTGACATTTGAGACTCGTGACGATGAACAACTCCATCAGACACTAAGGCCTTAGACGGCATCGAGTGCTGTCGTATAGATGTACATCCAATGTGACATTTGAGACTCGTGACGATGATCAACTCCATCAGACACTAAGGCCTTAGACGGCATCGAGTGCTGTCGTATAGATGTACATCCAATGTGACATTTGAGACTCGTGACGATGATCAACTCCATCAGACACTAAGGCCTTAGATGGCATCGAGTGCTGTCGTATAGATGTACAACCAATGTGACATTTGAGACTCGTGACGATGATCAACTCCATCAGACACTAAGGCCTTAGACGGCATCGAGTGCTGTCGTATAGATGTACATCCAATGTGACATTTGAGACTCGTGACTATGATCAACTCCATCAAACACTAAGGCCTTAGACGGCATCGAGTGCTGTCGTATAGATGTACATCAAATGTGACATTTGAGACTCGTGACGATGATCAATTCCATCAGACACTAAGGCCTTAGACGGCATCGAGTGCTGTCGTATAGATGTACATCCAATGTGACATTTGAGACTCGTGACGATGATCAACTCCATCAGACAAAAAAGGCCTTAGACGGCTTCGAGTGCTGTCGTATAGATGTACATCCAATGTGACATTTGAGACTCGTGACGATGATCAACTCCATCAGACGCTAAGGCCTTAGATGGCATCGAGTGCTGTCGTATAGATGTACATCCAATGTGACATTTGAGACTCGTGACGATGATCAACTCCATCAGACACTAAGGCCTCAGACGGCTTGGCGGAAGGAAGCGGATTGAAGCCTCTCAAAACCAATATGAATTGGAAATTAATGTGTCCAATAAAATGCCATCAGTGGTTACTACTACAAGTGATTTACCCGATAAAGGAAATGACTAGAATCCTTTAACAAGAACGATTATGTATTCAGTTTTTTACGATTTTGGACTAAATTAGAAATTTATGGATTTCTGGTGAAACATTTGTACTTGGACAAGCTTCTGTATGAATATTTCTTCTCACGGGTAACTTTAAGTGAATTATACGCAAAACAAAAATAAATTTAGTGGAGAAATGTTATTTCCGAGTTCAATTACCTACTTCTTAAAAAACTTGATCTCATGTTTTCACATTCACAGCTCTTTTTAGCAATCGCTTTTTCTCCCAATTTATGAAAATGTGCCATTATTTGTGTGTAGCTTATATACAGCATGTATTGAAACAACACACAAGTGTGTTTAATCTGTTGCATATGTCTCATTCCATCAGAGAATTCGATTAGTTATCCGTTTTCTGTAATTTTTATCCACGAATTTGACACGCTTAATGTTATACATGGGGACATAGAGGGAGTAACCACGCTGTTGAACATGCGTTATTTCTCCAAAAACGCACAATCAGTGCTTTAAGCAAGGCTTAACATTTATTTCAACAAATTGCGCAGTATTACATTAAAATATTTTATTTCTATTATGGCTAACATGTTTACTAAAGTTCTTTTGAAAATGAGATTTGGTTACTGAATTTAAGAAACGTTTTTAAACACTTTGCAGTTTAATATTCAAAACAATATGTTCAATAAAATTTAAATCTTTTTATTTTTTACTTTCTAGAAGTATAAATTTTCTTTTTAAATGCATTTCAGTAGGCTTTATCGTAATGAGCATTAATAATTATAAAGTTTACAGACGTACTCTTGTTCGCTCTCTCAGTGGTAACCAATAAGAGTCAGCACAACGTTTACTCGCTGTGCCCCACAGCGAGTAAATGTTGTTGTAACATAATGCTGGTGTTGGACGTGACGAAAATTCTGTGTTCTAAATTCTATTTTGGAATGTAAACTCTTTGAAGCGAGTCGTAATTCCAAGCTTTTATTCATAATCGAATATCGTTCCACAGTATGAGGCATTGTCCTCTTTAATTATGATAATGCAAAACAGGTATTTATCAAGAATGAAGTAGGAAGAAGATCATATATGTTAAACTTAAAAAGCACATTGTCACTTATTTTAATTGCATTTCGAATAGAATGTTACCTTTATATTCCGCTGAACATAGTAAAACTCTAAGCCTGTATTGTAAGAGGAAAAACCTTATCAAAATTAACTCATAAGAATTTATCTCAATGTTGCGAAACTTTTTTTCCAGAAAACACAACCGATTTTGTTCTATTTAGTAATTCTTAAAAAATAAGAATAAAGTTATGTGATATGTTAATACCAAAGTTTATTTTGCGTTCAGTAACACAAAACTGTCTTGAAACAGCAATGGACAGTGTTACATTATCATAAACTAAACTGAACATATTTAGATGATTTTGCATTGCACTTTTGGACCTAATTTGTAATATACGCTCACTTAATCCAGCGTTGCGTCGCAGCTTACGAGGGCAGACACGGAACCGCAACGTCACCTGACCCTCTGTAAAACAAACGAAAACAACTTCGCACTAGGTTGAAAGCAAAGCTCACCAGCAAGCTTATTCACAACGGAATTTTTTAGAGCTCTAAAGGATGCAGCTTCAATTACAAGGCGAAATTTGAGCATTTAATTTTGTTTTTGTCATGTACTCTTTCCCATAATTTAAGCAATGCATGCCTACATATACATAACTTGCACACATAATATGTTGCATAGATGTTGCAGTTTACTCCTATACAAAGAGAAAGGAATAACTTATTTCTGAAATATTCCATCAGAGAATTCGATTCAATAAACTTCATATCTTCGGAAGACTAAACTTATATATAGTATAGACGACGTATATATCCCTAATTACATAATTACTACGGTTTTATATATCCCTAATTTAGAAGCATTGTTTCCAGGGTATTTACGCAGAAAGTAAAACTGTGTAAGCGCATCACTCATGCCTTCCCCGAGTAGAGAATCCTGGCCCATTCGGTACGAATAATTTACAGCAGTACTTTAGAGCTCTTTAGAGGCTGTCCATAAAGTACGTCCGAGATTACTGGGGGATGGGGGGTTACTGACGACCGGACAAAATGTGACATGGGGGGAGGTGGGTGGTTTAGTAATTCGGACGTCCAGTGGCAAATCTATGTTGGATGATATTTATTCGTTTTATTTTGTCTTTATTAACACGTCTTTTGTAAAAAGAGATCGTGTTTACGTTATCGATTTGTCCGTCCGTCGTTCGCCTTTAGGCACGATATCTCTGCAAGTAACAGTCCGATTTGAAAAATTATTTTTGCATTATGAAGCTTCAAATGTGCGGATAATGATCCTTTTTTTCGTTTTTTTTTACGATGCAAAATTTTGCCGCTGGAGGCAGTAAATGCAGATGATATCGAATTCAAAACACTTTCCATTCCATATGTTTGCTTCTAAACACCCAATTCAAAAAATGCGTTTACTTCTCGATTCCATTCTTGTCGAAGATTATTAAGCAGAGTCTCTTTTCCAAGTTACGCTTAGATTATCCGCTAGAGGGAGTAAAAGGAAATTGCTTTTCCCCAGGTATCTGTGCTTCTAAAACTCCGATTTGCAATTTTTTTCTTTCAGCGAACACAGCTCCTGATGGGAAATAATTTGAATATAATATCTAATGTTTGGTATGAAATGGTTTGACCACGAGGGGGCGTAAGGCTTGATTTCTGCTTCTGATGTATTTGAGGCAAAATATGAGCTTCTGAAACCTCGATTGCAGAAATTCCTTCGTGGACCGATTATACTTACGTAGACAAACCTATTCGGAATGCTTTCTTCTTAAATAATCATGGTTTTTCCTCTAGGCGCGCCGACATATATCCTGTTTTTGTCAATATATCTGCTTCTAATTGTCCGATTTGAAAAGGAATCTACTTTGTTGGACAGAGTTTCCGGTGCGACATCTTTCTGATATATTTTCAAAATGTTCTAGTAATTCATTGACTTTCCGCTAGGAGGAGTAAATTGGTCTTTCCCGATACCTCTGATCCTAAAACTCCGATTTGAAAAATTCTCCCAGCACCGGTTACAGCAGCAGACGGAGTATTTTTTGGTGTAATTTCTAATTATTTTTTAAAATACGGTTTGGTCACTAGAGATCGTAAGGGTTAAATTTCTGCTTCGAAAGTATGTACAGCAAAATCTCAGATTCTAAAGCAACGATTAAAAACTTCTTTCGTATATCGATACCGCTCATGTTAATAAACATTTGATAATATATTTTTCTTAAAATAATGCATGTTTCTACAACAGAGAGCGTAGACGTCTATCTTATTTCTGCCAATATCTTTGCCTCTAAAAGTCGGATTTGAAAAATTCATTCTCAGTGTTTCCGGTGTAAAATGTTTCTCATATAATTTCAAAATGTTCAAGCAATTCACACACTTTCCGCTAGGTAGGGGGTTTAAAGAAAAATTGCAATTTTCCTCAATATTTTTGCTTCTAAAACTACGATTCGAAAAATTTCTTTCTGTACAGGGTACAGCACCTGATATGAAATGTTTTGCATATATGTGGTAATATTTGATCGTAGTTATACCGCTATTGGCGGTATCCCACACTCACCAACCCGCTTGGCCAGCGTGGTGAGTTATGGCCAAACCCCTCCAAAATGACTCCACAACTTAAATCTTGGCCCTCAGTCTCCGGCAGCTGGAATGTACCTGGCCAAGGCAGCGGCCAGTGCGACATGAAGGCAGAGGGTGCTAAGAATCCCCGGAGGACCGGACTAGGCTGCCATCTGATGCTGACCTTGGCAACGTACAATGGACGCTCCCTATCTTCTGATTCAAGGCTTCTTGAATTGGAAGAGGAACTACAAAGGATCAAGTGGGACATCGTGGGGCTAAGTGAGGTAAGGAGAAAAGGAGAAGATCTCATCGAACTGAAAAGTGGACATCTCTTCTACTATCGTGGGACAGATACTGGCAGAACTAGTGGTGTTGGATTTATAATAAACAAGAAACTGAAGGATAAAGTTGTAGAAGTTGAAAGTTCCTCTGACAGAGCTGCACGGCTTGTTATCCAACTCTCGAAAAGATACCAGGCTCAGATTATTCAAACTTATGCACCCACCACAAGTCATCCTGAAGAAGAAATTGAAGAATTTTATGAGGAAATTTGTCATCTAAGTAATAAAGGTAAGCAGCACTTGAAAATAATTATGGGAGATTTCAATGCAAAAATAGGGCAACGGCAACAGAATGAAACTTCAGTAGGTAAATTCGGTCACGGCAACAGAAATCAGCGTGGAAATACTCTCGTTGAGTTTGCAGAGGCTCAAGGGTTTTTCATCTTGAACTCCTTCTTCAAGAAAAAGCCACACAGGAAATGGACATGGAGACATCCAAATGGGACGACAAGTGAAATTGATTTTATTATGTGTAACAAAAAATTCGTCATAGAAGACTGCAGTGTGATAAACAAGTTCAACACAGGTAGTGACCATAGATTGGTGAGATGTAAGATGCACCTCAACACTAAACTTGAACGTGGCAAGCTCATAAGACAAACAAAATCTATTGACATAACCAACCTTAAAAAACACCATAATACCTTCAAGTTGGAACTGAAGAACAGGTTCTCTGCTTTAGAAGGCCTAACATCGGAAGAAGTGGACATCTCTGAAGTTAACAGAAAAGTAACCAAAACTCTTATGGAAACAGCAACAAAATTAGCTGGGTCTAAGAACAAGTTGCATGTAAATAAATTATCAGGAAAAACGAAAATGTTGATGCAAAAAAGAAGAGAGATGAGGACAACTAAAGAAGATGTGACTTCCAAAGTGGAATATATAGAGCTATGCAAGACAGTACGAAAAAGTATCACTGAAGACGTAAGAAAATTCAACTGTGAACTAGTGAGGAAAGCAATTGAAAAACAACCAAAGCCTAAAGATAGCAAAGGGACATCTCAGTAAGGGAAGAAAACAGATTATGGCACTGAGAAAAGAAGATGGTTCTGTAACAAGAAATAGAGGCGAAATTTTGACAAGAGTGAAAGATTTCTACTCCAAATTATATGAAAGGGATGATACATGCACTCCAGACATCATGAAAGATACCAATACCAGAGTTCCTCCAGTCCTTCCAGCAGAAGTTGCACATGCAATCAAGAACATGAAGCGGGGAAAAGCTCCAGGAGAAGATGGAATTACTGTAGACATCATACAAAAAGCAAGTGGAGAAATCGAAACAGTGCTCGCCCAAATTTTCACTCGATGCCTTAATGAAGGAAAGATTCCTGAGGATTGGAACACCGCTACAATGATCCTGCTACATAAGAAAGGTGACATTGAGGATCTCGGAAACTACAGACCTATCAGCCTCCTATCAGTAGTTTATAAAATCTTCACTAAAGTTCTTTCACACCGCTTGAAGGTAACACTGGACATGGCTCAACCGAGAGAACAAGCTGGATTCAGGAGTGGCTACAGCACAATAGATCATATTCATGTGCTGAGAGAACTAATTGAAAGAGCGAGGGAATATGAACTTCCATTGTGCATGGCTTTTATCGATTATGAAAAAGCCTTTGATTCGGTGAAACCATCAGCAGTTACAATGGCTCTGAAAAATTGCGGTATTGAAGATGCATACATTAATATTATTAATAACATCTATGAAAATGCAAGTGCAAAGATTAGGCTGTTTGAAAATACAACACACATAAAAATTGGAAAGGGAGTGAGACAAGGTGACACCATATCTCCGAAGCTCTTTAATGCCACATTGGAGGGTGTTTTTCAGTCACTGAGCTGGGAAAACAAGGGGATAAAGATTAATGGAGATTATCTAACCCACCTTCGTTTTGCTGATGACGTAGTCATTTTTGCAACTAGCCCATCAGAGCTGCAGAGTATGATCCAGGAACTTGCTGACAAGAGTAAAGAAGTGGGATTAAAAATGAACTTTCAGAAGACAAAAATGATGTTCAATGCTTTTACAAGAAATGAAGATTTATCGATTGATGGAGAAAAGCTGGAGATAACAGACACGTACGTTTATCTTGGACAGCAGATATCAAGTGAGGGTCACATTGATGAAGAAATTAATCGGCGTACAAAACTTGCCTGGAGAGCTTTTGGAAGAAACAGCATAATTTTCAAGAGCAATATGCCATTATGTCTTAAAAGAAAAGTGTTTGATCAATGCATCCTTCCAGTGCTTACGTATGGTGCAGAGACGTGGACCTTAACTAAAAGAGACATACAAAGGCTGCAGACAACTCAAAGTAGCATGGAGAGGTGCATACTTGGTGTAACCAGGAGAGATAAGAAGAGGAACACGTGGATCCGAAAAATGACAAGAGTGGAAGACATCATGATCAGAGTTAAATCCCTGAAATGGCAATGGGCTGGACATACTGCCAGAAGGAGAGATCATCGATGGACAGCCGAAATTTTAGATTGGATTCCAAGGGACAGGAAAAGACCCAGAAGAAGACCACATGGGAGATGGGTGGATGAAATTCGAAAGTATGCAGGGGTGACATGGAGGAGACTGGCACAAGACAGACCGTTGTGGAGGAAACTTGGGGAGACCTTCGTCCAGCAGTGGATTGATAATGGTTGACAATGATGATGATGATTGTTTGATCGTTTCTCCGTCTGATGTATTTGCAGGAAAATCTGAGCTGCTGAAAATTCAATTGAAAAACTCTTTCGTGGATCCTTTTGAAAATACTTTGTTCTTAAAATAATGCATGGTTTTCCCGCCAGGGGACTTAGAAGCATATCTTGTATATGTCGATATATCTGCTTCTAAGAGCCCGATTTGAAAATTTATTTCTTCGTTGGAGAACGTTTCCGCTGCGAAATGTTTTGGATAAAATTTCAATTTTACCTTAACGCACAAGTCTGCTGCCAGAAGGCATCAGCTGACGTTTCCTTTTACAGCAGTATCTTCGGGATTTAAAGCCCGACTGAAAAACTTCTTTCTTCGGTCAGATACTATTGTTTTCCATACAGGTTCCATAGATTTTGAATACTTTGGTAAATTTAATTCGCATCAGAACGTATTCAAAAGACGTGCTCATTACACCCAAAAATTCGACGTCATCTTTCTTGTTTCTTCTTTTGATGTTTAAAAAAGGGTATGGAATATTTCAGATTTCTGATGATATTTAGCTAAATCCCAACAGTAAGTTCACGTATTTGTACTACGAAATCTATCGTGTTTTATAGATGGTATGATCGGGAATGTTGCAACCTTGAATGCATGCGTTAATTTCTAGATTTTCATTTCAGATTGATAAAGTTCGGGTAGTATTTGGGAATAAATTAATGCCTAAATAATAAATATTTTCGGAAGAAAAGGTGTAAATATATGGAAGATTTCTTTAAATAATTACATGTTTCTTTTCTGTTTCGCAACGGACTTCTAAAAGCAGTCGTCAAAAAGAAGAGGGGTAGCGTGAATTAGGACCTACTTTTTAAAGAGTATAACGAAGTGAATTTCACCGTCATTTTTGTCCACGCCGGGAATCGAACCCGAGTTTACTTATTCCGGATCAAATCGCTCTACCAACTGAGTTACGAGGACGTTCGTTCTCGCTGCTATCTGCCTTTATATCGTGTGCGTCCTGCGGGGCGAGGCACGTCACATCTCCCCCCCCGAAAAAGGGCCGGGGCATGGCCCACGGGTCAGCCGTGACCATGAATCGTCGCAGGCAGCCATCTGCTGTAGAACGTGTGCTTGAGAACTCCCAGTCAATCTAGTGCGTGGAATGCAACATCCCACTCTTTTATTTTTCGAAGCGCTGAAGAAGGGATTCTCTTATTTTTCCTATCTGGTGGTGTGGAAAGAACATCACTCCAATGCGAAATCTTGAAAGGCCGGGTCATCCGGTAAGTTCCGGCGCCATTGTAACGAAGTAAATTTCTCCGTCATTTTTGCCCACGCCTGGGATCGAACCTGGAATCCACTTATTCCGGAACAAGTCGCTCTACCATCTGAGTTACGAGGACGTTCGTTCTCGCTGCTATCTACCTTTATATCGTGTACGTCGTGCGGGGCAGGCACGCCACAAGGGGGAGGTGTCACAAATCGGACAAAATATGACAACGGGAAGGGGGAGCCTGAAAATAGTAAAACATCACGAACGTACTTTATGAACGGCCCCTTACTACAAGGACGGTTCATTATTTCCGATAGAACCAATCATTGTAGCTAACGCATTCCTGTCAACCTAAGTGTAGTGTGCTACAGATGTACTGTAAATCCAATTTTCTGAAGGAACATCATGGAAAGATAATAATGATAAAACCATGGAAAAGGTTGCATATTTTTATTCGTATTAGGCACAAAGCAGGAGACTCAGAGCTGAATCTTCCGTAGAGACTCATGGCATAAATTTGGCTACGAAGATCTCAATGGAACAGCGAGCCACTGGTCAGACATGGAACTAAACCATTAAACACTAATCGAATACTTCAATTTTTCAGGAATTTACAATTCTTTCGGCGGTGCAACTTATATAGCCCCTGGTACCGTTTCACATAACAGACGCTATCGTAATTTCATGTACGACCACTGGGGTGCTGTCGTATACACGAGACTTGAGCCTCTGTTTCTCCTCCTCTGTGGTATTAGGAAGGCTACGATATCGAAATTTCTGCACATTATAGAAATGGCTCTTATGAAGTTTCGTGGGACAAATATATGAACGATGGCAACCCGTTGCCAGGTATAAATTGGAAACAGCAGTATGAGTCCCTTGTGTTAAAACGAAACAAATGTGTTTTCAAACCACATGTCACATAACACACACAAGCTTCGTAATTTGCAAATTTCATTTTTTGTAAAATTTATGCCTTGGGAAAGGCGAATTCGACTACAGATATTTATGCATTAAGATATGAATCGCATTTTAAACGCATTAGTATATATAATAGTTTTCTTCAACACAGAACTGGCTACTTAAGGAATTTAAATCTTAATAAAACCGTTTTTATATGATTTCCATAAAATACCTTACATACTCCTTCATGTATCTGATTTTGTAGATCAAATTTGAAAATAAAATTGTGAGGTGGAGCTGCATACAGTTGTCACTTTCTGGAGGTATAAAATGTAGATGTAAAATTAATCTGTGGATGTGATTAAAAGTTAACTACGCAATTTGTTTTCAATTGAATACGTCCTTCACTTTCCTTTAAAACAGAACCTATTAAATTAGCTTAAGTAAGGCTGCTTGTCTCTTTTAGAGCGAGACAGTCGTTGTATCCTGAAAAACTATAGATTTCGATATCAACTGACACTTGTATAGGAGTGAATTTTAATTTAGGTCACTAGTTCCAGTGAAGGCAGAAAGCCAGGTCTGCAAGACAAACACAACAACCAAACAAAACATCTCTAAAAATATAACAAGACAAAATACAACATCCAAACGCAAAATCCAACGCGGACTCTTCTCATACGAAAGGTCATGAGCCAGCACCAGCGATTAGACCACTGCGGAACTGGGGCGGCCAATATGATTGCACCACTCTAAATATTCCAAACTAACGTTTTTTCGGTTATATTCAATCTTGATTTCATAAAATGTTGTTTATATATGCTCTGCTTTCTTTAGAAGGAGAACAGCTCCTATGGGAAAGAAACTAAACTAGTTATTTTCTTTCACATTGAAGCAAAATTTCAGAAATATATATAGTCATATCTTCGATCGAGACAACAACTTCATATAAGCTTTGACTTTATTTAGGTATGATGTTATGGAATATTCCCTGTTTCCAAATACATTATTCAAGGTGATTTGTTCTCCAATACATCACTTAGATAAATTTAAAATGATAATGTTTGCAGTAGAAAATTTTTACAATAGATTCAAATTAAAAATTTATTACTAAGTTTAATTAACTATCTTAGCGGAATTTAAAAATACATCTTTTGTTGTGCTTTCACTGGTAACATTAAGAACAGAAAGACAAAAAAAAAAAAAACATTACAATATTCGTTTTTGTAAAGCAGCACATGTAAGAATGAGAATCCTTATAAATCTTACGCGACACATTTTTGCGTTCATTGGCGTGGTAAAAACTGTATGACAGGATGTATAAATTAATTACTTCTAATGATCAGTAGCTATTTCTTTTGTTTCGTATAAAATTATGCCAAATGTAAATATATTTTTATAATACTTCTCTATCGTAATTTTTTTAAAGGCGAAATGCGGATTAATAAGAGTCCGATATCAAACGGATAAAACCAGAACAGCCAAAACAGAGGTGAATGGCTTTTCACTCGGAGTCATGTGGTTGATTTCTTTTTCATTAGCAGCTCGAAATTCTGAAACCAAACATTTTGTTAACAAACTGGTAATGTACAGAATTACACATACGTATGCTTCAGATACCGGCCGATCCGAGAAAAAACATTGAACCACATCAGATTAAAGAAAACATTGTTGCTGCATGTTCGGTTTGAGCTGAAACATTTCCTAAGAACATCATCTTAGATTATTACAAGTTGATTATATTTTTTATTGAAGGTTTAATGATCGCGGTGAGCAACTCAATGGACTATAATCAGTCGCCCGTCCCTAATTTGGGGCAACTGGTTCCAGGTAAGGGAGAGAGCCAGTACCGTAAGGCAAACACAACATCCATGCTTCACTGGGATTCGAACCGGGAAACCTTTCGGACGAATGATCAGAAGCCGTCGCTTAGATCACTGCGCCACCGAGCCGGCAAAGTATATTATGAACGGAGCTTTAGGTTGGGATCATAGTGACACATGGCGGAAGCAGATGGAAGGAAAATATTTGGTTTCCCAAGGAACATCTACGGGGATTAACTTAAAATCAAAACTTTCACACACTTATTTTGCGTTTGACTTATAATAATAAATTTCAAACATATGTGTAGGTTTGGACTTAAAATCCGAAATTTCACACACCTATGTAGATTGGACTTAAAAATCACAAATTTTACACACCTATGTAAGGTTGTACTTAAAATTACAAATATCATACACACCTATGTAGAGTCTCACTTAAATCACAAATTCCATACACCTGTGTACGGTTTGACTTAAAATCGTAAATTTGATCCTCGTTATAATTTCGTTTCAGTGTAAAACACAAGAACATGAAATCAAGCAAAACTCTATTTGAGAACAAAATATTAAGGTGCTGTATTTATTAACTTTTTTTAATGGATTCAGCCTACTGTATTCCGCTTAGGAGCGCTTTCGAAGTATCATTAATCAGATTCCTCTGAATCATAAAATCACAATTTTTATTCAGTCATTTTTTTCTATTGCCCGTAACTTTCAGCGACTATTTCAACATTCTCTTTTTTTGGTAATCTCTGATATTTTACTACATGTTTAAACAACTTGTTCTGTTTCATTAATTACAACGTTTTTAATCAGAAATGAGCTGAGCCTATCGTCTGATGTTTACACTTTGGCCTTTGCCAAAGTCTTTCAAAGCCGCTGCATATCCCGTCTGAACAACAAGAAAAACATTAATTAACAAAAGTCAGAGTGAGATGTTATTTATATTGTTTCTTGATTTCTCACGTTTCCTCTTTTGTACCGGAAGTTGTAGCCGTTTGCATAAAGACCCACTGATTATAAAATATTTTAGCTTTTTCATGTAACGGGGTTGAAGAATTTTGCATACAGGAGGATCACTTAAAAATTTTGGCTCACTGGGCGCATAACTTTTAAGCGACCCTCCTACCTTAAACTAAAACCCTTTAAGAGTGTATTGGATTTTCATTTGCTGGCATTACACCATGGATGGGGTCGATTAATCTAAATAATAAATGTTATTGTTATTTTGTCTTCATATTGTGTGTCGTGTCTTTCATAAACATGTTTTACCTAATTTTATTATTTCATACTGGACACGAGCAGTGTCATTGTTTGGGTCTTCATCGGTGCTGGCTATTGCATTCGTTCGGTTACTGCTAGTCTCTTTAGAGAATTGTTGAGGTTTGTTATTCGTGAATGACAGGCTATTAAATTTTTTAGTTTTTGTTTTGTGGCAAAATTACATTAATTCATTTGCATTTCAAACTTTGTAAATCTTCGATGTTTTTAAATTTTTATGTCAAGGCAGTTCGGTGGTTGACACTGATGAAGACTCAATGGATCAGGATTGAAAACTGTGTTTTTTGGGGTGGTTCGTCTACGGCTGGTGGCACATCGCAAACTGGTTATAACATGGTTTGATAATGTGTCATCACTGATGACTGCTGCTCCGGCGGTAGTTTGATGGTCGCATCACATAGTTCTATGATTGATATGTCATTGAATAAACATGTGGATTATTATTTACTTTTATTTTTTTATTTCTGCTGGGACTTCATTTGCCTTACAATATCCTTCGCTGCTTTTGCTAGTGGAATTTATTGTTAATTTTCTGATGATTAAACTAGTTCATTTCAATTTTTTTATCCCATTGATGTGATATCTTCAGTGTTTATGTCGATTTGTGATTCCTACTAATTCTTTAAATACATTTCCCCTACTTGTTCATTTTTTTAACGGTAATTGAATGCAGTGTGAATATTACTAATTACAAAATTGCAATCACCTGTTAACGACTTATTCACTCAACAGCCTAAAATTAATCCATATCAATGCTAGATCACTAATTAACAAAATTACCTTATTGGAATCACTAATTAAACTGACAAATTTAAATCATGATATAATTTGTATCTCTGAGACTTGGTTTCCTTCACATTCTTACTCATTGCAAATTACTAACTACAAAAGTTTCCATTTAAACAGAACTTACACAGCTGTTGGAGGGGTTGCAATTTTTGTAACGATTTTTAAATTATTCCAAATTTCACAGTATTGAATCAAAATGTAGAAATTCTAATTATCCTTAACCAATTTTATATAAATATTGTTTGCTATAGGCCACACAACCCAGACCTTACAGGTTTTCTTTCCTTACTTACTGAATTACTTTTCTACTCTAGTCTTTCAAAGAAATAAAACGTATCTTATGGAGAATATAAATGTCGATTTATTACAAAACACCAATCACTCTTTTCAACTTTGATTATCACATAATGCTTCTGGACACAAAAACGTGATTTCAGACCCAACTCGTATAACCTTCGGTAAGTAAGAATGTGTTTGTATTGCATGTGTGGGAGAAAGAGCGTTTATTGGTGGAAATTTAAGCTTTTGGATTAGAGTGGGGGAAGTGAGATTTGTCTGTTGACCATGGTAAGAAGAGACTATCTACGACAGGGACGGATTATGTCGATGAAACCATGCCGATAATTTTAGACTTGAGCTTAACTACAAATACACACGTGCCCATACGGAAGTAGTTTATAGATTCCTCCGTAAAAAAAAATATTTTAACTCCTAAATGAAAGAGGACTGTTGAAAAATACATGGTAAAACTGAGTCGTGAACAAATTTTAAACACAATTTAAGTGTGAAAGAATGTTTAAAGTCGTTTGTGTGCTGGAGAAATACGTTACTTACGAGGAGTTTCTGGCAAGACACGTTCTGATCGTGTGAGGAATGAAGAGGTGTTGGAGTTGTGTAATATAAAGCAAAATCTTGTTAGCAAGGTGGAGACTAATATGATTCGGTGGTTTGGGTATGTTGAAAGAATGAGTGATGATATGCTTACTAAGAAAAAATTTAGAGACCAAGTGGCAGGAAGGAAAGGTACATTCATGGGAGAATCAGTTTCTGGATTGTGTGCATGAGAAAAAATCATGAGTATGAAGTATAGAACTTGTGTGCGTCGTGTGATGGATGACAGTGAAGCCCGAGTTGTATGTCTTGATCGCTGTAAATAGAGGAGTTTGATACAGCAACAGTAAGGAAATGAACAGTTAAAAATTATCTGGCAGTTTTTTCTTTTTTTTTTGTGGAGCTAACCTCTGAATCCCAGAGAACAGCTTAGTGCTATGTATGTGTGGGCGTACTATTTTCCGGGATCGTCCACTGTACCGGAAGATTTGCACCAAGTGGGAGCCGCACAACTTAGAATCTGTGCAGGTAGACATTCGCATGGGTGTGTATTTGGAAAATTTATTGCGATCTGATGAGGAAAGTCACCGCTTCGTCGAAAGGATCATTCCGGAAGACGAAACGTGGTGCTTCATTATCAAAGCGAAAGCAAAACTCAATGCAGGAAATGAAAGTACACGTCGTCTCCTGCGGCAAAATATGTCAAAGGTAATGCAGACAATTATACGAAAATTCACGTTGACATTCCGGCTACGAGAGCCCCCCTGTAGATAAAGTTTTTCACCAACAGAAACACCGGAAATGCTGCCCGGCATGCGGAGACACACTCAAATCTCTCCGAGCGTCACTCAATTCCAAGCGGTCCAGGCTGCTTTTCGCAGGAATCACTCTTTTTCATGACAAAGCCCGCACAATGCGAAAATCGTCCAGGATTACCTGTCAAATTCAGGTAGAAAATGCTCCAGTGTCTGGCGAACAATACCAATTCATTCTCCTGTGATTTTTACATTTTCGGGGAACTCAAAACGCATCATCTGGGTCACCGATTTCACTCGAACGAAGAACTACAGGACGCTGTTCCGGAATGGTTCGCCAAGCAACTCAGCGCCTTCTACGGGCGAGGAATCGAATTTCCACTGCCACAGGGGGATCAGTGCCTTAATAGCCACGTGGATTATTTTTAAGGCAAATAACAAAATCTTTCTCATATGCCCTTTGGCTCGTTTTCATTTGAATGACCTTTATATTTATAAAAGGTGACTCATACCTTCGGCAAAATTTTCATTGTATTAGGGACAATTTTGCTTTGCCATTTTAGACCAAATGCCCAATATATATAGAGAGAGAGAGAAAGAGAGAGAGAGAGAGGAAACGTGATTTTCTTTCAATATAATAACGTTTCAGCGCAGTATTATAAAGCTCAAAAGAATTTAACATTTCTTATGCATAAGTACCAAAATAATTATTCGTTCTTTCCAAGTCATCTCAACAAAGATGAAACAATTTATAGTGGGCCATTTCTCGATTATTGATGCAATATACATTTCTTGATTATTGATACTGGGAATGATTCCAGTGTCCCGCTGGGCCAATCCGCCCTAATCTCCAAGTAGCAATGAAGGACAATGCGTGATGAAAAATGGAGAAGTAAAAAAGATAGTTGAAATTCCGCATCAAAGCATCCCTGCGCCATTTGGTTAATCCACGGAAAGTAACAAGAACAGCAAACTAAAAATATAAATATTTTTTGTCATACTGTTTGAGAGTAATATTACCTCCATCGGTAATGACCCTGCAACTCAGCCATCGTTAAAAACTCTTCTAATGCGACTTTTTATATTTAAAAAGAGTTCAGTTTTGCTCCCGTCTCCCGTTTTTCATATTTTCCATTTAATTTCCTGTTCTTAATTTTCAGCATGGATAAATTGTTCACTAGTGATGCAAATTAACGGAAGGAAAGAAAATACAAAGCAAAAGTTTCATCTGCATTCATAGATAAAGTTTGTCGTTGAACACCGAGCTTCCCCGCATTCGCAGAGGTGGGACTTCAGCCTTCCTTCCTGTTCTGAGACCTAGCTACGGATCGGCTTGCATTCTGAGTGACGTGGCTTTCCAAGTTCGGAGCTTGCTTTTGATTTTTAGGTCCTGTCACCTGGTTTTACTTCGAAAGATTCATTTTCCCTACCTTTACCTCACTTTATGTTTTTCTTGCACGCCTAACGTTCGAAGTACGACGAGCTGTCGGGCTTGTGTACGTTTTGCGTCCGGATTATCCGTGTGCCACAACGCGACGTAGTGCAAAAGAACCCGTAAATGCGTACAAATAGAATGATAAGAGGCTTTCATAAAAACCAAAGGCGTTCTTTGTTTGTTTGAATAGTCTGTAATACATATAGCTGAACTCACTTTCTAAAGTTGCTTCCGTTTAGAAAAAGACATTACGTAATCCAATAACGTCCTTCGTTGGAGAGGATTCGATGATTGTATGTATTAAGGATATGTGTGTCATTGCATTGGATGGTGTTATTAAGCAAGAATTTACATTATCTTCTCCCTAGTTATATACAAACTGTGTCACCCCTTCAATTGGGGTGGGTGGCAGCTGAGGACACAAATCACTTGAAAATTAACAATCCGTTGTTTAACGCAAAAAAGCGACGATCTCAAAACTAAACAAATATGTCTTGGGTGAATACAAGTCGTGTATATTTTAAGTACAGTGACTAGGAGGGATAGTGTGCCGTTCGCTTCTGCAAACGGGTTAATATAATCATGAAATCATAGAGTTCGCTGAAGAGAGCTTTGATGCTATTTCCCTAAACTATGCTGATAGATATACGTGCTTATCGCTCCGTACAGTGTTTTCAAACTTTACCTAAGAATCTCTTCTTTAACCTGCAGTTATACTAAAATTGATTAATGTCGTGTACGGATAGGTACAAATGCATATATTCTTCCTAATGGGTTTTTTTGGGGGAAACTTCTTGAAATGTGTTTACGAAATGCGTAATATCGCATTGAATCTACACTTTGCAAGACTGGTTAGCACAAATACATTCTAGAAACACATTTCCTTTGTAATTATGGGGATTTTTGCCAATCATGTTATTGAATGCTGTTCTGATACATTGCAACCCATTTCTCTATCTCTTCAGAACACAAAATCTTTGATTTGTGTGTCAATTGATAGTGTATTTAGGCCTACTCGTCCTATAATATAGTTTACAGAACGTTGGACGTAAAAATATCGAATTTTTAAAATACACCGAATGCGATAACATATAAAAGATTCAATTAAAATAAGATATCACACTTAACTGAATAAGTACTGAGTGCCGGCCAACTTAATTTAGAAAAAGTAAGCCAACAGATTCCATTCTATCCGCCTTTCCACATCTTTGGACACAGAAACAGAATTACTTTAAGTTTAAAGAACCTGTAACCAACGTTGCTTCCAGGTACGAAACCAGATCAAACTTCACACGCTTATTACTACTACTTTTTTTGTGATTGGAGGTTTAACGACAACCGTGAGCGACTCAGTGGGCTATAAATCAGTCGTCTGTCACTAATTTAGGGACACTGGTTCCAGTGAAGGGAGAGAGCCTGTGCCGTAACACAAACACAACATACATGCCTCATCGGGATTCGCACCCGGATTCCATCCGGACGAAAGATCAGCAGGCATCCCTTAGACCACTACACCACCGGGCGGAAAAATTAATTTTAATGATATATCTAATAAATAACTTTTCTTAATTGCTAAACATCAGACACGCCATAGAAATACATGCTACAGTTTCCAAATCGTAGCATCGAAGCTCGCAGGAGGGCTATCTCGTAGTTCACGAAAAGAGGTAATTATTATTTAAACACTGAGGTATTAAACGCACTAAACCTTCACTTTTTAACTTCTAAAACATATCGAGAAAAGCTTAGTTAATTCAAATTTCCATTACTTATCAAGGAAGCAATGTTTTAAATTATTAAATAATCTATATTTTAAAGATATTAAACCGAAAGCTATAAGCATTACATTTTTGGTAATGCCTGGCTACAGACAAATTTGAAATCCACCGTGAGAAGCGTTTCTTGGACTTCATACGGGCCGATCTTAAAATCACGATTTTAGCAGTAACCTAAAAAACGCAGCAAGAATCAGACACACGTTTCTCTTTGCAACATAGCACAAATAGTTATACACCAATACAAAGGGAGCGTGTACCTTAATGCATGCTTGCTGATTACGACCTTCTTAAGCTGTTGAAAAGTAGTTTTATTTCCGCTGGTTTCCTAACACTTTTACCTGCTGTCAGGGTAATAACATTTAAAAACGTTTTGTCACGTATCCTCACCAATAGGTTTAAGACAACCACTATTTTTTATTGAAAATTATTCGAAATTATCTTCACATTTCGGTGAGTTAAAAGTTGTTTTCCGGTTATTTAGTTTAGCATAAAATCTCAGTTACTTTTTCCACACTTATTTTCGTAACACATATATCTAGAAATACGTGAATTCAGTTATGTTTCGCGTCATTGCATTTAATATTCCCACCAAACGCCACGCACTGTTTATTAGAAACTATTTAATGATACGTTATTCTGAAATTTCCGGCTATAAATTTTAATAATTGATCAAAATTTTCTTTTCAAAACAAACCTTAAAGCAAATCGCCTTTGACTAGGCTTCCATTTCGCACTGCCATACCTTTTAGAAATCAAGAAATTCAATCAATATTTTCCACATGTATTGGAAACAGGGTAACATATAAGTAATTTAGTTTTTAAAAAATGTCATGTCCGCTGTGGCGAAGTGATATTATAATATAACCTTAGTTCATAGGTCATATATACGACGTGCTGTACTATACTTACGGCAACACAGACAAGCGGCAAGTAAAAACATTCTCGGATTGATTCTCGAGATATTCCTTTTCTATCGTCGTTGACTAATATTTGGGACTCATTTATATTAGAACGGGACATGAAGAAGAGGTCAATACATCTCCTAATGACATTCGACGGGTCCTGTATTTTGAAGAAGTCAGGGCTTAAGTGGAGAAACGCGAACAAAACTTGCTACAGAATCTAATCTGCCGTATCTCCTTGGTGTCCCTTAGGGAATTCTCAGTGGTCATGAAAACCTCCCTTCACAGTCGATAGCGCTTCTAATGGTAACACGACCACAAATCTGGAACTTGGACGGCTGGAAACCGGTCGTTTGGTCATATTAAATCTCATTCCCTGTTGCACCAAGCGGATGGGCGTGTGCATCGTTTACCTGGCTAAGAATTGCACGGAAAGAAGAAAACCAGCTGGTGTAGGAAGTGATATGCTTTAGGCAATAGTCTCTTGGGGAGGCTCAGATCCACACATTTATGTGCCAAAAACTATGATGTCAATGGTTTCCGTAAAAATTATTGTGACATGTAAATGTTATTTATAGCTACGGCATGCCAGTCCTGTGGTACCTTATTTCTTGCCCCACTGCCGGTGTTGTTCGAGAATGGTTCGCGGAACATAAGGAAAATTTCCAGGTATTGTCCTGACCTTTATATTCCACATACATCAATTCAATTCCGCAGTAGCGGTTTGTGTTAGAACAGAAATTTGATCTGCGCGTAAGGAAAGAGGTAATGCTGCGAAATGCCTCAGAGTTGCTTAATTAAATCGTTTCGCCTTGTCCTGTGCACAACGCTATGTGAGTGATTTTTGTTTCAAAAGCACATGTAAGAAGTTAGGAGGCCTGTCCGATGTTATCTGGATTCGTAGTATCACACGGGCACCTTTTGCAGATGCTTCATCAGATGAATTTTCAGGTGGGAATGTCCCTCCGTCGCATAGTCATTTAATAAAATCCGGAGGCAATACTGCCAGAATTACTGAGATGTGTGAGATGACTTTTTGCAGATGCTTCATTACATGAATTTCCAGGTGGGCGTGTCCCTCTGTCGCATAGTCATTTACTCAAATCCGGAGGAAATATTGCCAGAACTACTGAGACGTTTGAGATGATTTTCTGCAGATGCTTCATCACATGAATTTCCAGGTGGGTGTGTCCCTGCGTCGCATAGTAATTTAATCAAATCCGGAGGCAATATTGCCAGAATTACTGAGATGTCTGAGATGTCTTTTTGCAGATGCTTCATCATATGAATTTCCAGGAAAGGGTGGCACACCGTCGCATAGTCATTTAATTAAATCCGGAGGCAATTGTGCCAGAATTAATGAGATGTATGAGATGACTTTTTGCAGATGCTTCATCTCATGACTTTCCAGGTGAGTGTGTCCCTCCGTAGCTTAGTCATTTAATCAAATCCGGAGATAATACTGCCAGTATTACTGAGATGTCTTTTTGCAGATGCTTCATCAAATGAATTTCCAGGTGGGTGTGTCCCTCCGTCGCGTAGTCATTTAATCAAATCCGGAGGCAATACTGCCAGAATTCCTGAGATGTCTGAGATGTCTTTTTGCAGATGCTGCATCACATAAATTTCCAGGTGGATGTGTCCCTCCGTCTCATAGTCATTTAATGAAGTCCGGAGGTAATATATCCAGAATAATTGAGATGTCCGAGATGACTTTTTGCAGATGCTTCCTCACATGAATTTCTAGGTGGGTGTGTAATTCCGTCGCTTAGTCATTTAATCAAATCCGAAGGCAATACTGCCAGAATTACTGAGATGTCTGAAATGACTTTTTGCAGATGCTTTATCACATGAATTTTTAGGTGGGTGTGACTCTCCGTCGCATAGTCGTTTTATAAAATCCGGATGCAATATTGCCAGAATTGTGGAGACAATGGTTGTAAGAGACGTCGGCTTAGTGGAACTTGTGCACGTAGGAAGATGTCTTAATGAATCGATTTTCAGATTTAACGAAAATCCGTAGCTGCCCCCTGATCCCTAGTAAACGAGTAATCTATCCTCTATTTTAGGATTAAGCATAACATTTCTTTATTTTCCTTATGTGAAGAATATTTTACGAATATCAAACACATCTATGGCTATGTGTTACTTTCTGATATTACTTGGCGTTACTCGTTGCAGAATCGTACTGAAACCGGCAGTTATGCCAATATGTATCTCAGTAGGAAATGAAATCAGAAATCATTACTAACGTAGCTTCAATGGCTTATACGGTTTCATTTATTGCTTGAAGAAATACAAATTAATCCTCAAAATTACATTTTTTAAAGACAATGATCGTTTAGATCCCTTTTCGACGATGAGTGTTTCAGGAACGTCGTGAAATGTGACATGACAATTAGTATATGCTTCTATTATCCCATTCCGTTGTTTATAAAAATTCAAACTTTTATTCTGATACAATGCACCAAGAAGATCCTGCTGATTGCGGTTTTTTCACAATTCTAGTGAATGGGATGGTACAAGATAGGATGTTATGCCGTATCTATCAAATAAAAATTTCCCTGCAGATATTAGGACGCTGTTTAAATTTTCAGTGTTTTAAAATTCCAGTCTGTTTGGACGACATTCAACCTGGAAATGTCTCAAACAAAATTTGGGACCCGACGTTTAGAATGCTTTCTACGGTACCACACTTACGGTTTGGAGATCTCCGCATGATATGGAAATCTTTGTTATTCAGTTATTACAAGAAATTTGAGTGGCCGATTTATAATCAACTGTGGCGCATAATTTTTGGTGTGTTTAAACCATTTTGCCAAGAGGTGAAGTTGAAAATTTTGTATATAGATAAGACATAAAAAATGAAATAAATGCTGGAATCAATTGGGTAAATTATGTATTTGCACAAATATATATTGGAAACTCGATTGCGAAGTTACTTGGGGTAATTAGGAATCACGAAGGATATCGTAAACTGCGAGAAGAATCGAAGAAGAAATGAAATAAATGCTGGAATTAATTGTGTATTTTATGTATTTGTAGAAATATATGGTGGAAAATGAATTGCGAAAAAACTTGTGGTCATTAGGAATCATTAAGACTTTTCATGTTAATCACAAAAAATATCCACTCCTTATTAACCAGGATGTTTTAAATTACTTCTTGCAAGAGCTCTATGGAGACTCATACCTGTTTTCATTAAAAATATTATGCTTCATTATTTTTCTGTTTTGAAAAATGTGAAATCAGTTTTAGTCGAAGCGACAGTCTTCATCTTCTTAATCAATAACAGATGAATATAATAACTAAAATAATATGGGTTTAATATATTTATGACAATAATACTTGAGCTGTAAGGTCAGGTGATGAGGGATGTAAGGTCAGGTGATGCGTAACATCACAGCCTCTCCTTGACAAATGTCAACCCCGCCTTCTCGTGGTGCATCCTGTTCCCACTAAAGGGGCTCTGACGACCGCAAATAGCGGTATAACTATACCATCGGGATCAGAGGAAATGCTATCCCACACTCACCAACCCGCTTGGCCAGCGTGGTGAGTTATGGGTAAACACCTCCAAAATGACTCTACAACTTAAATCTTGGCCCTCAGTCTCCGGCAGCTGGAATGTACCTGGCCAAGGCAGCGGCCAGTGCGACATGAAGGCAGAGGGTGCTAAGAATCCCCGGAGGACCGGACTAGGCTGCCATTTGATGCTGACCTTGGCTACCTATAACGGACGCTCCCTATCTTCTGATTCAAGGCTTCTTGAATTGGAAGAGGAACTACAAAGGATCAAGTGGGACATCGTCGGGCTAAGTGAGGTAAGGAGAAAAGGAGAAGATCTCATTGAACTGAAAAGTGGACATCTCTTCTATTATCGTGGGACAGATACTGGCAGAACTAGTGGTGTTGGATTTATAATAAACAAGAAACTGAAGGATAAAGTGGTAGAAGTTGAAAGTTCCTCTGACAGAGCTGCACGACTCGTTATCCAACTATCGAGAAGATACCAGGCTCAGATTATTCAAACTTATGCACCCACCACAAGTCATCCTGAAGAAGAAATTGAAGAATTTTATGAGGAAATTCGTCATCTAAATAATAAAGGTAAGCAGCACTTGAAGATAATTATGGGAGATTTCAATGCAAAAATAGGGCAACGGCAACAGAATGAAACTTCAGTAGGTAAATTCGGTCACGGCAACAGAAACCAGCGTGGAAATACTCTCGTTGAGTTTGCAGAGGCAGAAGGATTTTTCATCTTGAACTCCTTTTTCAAGAAAAAGCCACACAGGAAATGGACATGGAGACATCCAATTGGGATGACAAGTGAAATTGATTTTATTATGTGTAACAAAAAATTCATCATCGAAGACTGCAGTGTGCTGAACAAGTTCAACACAGGTAGTGACCATAGATTGGTGAGATGTAAGATGCACCTCAACACTAAACTGGAACGTGGCAAGCTCATAAGACAAACAAAATGTATTGACATAACCAACCTTAAAAAACACCATAATACTTTCAAGTTGGAACTGAAGAACAGATTCTCTGCTTTAGAAGGCCTAACATCGGAAGAAGTGGATATTTCGGAAGTTAACAGAAAAGTAACCAAAGCTCTAATGGAAACAGCAACAAAATTAGCTGGGTCTAAGAACAAGTTGCATGTGAACAAATTATCAGGAAAAACCAAAATGTTGATGCAAAAAAGAAGAGAGATGAGGACAACTAAAGAAGATGTGACTTCCAAAGTGGAATATATAGAGCTATGCAAGACAACACGAAAAAGTATCACTGAAGCCGTAAGGAAATTCAACTGTGAGCTAGTGAGGAAAGCAATTGAAAACAACCAAAGGCTTAAGATAGCAAAGGGACATCTCAGTAAGGGAAGAAAACAGATTATGGCTCTGAGAAAAGAAGATGGTTCTATAACAAGAAATAGAGGCGAAATTTTGACAAGAGTGAAAGATTTCTACTCCAAATTATATGAAAGGGATGATACATGTACTCCAGACATCATGAAAGGTACCAGAGTTCTTCCAGTCCTCCCAGCAGAAGTTGATCATGCAATCAAGAACATGAAGCGGGGGAAAGCTCCAGGAGAAGATGGAATAACTATAGACATCATACAAGAAGCAAGTGGAGAAATTGAAACAGTACTCGCCCAAATTTTCACTCGATGCCTTAATGAAGGGAAGATTCCTGAGGATTGGAACAACGCTACAATGATCCTGCTACATAAAAAAGGTGACATTGAGGATCTCAGGAACTACAGACCTATCAGCCTCCTATCAGTGGTTTATAAAATCTTCACTAAAGTTCTTTCACACCGCTTGAAGGTAACACTGGACATGGCTCAACCGAGAGAACAAGCTGGATTCAGGAGTGGCTACAGCACAATAGATCATATCCACGTACTGAGAGAACTAATTGAAAGAGCGAGGGAATATGAACTTCCATTGTGCATGGCTTTTATCGATTATGAAAAAGCCTTTGATTCGGTGAAACCATCAGCAGTTACCACGGCTCTGAAATCCTGCGGTATTGAGGATGCATACATTAATATTATTAATAACATCTATGAAAATGCAAGTGCAAAGATTCGGCTGTTTGAAAATACAACACACATAAAAATTGGAAAGGGAGTGAGACAAGGTGACACCATATCTCCGAAGCTCTTTAATGCCACATTGGAAAATGTCTTTCAATCACTGAACTGGGAAAACAAAGGGATAAAGGTTAATGGAGATTATCTAACCCACCTTCGTTTTGCTGATGACGTAGTCATTTTTGCAACTACCCCATCAGAGCTGCAGAGTATGATCCAGGAACTTGCTGACAAGAGTAAAGAAGTGGGATTAAAAATGAACTTTCAGAAGACAAAAGTGATGTTCAATGCTTTTACAAGAAATGAAGATTTATCGATTGATGGAGAAAAACTGGAGATAACAGATACATATGTTTATCTTGGACAGCAGATATCAAGTGAGGGTCACATTGATGAAGAAATTAATCGGCGTACAAAACTTGCCTGGAGAGCTTTTGGAAGAAACAGCATAATTTTCAAGAGCAATATGCCATTATGTCTTAAAAGAAAAGTGTTTGATCAATGCATCCTTCCAGTGCTTACGTATGGTGCAGAGACGTGGACCTTAACTAAAAGAGACATACAAAGGCTGCAAACAACTCAAAGAAGCATGGAGAGGTGCATGCTTGGTATAACCAGGAGAGATAAGAAAAGGAACTCGTGGATCCGAAAAATGACGAGAGTGGAAGACATCATGATCAGAGTTAAATCCCTGAAATGGCAATGGGCTGGACATACTGCCAGAAGGACAGACCATAGATGGACAGCCGAAATTTTAGATTGGATTCCAAGGGACAGGAAAAGACCCAGAAAAAGACCACATGGGAGATGGGTGGATGAAATTCGTAAATATGCGGGAGTGACATGGAGGAGACTGGCACAAGACAGACCGTTGTGGAGGAAACTTGGGGAGACCTTCGTCCAGCAGTGGATTGATAATGGTTGACAATGATGATGATGATGATGAATACTTGAGCTAGAAAAAAATGCTATCGTTTGTAATTTGCGGTTAATTATCCATAAAATCAATTTCATATATTAAATCAAACATTTTTACCTTAACTAATAGGTGAATTAACGAATAGTAACGCTTTTAGTAGGCATGCATCTTAAAGTTCGGTACTATTCTTACAACATACGTTAAGTGATAATTTTAACTACAATCTGCTCTTGACAGCAGGAAAGCTTAAAAACAATGCTTGATTTTGTTTTCAGAATGTTGAAGAGTTTTCCTTTCATATATATATTTTTTACTTAGTTTGTACTGCTAGGTAATAGAAAGGTTACAAATGACATAAACGAGATAAATGTATCATACAACAAGCGTATTATAACACAACAAATATGTAAATTAATTAATAAATCGTAACAATTAAACTGGTTTACTTAAATTTTCATTAATTTCTCGTTCAAAGCGTTTCGAAAATATGTTTCTATATCCCACCCCATCAAGGAACTCATTGACATTTGATACATTACATCACAGGCTCCCAATCGGTGCGTCGGCGGCCTTAGCCTGGGGCGTCGGAAAGATAAGGAAAAATTCAAACTTATAATTTATAGTGAAACGCAGCATGCAAACTTTCAAGAAGTGTACATATTTTAAAGAATGATTTGTAAGATAGAATGTTAAAGAAAAAGAAAACACTTCATTTTTCTTGTTGTGAAAGCGTACATCTGAGTTTTGGACTGTAAAGCTCTTTGAAAACTTCGCGTGACGTTGTAATTATCTCGCTTCCCCTGTAGTCCGAAAATGGACAGCGCCAGACAAGGTCAAGTGTTAACGTTCTGCAGCTGTGTTGTTGGGCCCTTAGTTTACTACGAACACTTCATTCCGTACATACGTAGCGTATACTGTATGTGGTGCAAGTGATTTCCGACCTACATCTATTTCTGATTGGGAGACGAGTAAAAACGCAATGAGGTAGTAGCTATGCTCTTTGATTAGCGAAAATCTGAGGATGTTCAAATTTCTAAGCTACGTTTGCTTAGTCTCAGTTGATTGGAACTTCATTCTCCTGGGTGGTGTAACGTTTAGCATACTCGAACGGAAATTAGGAGATGCTGGTTCGATTCCCATTCCAGTCGATAAAATTTTCAAATTTTCTGAGAAGTTTTACATGGATGAGCAGGCAGTGTTTAAGCGTATTCAGAATTTATATTCTTTTTTCTTTAAATATCCTATCGATTTCCCATGTATTATAAGGAATATTTTCCCCTTCTTTAAATTAAGAGAAAGGTAAAAAGATAAGTTTATTTAATAGTGAAAGTACCGTAATACGAGTAAACCACTTACTCTATTTAAGCCATTTTCCCCTTCATTTCGGGACCCTTGTGGCGGCAGAAGAAATGTACAGATTTTAATTATTTTTTTAACGTTTACTAATGATGTAAAAATATTATTAACTGGTACTATTACTACCCGATTGTTTAATATGTATTACGTTAAAACAAAATTATAAGAAAAGTCAATTTTGTGCCAAAACTTCGGTTTTTTGACGCCTTTGTGGGGACAGAAAAAATAAAGTGATTGTGCTTAAATCTTTTTCTGTGTTTTGGAAAGAAAAAGGCCACTTTTCCGCCCTACTACATTTTTAAATTCCCAAATTTAATTTTTTTGACCCCCATTACTATACAGTATATCTCCCAAACAGAAGTTACCTGTTTATATAGCGAAAATTCATAATTAAGTTGGGAAGTCCTTTGTTTGGATTCAGCAGAAAACATCATTATTTTCAGCATACATGTTTGTGAGGATAGGGACACTAAGTAAACTTGTTTTATATTTCAATGGCCGGTCGAATATGATTAGATGCTGCACTTTAAATATGATACTCTTACGCCTGGAGGAAAAATTTTGATGATATATCAGTGTTTTATAACTGAGTATTTTAGGGTTATTTTAAATTTAGTGACTAGGAACACCGTTCTTCTTTACTAGGTCCATCGATACTATTGGCACTGATTTTGTGTATAGCTCCATTCAGTACTTTCGGTAAACGCTTTTTTTGTAGCTGAATTTTCAGTAAACTTTTGCTGAGTCTGAACACGATTAGGTAAAGCAGATAGAGCATATCCGAAGACATAAGATTGCGATTTACCTAAAAACTTATTTTGCATGAAGGAATGACATGATTTTGTATAAAAAGAAAGATATCATATATTAATGAAAACGTCCGAGAAGTATTACTTCCTCCTTTGTACAGGAAGTATAAGTTTATTGGTATCACTTCCAAAGAGCTAAACAAATTAACTGATAAAAACATGTTAAAAAAATGCCATTTATACTAACGCGACACGAGGCTACCCCCTATGAATTTCTTATTTCTGCAGTAAAAGTTGTTAAACGAAATTTTGAAATAATATATACTCTGAGAAAAATGAATATAAGAAATTTTCAGTATTTTATTAATAACAAAATTTACATATATATATATATATATATATTTATAGAATTTTTCTGAATGGTCGGTAATAGTGATGAAATTCGCTTTTTGCTAGGCATCAGTACAGAATACAAATTTTGAAGATGACAATCCGATTTTTTGGTGTTAAGTGTGAGAAGGATGGTAAGTCTGATACTATCCGAAAACTTGAAAATTTTCATCATCCTGGAGCGGGATTCTAACCCGAGTCTCCCAGATAGCGCCTAGGTATGCTAACCAATATACCACGCAGAACGACTAAGTCTCATGTTTCCGATTTGCAAAGTTGGTGTAAATGTGAGAAGGATGTAAGTCAAATAACATCCGAAAACTAAGTCTAAGTCTCGGTTTTCATATCCGGGCGCTATCTGTGAGACGCGGGTTCGAGTCCCGCTAAAAGATGATGAAAATTGTCAAGTATTCGGATATTATCTGACTTACCATCATTCTCACATTTACACAAAAAATCGGATTGTCACCTTCAAAATTTGTATTATATAGTGGAATCTCGTATTTCTTTCTTGATCAATACAGAAGTTAACGTTCTTGTTTTTGTCTATATAAAATATGTGTCGAAAGAATGTGTGTGGAAAATTCTAAATGAGCATTTTAAAAAAGCTTTTATTTGTGTAATGCAATGGTGGGGATCCTGTGGCCTTTTGAGTGAATACGAAATTTTGCAGAAGAAATGCCTTTATCTTTTTTTCAATATGTTTTTGTTAAATTTTTATTTTTTATTTTAATGTTAAAATGACAGTATTTAAAATTACAAAGAGCAAAAAAAAAATTCCACGAAATATTGCTCCCCGACTGACGGTCACAATTAAAACGTTAGTAAGACATAAGGGCAATTTTGACACCTGCTACTCTCATGATTTCGTTCAATGGCTGCTAAAGAACCACAGATGGAGTTGACTAAGCTCTTAGAGATGATATTTTGAAGGAAGGTGAAAAATGACGTATGCCCATCTAGATCAGCTAAACGTACACCGTCTTTTATGTAGCAACCAAAATTCAAAGCATGAGGGACCATGCTAGAGATTCTCGTAGGTGTCTTGTGCAGTGGTAGCATGTCCGGAGCTTAACAGGACGGCCCTGGGTTCGATTCCCGGTTGAGGCCGATGAGAATTTTTCCGTGACTCACTTGTTAACGTGGAAAGAGCGATGACTTCTGTTTGGTGTCTTGTGCTGCTGCCTGTGGGGTATCGGATATCAATCGTCTTTTATTGTTTTACTACCAGAGTATCGGCACTCATCTAGTAAACCAAGGCAGCCTAGGGAAAGAGGTCCAAGAACATAGTATGGCCCGGGCCTACTACAGAGGAACTATCCGAGCATTCGCTTTACCACCAGAGTATCGGCACTCATCTAGTAAGCCAACGCAGCCTAGGGAAAGAGGTCCCAGAACAAAATATGCCCGGCGCCTACTTAAGAGGACCTATCCACGCATTGGCTTAACTACCAGAGTATCGGCACTCATCTAGTAAACCTAGGCAGCTTAGGGAAAGAGGTCCAAGAAAAATATGCCCGGCGCCTACTTCAGAGGGACTATCCACGAATTCGCTTTACTACCAGAGTATCGGCATTTATCGAGTAAGCCAAGGCAGCCTAGGGAAGAGGTCCAAAAACAAAGTATTCCCCGCGCCTACTTCAGAGGAACTATCCACGCATTCGCTTTACTACCAGAGTATCGACACTCATTGGGAAAACAAAGTCAGCAAAGGAAAAGAGGTCCAAGAACAAAGCATGTCCGGCGCCTCCTTCAGAGGAACTATCCACGCATTCGCTTTACTACCAGAGTATCGGCACTCATCGAGTAAACAAAGTCAGCAAACTGAAAGAGGTCCAAGAACAAAGTATGCCCGGTGCCTACTTCAGAGGAACTATCAACGCATTTGCTTTACTACCAGAGTACCGGCACTCATCGAGTAAACAAAGTCAGCAAAGGGAAAGAGGTCCAAGAACAAAGCATGACCAGGGCCTACTTCAGAGAAACTATCCACGCATTCGCGACCACAAGCACAGGGATTCTGAAGAAAACGCCAGAGAAACCGCAGATTTAATGGCTGGCAGGATGAGGATTCAACGTCCGACTCTCGTGTAGAGCAGAGCGACATAACCAACTGTGCTATGGCTGTGGTAAATATTCAATTTTTTTACTAAAAAATGCCGTTCCTACAAAATCATTAAAAAATTAGTAAACTTTAGAATTAATATTTTATTTTCCTTTTTGAAGATAGCGCATAACAAAATATTTACAAAATAATGCACCTTTCTAAGTGTATCTAATTGATACTTCTTTAATACAGCCTTGTAAAGTTACAGCTAACTTAATGTTGCCTTCCAACATTGAAAGGTTCCCCACTTCTGGTTTAATTCAAGAAGAAATGAATTCTAATTTGAGAATTGAGTCTTTGATGTTATTATTACATACAGAACATCGGCGAAACTATAATTTTTGATTGGCTATATGACGTTATTTTGATCCTTTGACATTCCTTTTGGGTTTTGAACAGTGGCGAAACACGTAATAATTGATTAGCGTATGATGTCATTTGTGCTTTGCGGACTCCAGCAGAAAAATATTTTTTTCCGCGATAGCTACTTTGAAGAAGGAAATGTGTAAGTTTTTATTAAATATCGGAGCTAGCTTTTGTGACAATTTTGTATAATTCTGAAACTCGAATTTATTTATTGAGTGCAGTGTCTTTTTCAGCTATTAGTTCAAAATGAAATAATTTTCTCAGCTATTTAATAACTGTCCATAAGTAATTACTTTCCTCCGCACATTCTGTTTGAAATTCTGAAGTCATTTATATTAAAATGTGCTATGGTGCATCCATGATAGTACACCTTTCTGCCAATAGTGATAAAACCCTCTTTTCGCTAGTCATTAGTTTCTAAGTCTAAATACTTGTTTTTTGTGTACGTAAAACATACTTTTAATGGAATGCGTGTTGTATTTGGCTAATGGGGGTAGAAATTAATTCTATGTTCAGAATTGAGCCTTTGATATTGTCTGTCAGTTTCCCTCTTCCGCTCAGAGCGGGTTGAGCACCTCAAAGGCGAACATTTCAGCTATGAGGTTGTTTGGAGAATTAATGCAGCAGACTCTGACTAACTTCGCAGGGAACTAGCTACGCATTGGCGTCCCTAAATAGAGGGAGTCTAAGGAAAACTCAAGAAAAACTGCAGAATAAATGGCCTGCAGGACCGTGATTCTAACGGCCCGTCATAATCGTCTGCCTCCCACACAAAGCACAGCGGCTTTAACAACTGTTCCATGCCGTTTGTTTTTGATATATGTTTCATTATGTATCATTACTATGGCGAAACGATAAATTTGGATTCACTATGTGGCTTTATTTTGATTCCTTGATATCTCTTTGTGGTTTTGACCAAAGCTGAAAGAAGTCATATTTGGCTAGTCGTGTGACGTCACTTGCGTGCTGACTCCAGAACGCTAACGTATTTTCGCGGTCTCTTCTTTCATGAAGGAAATTTTTAAGTTATTTTCTTTAATACTGGAGATGGTTTTTTATTAACTTGTATAGATTGCGAAACACGAATTTTGTTATTCGTGTTTTTGATGGCATTCTCTTTTTTCGGCTATTGCCCGATAAATTCTTTTTTCAGCTATTTAGTAATTGCCCATAAATAATTACTTTTCTTCCCCCATTGCGTTTGAAATTCTCGATAATTCATTCTATTAAAACTTATTTATGTCAAGTGATGGTCTTTGTTCGGTTTCTGGCAGGTATTAAATACACAGGTTACTTTTAACGATCGTCTACGATACTAGATTTCAAATCATCACTTTAGCCACTGGTTCTAACAGCTTGAACTACAATAATTTAGTTAATAAAGTGTAGTTCAACAGAGTGTAAAATTTCCTTAGTTTTAAACACTAGGAGATTTTCATTAAACATAAATTTCACATGGGTTCTTGTTGTTAGTTTTAGTATTTTAAGATTGTTTTCACAGAAATTTTATGGAATTCACACGCACAGAATTGTGGCTACTATATTTCACGCCATTTACTGTGAAAGAGAGAAATTTACCATTTTTAAAGTTTGTATTTGGTTATCTTCAGCGACAAACAAGAAACAAACTTTGAAAAACTTGTGAAATGTAACAGCATGGAGTCCTTGACTTGACTATCTTGTAGAAATATTTTCAACAGAAAATTAAAAATAATATTCATAAAGACATAAAGGGTAAATTCTTTGTAATTACCAAAAATTGTTGTTCCTAATCATGAACCAAACATAAGAGAGAGTGTTTGTGTATTGTATTGGCTGACTTTTGAGAGAGTCTTCATAGTTGAATGGTCGAGAAAGTTGCATCTGAATTCACTGTGGTGATCTGTGTGACATAATCGCATTCGGGAGAGTGGTATATAGAACATTATGAGTCACATTTCTATAGTGTGTTTCACTGACGATCTTTATATTTCACAGAATAAGGCAGCCGCCCCGGTGGCGCAGTGGTCTAAGCGATGGCCTCTGATCATTCGTCCGAACGGGTTCTGGGTTCAAATTCCCGGTGGGGCATGGATGTTGTGTTTGTCTTACGGCACTGGCCCTCTCCCTTCCCTGGAACCATTGACCCTTAATTAGGGACGGGCGACTGCTTATAGCCCATTGAGTTGCTCACGGTGGCCGTTAAACCTCTAATCAAAAAAAATAAAGAAATAAGGCATGTTCATTAACTCATGGCACTTATTTTGGTTGCATTAAAAAAACGTGTTGTTTTTAAAATAAAGAAAAATAAAAAACAGTACAGCTTCATCAAACACTGCTACGGTATATGTAACAGCATTCACAGTGCCAGTACCGCGAACATGGCTTATCCTATAAGTTACAATTTCTTTGCGAAACATTTCTTGTTCATCAGTGTAATCAGAAACAATAGAATTACGATATTTGGCAATGTAGAATAAAATCAAAATCAGATTTTTTTTTTTTTACTGTGAGATTTATGCCCTCTGTGCGTGATTCAGTGGGCAGGCTATAAGCAAACGCACTTCTAATTTAGAGGCACTGACTCCAGGGAATGGAAAAAACACACATCCCATGCCTCATCCGAGATTGAAACCCAGATCCATCTTGGGCGAATGGTCAGAAGCCACAGGTTAGAACACTGCGCGACTGGGTCAGCTCCGATTTTGTAACTGAACCACATTACCAAGTTTATCCTTTTTCATTAACAAATTTTATTTGAAATATTTTACTTAGCTAAAGCGATGAATACTTTAATTACCGGGTGATTCAAAAGTCTCGCACATTTTTAAAGCGTAATAACTCGCGGAGCTTTGAGAGTAGGGCAAAGCGGTTTGAGTGGAAATGATCAGAATAACATCGGCATTTTTATGAAATCACATACATGTTTATTCATTTTACTTACATTTTTCATCGCCAGATGGCGCACTATGCGAACAGGTTTATGATAGTGGGTATAAAAGCAGCAGCTGGGAAGCAACCACAAGTCACGGGCCGCATGTAGCATAGTGGGAAACGTTAGTGACTGCCATGGAGAAGACCTCAAGTTCGTTCCCAGCAGGTACGAGCGCTCAATCCACTGAATATCCGCCGTGCGTCAAATGGGCACGGTAAGCCGTTGGACCCCGGGAAATGGCCGCCCGGTAATAAATAAGGGCGTCTTCCTCCCCATTTCTACCTCGCTTCCGTGTCACTTTCCTATCGGGCACTTTAGCTCAAATCTCATAGTTTCCTATTTCTAAGGGTTGTTTAAGACCTGGGTATAGGCACTTCTTTCCTAAAATCCTCTACAAATGAGCTGAGTTGAACCACAAGTCATAGCGATCCGTGTCAGTATACTGTCATTACCGAACAAAGCGCTCTTGGTGAAATTGTTCTATTGCAACGACAAATGTGCGAGTGCTGCGTTTAAATCCTTCCGGTCACTGAAAGATGATCGCTGTGGGAAAGGACCGATGGAAAGCACTGCGCTACGGCTAATAAAGAAAAAGTCGAAGAAACGGGATCTTTGGCCGCCCGCCCACATAGCGGTAGACCACGTACAAGTGCTGATTCAGCAGAAACGATTACGCAAGTAATGGATGTGATTGCAATGTCATCCGCACTTGGCGTCTCCAGTGCTCGCCATGTTTCTCGGTAAACATGGCGAACACTACGACGGACGCTGCACAGATACCCGTACAAATTGCAAAGGGATCACGAACTGCAAGCTGGCGATTACGTGAAGCGTCAGGAGCTCGAAACATTATTTTTTCGGCAAATGGATGTCCACGAGAACTAGCTGATGAACGTTTTATGGAAGAATATACACACTTTTCCCTAAACGGAGTGGTAAACACGCACAACTTCCGAATCTGGGACACGGGACATCTCCGAGCTGTCGTTGAAGCGTCACTTCATCAGCCGAAAGCGACAGCGTGGTGTGGATTCACAGGCTCCTTCATTATCGGTCTTTTTTTTATTTGAAGAGGTCTGCGGCACCTAACCGTTTTAGTGACAGGTGCACGTTATGCAAACATGTTACGAACATACGTTATCCCTAGCTTGCAAGAGCGGGATGAAGTGAATCTGTGGACATTTATGCAGGATGGAGCTCCATCCCACATCGTACGTTCCGTTAAGCAACTGCTGCATGAGACGTTTGGCGCAAAACGTGTGTTGAGCCAATACATTCCTAAGGCCTGGCCTTCTCGGTCACAAGACCTGACACCCTGCGATTTCTGTCTCTGGGTTTACCTAAATCACAAGTGTACAAATGTCGACCCACTTCATTTGTCATGCTGAAAGATACCATTCGACACCATGTGACAGCTATACCACCAGACATGATCTTCAATGCCGCCCATGGTGTTTTCTCTCGTCTGCAGGCAGTGCTGGAGCAGGACGGCCATTACATTGAGCACCTGGTACCATGAGGTGTCTAACCTGGTACAATCAGGTGTCAATTTTTTGCGACACTTCCAACCTGTGGTTGCTGCGCCATCTGGCAATGAAACATGTAAGTAAAATGGGTAAAACGTTTTGGGATTTCATTAGAAAGCCGATGTCATTCGGATCATTTCTACGCAAATCGCGTTGCCCTAATCTCAAAACTCGGATAGTTATTACGTTTTTAAAATGTGCAAGACTTTTGGATCACCCTGTATATCCAACAAAATCAATAAACAGTAATCTATAAAATTACTCAGCTTACAAGTTTTGATAGGAAAGTAGTAGCTATTAGGAACAATCGGTTACAGGGAAATTTAAAATCAACGAAACCAAATGATTCTCTTATACTCCGTTTCAAGAGAGAGACGACGTTAAGATTTTCTTGTTATTATATCGACTGAAGGAATTCTTCCAGTAAAATCCAATTGCAATATTACCATGATAGAAATTCTCTCCGAGAAGATGAATAAATGTTTTCGAGTTTCGAGCGTAGAAAAATTGCCTGGAGAGGAAGGTAACACATGTGCTGGTTGCGACACTCGGCAAAAAAGAACACCGCCAATAGTGTTACTTTTAATACGTTTCGAGCTGAACTTTTGAGTATTAAGATCCATTGCATGAGGCTGAAATTATACAATTCGCTAAGCAGATGATTCAACCGATGCTCCTTATTTCAGAAAGCGCAGTCGCATGGAGAAAATTCAACGTATTAAGATGTTCACGTACCTGGAAATATAATCATTTCTTTCGTTCTTTTTTTTTTTTTTTTTTTGTAATTTTTAAGCTCTTTACATAGAAACGATATTGAATATTTAAAATATTTGCTAACAAACTAAAACATAACATTTAATGGTAGAAAAATATGAATCAGACCATATATGCATACATTTTATATGTGCACGACGTTTTGGCTTGACTACGCAGTTTAGGGGTATTGGGATTCACTCAGGCTATATATATATAAAGCCTTTTACTCAATTTCTTGTTTTGCTGTTACCCTGTACCAGTGATGGTAGGTGCTCAGTTATCAAAATCCCGCTGTAGACAACCAAAATTTCCTGGAAGTCCCATTTCGGAAATTAGAAATTTCATCTCTGTATATATCATCATCATCATCATTGTCAACCATTATCAATCCACTGCTGGACGAAGGTCTCCCCAAGTTTCCTCCACAACGGTCTGTCTTGTGCCAGTCTCCTCCATGTCACCCCTGCATATTTTCGAATTTCATCCACCCATCTCCCATGTGGTCTTCTTCTGGGTCTTTTCCTGTCCCTTGGAATCCAATCTAAAATTTCGGCTGTCCATCGATGATCTGTCCTTCTCGCAGTATGTCCAGCCCATTGCCATTTCAGGGATTTAACTCGATCATGATGTCTTCCACTCTTGTCATTTTTTGGATCCACGAGTTCCTCTTCTTATCTCTCCTGGTTACACCAAGCATGCACCTCTCAATGCATCTTTGAGTTGTCTGCAGTCTTTGTATATCTCTTTTAGTTAAGGTCCACGTCTCTGCACCATACGTAAGCACTGGAAGGATGCATTGATCAAACACTTTTCTTTTAAGACATAATAGCATATTGCTCTTGAAAATTATGCTGTTTCTTCCAAAAGCTCTCCAGGCAAGTTTTTTACGCCGATTAATTTCTTCATCAATGGGACCCTCACTTGATATCTTCTGTCGAAGATAAACGTACGTGTCTGTTATCTCCAGCTTTTCTCTTTCAATCGATAAATCTTCATTTCTTGTAAAAGCATTGAACATCACTTTTGTCTTCTGAAAGTTCATTTTTAATCCCATTTCTTTACTCTTGTCAGCAAGTTCCTGAATCATACTCTGCTGCTCTGATGGGGTAGTTGCAAAAATGACTACGCCATCAGCAAAACGAAGGTGGGTTAGATAATCTCCATTAATCTTTATCTCCCTGTTTTCCCAGCTCAGCGGCTGAAAAATACCCTCCAATGTGGCATTAAAGAGCTTCGGAGATATGGTGTCACCTTGTCTCACTCCCTTTCCAATTTTTACGTGTGTTGTATTTTCAAACAGCCGAATCTTTACACTTGCATTTTCATAGATGTTATTAATAATATTAATGTATGCATCTTCAATACCGCAGGTTTTCAGAGCCATTGTAACTGCCAATGGTTTCACCGAATCAAAGGCTTTTTCGTAATCGATAAAAGCCATGCACAATGGAAGTTCATATTCCCTAGCTCTTTCAATTAGTTCTCTCAGTACGTGGATATGATCTATTGTGCTGTAGCCACTCCTGAATCCAGCTTGTTCTCTCGGTTGAGCCATGTCCAGTGTTACCTTCAAGCGGTGTGAAAGAACTTTAGTGAAGATTTTATAAACTACTGATAGGAGGCTGATAGGTCTGTAGTTTCCGAGATCCTCAATGTCACCTTTCTTATGTAGCAGGATCATTGTAGCGGTGTTCCAATCCTCAGGAATCTTTCCTTCATTAAGGCATCGAGTGAAAATTTGGGCGAGTACTATTTCGATTTCTCCACTTGCTTCTTGTATGATGTCTACAGTAATTCCATCTTCTCCTGGAGCTTTTCCCCGCTTCATGTTCTTGATTGCATGTGCAACTTCTGCTGGAAGGACTGGAGGAACTCTGGTACTGGTATCTTTCATGATGTCTGGAGTGCATGTATCATCCCTTTCATATAATTTGGAGTAGAAATCTGTCACTCTTGTCAAAATTTCGCCTCTATTTCTTGTTACAGAACCGTCTTCTTTTCTCAGTGCCATAATCTGTTTTCTTCCCTTACTGAGATGTCCCTTTGTTATCTTTAGGCTTTGGTTGTTTTCAATTGCTTTCCTCACTAGTTCACAGTTGAATTATCTTACGTATTCAGTGATACTTTCTCTTACTGTCTTGCATAGCTCTATATATTCCACATTGGAAGTCACATCTTCTTTAGTTGTCTTCATCTCTCTTTTTTTTTTTTGCATCAACGTTTTCGTTTTTCCTGATAATTTGTTTACATGCAACTTGTTCTTAGACCCAGCTAATTTTGTTGCTGTTTCCATAAGAGCTTTAGTTACTTTTCTGTTAACTTCAGAGATGTCCACTTCTTCCGATGTTAGGCCTTCTAAAGCAGAGAACCTGTTCTTCAGTTCCAACTTGAAGGTATTATGATGTTTTTTAAGGTTGGTTATGTCAATAAATTTTGTTTGTCTTATGAGCTTGCCACGTTCAAGTTTAGTGTTGAGGTGCATCTTACATCTCACCAATCTATGGTCACTACCTGTGTTGAACTTGTTTAGCACACTGCAGTCTTCTATGACGAATTTTTTGTTACACATAATAAAATCAATTTCACTTGTCGTCCCATTTGGATGTCTCCATGTCCATTTCCTGTGTGGGTTTTTCTTGAAGAAGGAGTTCAAGATGAAAAACCCTTCTGCCTCTGCAAACTCAACGAGAGTATTGCCATGCTGGTTTCTGTTGCCGTGACCGAATTTACCTACTGAAGTTTCATTCTGTTGCCGTTGCCCTATTTTTGCATTGAAATCTCCCATAATTATTTTCAAGTGCTGCTTACCTTTATTATTTAGATGACAAATTTCCTCATAAAATTCTTCAATTTCTTCTTCAGGATGACTTGTGGTGGGTGCATAAGTTTGAATAATCTGAGCCTGGTATCTTTTCGAGAGTTGGATAACAAGTCGTGCAGCTCTGTCAGAAGAACTTTCAACTTCTACAACTTTATCCTTCAGTTTCTTGTTTATTAAAAATCCAACACCACTAGTTCTGCCAGTATCTGTCCCACGATAGTAGAAGAGATGTCCACTTTTCAGTTCGATGAGATCTTCTCCTTTTCTCCTTACCTCACTTAGCCCCACGATGTCCCACTTGATCCTTTGTAGTTCCTCTTCCAATTCAAGAAGCCTTGAATCAGAAGATAGGGAGCGTCCATTAAACGTAGCCAAGGTCCGCATCAGATGGCAGCCTAGTCCAGTCCTCCTGAGATTCTTAGCACCCTCTGCCTTCATGTCGCACTGGCCGCTGCCTTGGCCAGGTACATTCCAGCTGCCGGAGACTGAGGGCCAAGATTTAAGTTGTGGAATCATTTTGGAGGGGTTTGGCCATAACTCACCACGCTGGCCAAGCGGGTTGGTGAGTGTGGGATAGAATTTCCTCTAATCCCGATGGTATAGTTATACCGCTATTGGCGGTCGTCAGAGGCCCTTTAGTGGGAACAGGAT
Organism: Macrothele yani; assembly: GCA_039090855.1. NCBI lineage: Eukaryota > Metazoa > Arthropoda > Arachnida > Araneae > Macrothelidae > Macrothele > Macrothele yani. The sequence goes on along the minus strand of CM077033.1, from coordinate 76,323,781 downwards.
GCACCACGAGAAGGCGGGGTTGACATTTGTCAAGGAGAGGCTGTGATGTTACGCATCTCCTGACCTTACATCCCATACTACTCCTTATACTGACCGATACTACTCCTTATGTCGACAAACCTCTTAGGAAAACTTTATTCTTGAAAAATGCATGGTGTCTACGCCAGGGGGCGTAGATGTGAATCTTATTTTTGTCAATATCTCTACTTCTAACAGTACGATTTTAAAAATTCCTTCTTTATTGGATTGTGTTTCCGATGCGAAATGTTTTCCCTATAAATTCAAAATTATCTAGTAAATCATAGACTTTTCGCTAGGACGCACAAAGGTAAATTGAGTTTTCTGCGTTATTTCTGCTCCTAAAGATCTGATTTGAAAAGTTCTTCCTGTATCGCATACAAGACCTGATGGAAAATATTTTTCACATAATTTTCAATGTTTGGTAAAGAATGGTTTAGCTACCAGGGGTCATAAGTGTTAATTTCTGCTTCTGAAGTATTTGTTGCAAAATCTGGGCTCCTGAAAACTCGACTAATTTTCTTTTCTTTGATCGATACCGCTTATATGGATACACATTTTGAGAGTACTTCTTCCTAAAATAATGCATGGTTTTCCCACCAGGGGACGTAAAGTCACATGCTGAATGGGTGAGAGAGTTTTACATGAGTTCTAAGTCTTAAACCCTGTGTCTCCCTTGCCTCACGCGACAGGGATACGGTAACTTCTGAGATCCTCACCGGAATTCATTCTGTAGTGGATTTCATTGGGTACCTTGATCTTAGAAGGCAAAACATATTTAGTGCCTTTCGTGCACTTATAGGGCTCCAACGGACATGAAAGTGCATCAGACGATAATTTGTGGCATGGGATACTAAATTCAGAACGCACGTGAAAGAAAAAAGACCGATCAACAACGTTGTGCATGTCAAGCAACTTATTGTCATTCCATACTTAGGCACAGGCTTCACTTGCACCTAATCAAAGAACTCGAAACAAATACAGCTATGCTGAACTGTATTTCCAACAGGTTGAGCAGGAACACTTTTGTTTTCACTTTTGCTACGCCAACTATATTTTTAAAAGGGCTAACGAGCTAATTTTATCATGCTGATATGCTAACAGACATATGCAAAATACTAATCAAGAGTATTTAAAGATTCTCAACATTAATGACGGGTGTTTGTGTGGGTTAAGGGGGATCCAAAGTACTTGAACATTGATGAGAATTCGTGTAAATTATATTCATTATCGAGATTACTGAATCGCCCAATTTCAGATATTAGCTGTATTTATAGCATGATCAAATGACAATCATGTGAGAACATTTGAATTCAATGCTTGAATTAAATTTCACGCCACTAGTTTAATTTCACGCCACTGGAAATTGAAATGATAGAAGGACTGCGTGATATATCATACTATTTGAAAACAATCAAAAAGGAAACAATTCATTTGATAAAGACCTACAACTTTCTATTCAGTACTGTGTCAGAAATTCGGTATGCTAGCCCACATATTATAGAAAAAGCATTTCTTTCTTTGAAAAAATGCAGGAATGAAAAGTGACAACTTTTCTGTTTGAGGTTTTGTTCTAAATTGGGTGACGTCGGATGCGCACCTAACGGGAAATACGGGCTAAACTTCCAAGTTCGGCCCAGACCAGGTTTTCGAAAGCAACGAAAGATGGCGCTACGTCACCCTTCAACTTTCCTCCGCTCATGGTAGCCTCGCAGTGTGAGGAAAAAGGCTTGGCCCCGATGGAATGATCGTGGAAGTAGACGAAGCGAAAGTGGGCTAGCGGAAGTACAACTGCGGTGGTCTCGTCGAGGTCACTTTGAATTTGGTATCTTTGAACTAGATACCATAACAAGGGCGCGTACTCAAGAAGTGGAGAACATATAGCTTCCCCTGAAACATCAATTAACACAGGGCAACCACAAAATGTACTTAGCAGACCATATTCTGGAACATTTATTCCGAGAGCCGCTGCTGCACGTGTGCTCCTATTTATGTGTCCGAATATGGTGACGTACAAGGTATGAACGTCATCATATTCGGACATATAAATGGGAGCACACGTGCAGCAGCGGCTCTCCTCCACCTGAATACGGGTCGATTGTCGACCAGAAAGTATTAATGTGTTTTTTAATCTTTTGAATATGTTAATATCTGTCGTTTTTTTATTAAATATATCGTGGAAAGACGGTGTAAGCTTTTTAATGTACTGCTTTAAAGTCTTGCTTCGTGCGATCAGCCATTCTTCTCTAGCAGATAAAGCTTTTTTTGCTTTTATTCTGCTAGAAAGACAGCTTCATATTCATAAAAAAGGACAATTGTTCCGCGAAAATATATATTTCACACATATGCCACAATCAACTCAAAAAGTCATTTTAAGGGCTACCGTAAATCTATATTATTGACTTTCTTTGTCACTTTTACAACTAAACGAAACGCTTAACGATACAGCGATAAATCCATATCATTGACTTCTTTTGGCAGTTTCAAAATGTAACGAAACGCTTAACGTTGCAACGATAACGCGTCGCCATCCATCATCGCTATGAAAAACTACTTCCGGGCTGAACGTCTAAGGTTTACCCTGTGGGTTTCTGCAAGATCCAGTTTGCATAATTCAAACAATAACGCTGAACTCTTTAAACAATTAAGCCTTAAAACATAAGTATCCAAACCAATTTCTATTCAATGCAGCAAACACAAAGAAAACTTATGAAAAGAATAATTTAAATAGATATGTTTTTTTTCGGTATGAATGAGCTAGAAGATTCTTTAAATTAAAACCTTGCTATTGAATTCCGAATGTATCGGACGTTGTTTGAGCTCTTCATTAGCTTTAAATTCGGTATTACTTTTGTTATAACTTGGAACAATGGCTTTAATCTGAATAATGTGAGTATTGACGTTGGCTATTGCATACTATTTGTTTACAGCACTTCGTTATCCGTTTATGTCGGGCTTTACGAGTGTGTCGGGCCTGAAAGATTCGGTCACACGATGTAGAATTTATCTGAGTACCGTAGACATTTGTGAGAATGTGCGCATGCTTGTGTCATATAACTGATTGCATTTTCAAACTAATCAGGTGAGAGTTGGGGGGGGGTATAGGGAAATATCACTCGGCGTAGTTATGTTTGGTCGTCCCCAAAGGGTCTGTCGACCACAGAAGTCATACGACCACAGTGTCGATGGTCCGCCTAACGTGGGAGAATGCTTGGGAGGCGTCACCAAGTATCCTACCGTCACCAAGGCAACTTTATAAAAGGCTTATCAAACGCATGTCGAGACAGAAACAAGATCCGTTTTTTATGACTTAGTGTCATAATCACAAAATTAAAAATTACGCATTGTTTTTTCAACGCAAGAGTAATGTCTAAAATTATCTACAGGATGTTAACTTCCAAAACATTACATTTTGCATGATAAACATATGTAAGCGTATATTCTGTATAGTAGGATAGGCAGTCTTCCATGTTCATTTTTCCTTCAAATCAAAACGGTGAGATGTGGGAAAGTTGCTGTATCAAATCAACATCCTGAATATGAAATATCTTTGAAAATTACTAATATTTAATACTTTCCGAACACCATTTAACATTTTAAGAAGCATAGAAATATTGTAATTTTCCTACTTTTTTTACTTCTAAAAACTACAAATTATATTATTACTAATATAAATTTAAGCTAATGAATTTTCTCCATTTATCACTACCGAATGCAATTCACTGGGTTGTATTTCAGTTTATCTTGGACCTAGGTTTTGTAGACATTTTCCACGCTGTATGAAATATTTCGGCCTTATGGAACATGAAAACAGAAGTCTTTACGTAGGGCTGCCACAGTTTTTTTTTCTACGGATTTTTAGTTTGGGACTATTTTTTGCTCCGCGTAGTGCTTATCATCCCAAGTGATTCGGCATTTCCATGCAAGAGTTTTAGATTTTCCGAGCAGTTCTCTGCATTTTAATGTAACGTTGCAGTAGTGCTTTGTTTAACGCCGTGTATTCCAAATTGTGAAAAACCTTTTCTTTATTTTATTAGCATGACTTTGTCAACTCTAAGAAATTCTTCCAGTTCTTCAACATAGGACCTTTGTGCTTGTTATTTGTTCACACTTTTTAAGTTCGTCAAAACGGTTTCTTGTTCTTCAACTGCTGGAATTGCTTTTGCCCAGCGGCATGGTTGTATGATTTCAACAGTATGCTGCTCTACTTGTAATCGACAGGTTTCTCCCGATCAGGAAAATTTGCATTTCAAATGTAACCAACGCGTGGGACAAATTACAAGAAAAAGCAGAAATTGAAATGCTCTTCCTACTTTTCGGCCAGAAGGGGAACTTTCTTCGAAGGATTTTACCAGTCTGTTTGCGCCATTTTGAAATTCGTTTGCTACGGCTTCTCGTACGTCACCCACGACATCAGATTATTCGTCCTCAGCACAACACTGCGCAGGCTACTGTTGTCGATTGGTCGCAGTATTGCCGAGAAATATGTTTATTTTAATGTATATATTTTAATAAACAAATGCATCCACATATAAGAAAAAAATACAATTGCTTTTACCCAGCGGCATGATCTACAAAGTCTAGGTCGGAGGGAACCCTCTAGTATGAAAATGCCGAATCACTTGCAATGGCAAGCACTACGCGGAGCAAAAAGCAGTCCAAATTTTAAAAATCCCTAAAAAAAAAATATGCCTCAGCCTCATATGAGGACTTCACTTTCATGTTCTATAGGTCGATAAAGCGTGGAAAACGTATACAAAACTTACGTCCGAGGTAAACTAAAGAATTACCATTCAATGTTATTTAAACAGATAACAATATTTAATATTACGTAGCCATTGAATGTTTTGATGCGCACGCAGCTTTTCGCGAGGTCAGGTATATCGAAGAACCCACCTAAAAACCTGCGCTGCACCTGCAACCTATGCTCAGCTCTGATTGGTTAGATATTCATGACGTCAGTAACAGATGTTTCTTCATGCAGTTCCAAAGGACTACACTTTATTCCCGCGCGTTTTACGAGTTTCAGTAGCTGTGAAATAAATTTTAGTATACGCAAAACAACAAAATCGGTTGAATTGTGTTTAAATGTTATCTAATGGCGTTATTAAGGAACGACTTAGTGTAGCCTGTATTTGGTCATGGATGTGATTTACCGCTTAATGTTTAACCAATTTAAGAAATCATAATGTTGTGTACTTGTGGAAGAGCCCGGACAAACGAAAACAATACAAGAACCTAGTTAGTGACACCTACTTTGAAGCTGCTGAGAAGGTGTTTGGACAATAGGAATTAGGTGTAATTCCAATTATAGACCATCGTGAGGTTGTGAAAATGATAAAAACGTGTCATGATAATTATAGAAACTTCGTTAAACCATATGCATCAGGACAAAGCTTTGGAAGTTATCATGAAAGGATAAAACTATTGAGAATGAAAGATAAGTCCTTTTTTGACCTAGAAAAATGCAAGTGCGAATCTTTTTGACTTTTGTAATTGTGAAAAACTGCGAAAAATACCAGTTAAAGAAAGTTACTGCTTGATCAAAGCACTGACCGAACGATGGCTATCGGCAGCTTTGATATGAAATGAACGAAGAAAAACCTTGATACATAGAATAAATGGAAACAAGAAATAGGAATAATCTGATGAAAAAATGAAAACGTCTATTCCTTCTATCAGCACATGCCCAGTAAGAAAGGAACACTCTTCAAGTGAAACGTATCAAGAAACTGAACCGAGTACATAAGAAGCGAATAGTGGCTCACAGGAGTATTCCGTTTTTGCCAAAACTTTACATAGATAATGCATTTCTGACAGTGCTGGAACGGCGATTATCTCAGTTAAGCTATAAGACATTAGCTTGGTCTCTGGAAGTGACTTAACGAAAGTTGTGGACAGAAGTAAAACTAGACGAGGCAGACAAAAATAATTATCACTATTAACTAATACCCATATGGATATCAAATCTAAGAAAATAGGTTTATATTTTGATGGCTGTAAAGATAAAACTTGTCATGGAAGACTCACGCAGAGATGTTATATTAGAGGAGAATAGAAGCTTGATAAGGGAACCAGGGTCTGAATACATGGGTCATTTTCCCTTAAGGTCTGGAAGGTCATTAATTGTAATTGACGAAATACAGAAATTTTTAACAAGAAATAGCAATGGTAATGCTAAAATTGTTGTTATTAGCTGTGACGGAACTCCGATTAATATTGAAGTAAAAAGAGCTCTATGTCGATGTCTGGAATAGAAATTTGGAAAGCCATTAGAGTGGTTTATTGGCTAACCACACACAAACGAGCTTATTCTGCGTCACATATTCAAGCACCCTGAGGGTACTACAAGTGGACCTCGCAGTTTTTACCGTTTTAAATCAAATCTCTAAGAAGACAGTGAACACCTTCGTGGTGGTTTTTTTAAAAAGATGTGTTGAAATCTCCCAAAAAGTAGGAATAAAAAAAGACTTAGCACGGACCAACTCAATTTGTTGGAAATATGTGAAGCAATTCATTCAGGATCTTGTTGTGACAGTCTGTCTAAAAGAACCCCATGCAAGAAAATACATTCCCAGTGGCTTGTATTGGGAAATCGAATTCTCAGGCTTTACATTTCGTCTACTGCACCTTCTGAAAATTTATTGATTCTTGCGACTTCTATAGTCAGAGTTTAAATTCCTATGTGGTTTGATAATAAAACTTGGCAATTATGCATCTTCATTGCTAAGCGTTTACATCGAATCATAATGTTTTCAAGGAATTTTTCAAACTCATTAAAGTCGGTCATAGAACAATATTTCAACGAACGGGTATTTCGGACATCCGGAAAATATTCTGATTGCCTTGTCAGCTGATCAACGGGAGAACATAAAAGTTTTGGCATTGCAGAGAGATTTAAAAGCATGTCAGGAAAAAGCTTCTTCAAGGAATATTCGTACTTTTCAGATCCCTAAGTTCAACTTTGAAGCTAGTGGTTACATTGATATCATACATTGGGCTAACACTAAAGAGACAGTCACTGAATCACCTTAATTAAACATTTAGGGGATCAAATTTTTCAGGTGGCATCCTGAATTCAGAGACTAAAGAAAATATCAGATTATTTATATCACATATCCCGCTATTCTCTTGTCATACTCACGCCACTGAAAAGTGTGTTAATCTAGTAACGTAAGAGTTTGTTGCTTTTTGTGGACCTTCCAGACTCGGGATGAATTTATTTAAATTTCTTTAGATTCCCGCAAACAAATTTCAGTTTTCAACACCATGATACAATACAGACCATTGTAAAACTACATTTTACTGATTGCCAATATACTTGAATGACCAATCTGATTGTGCGTGCCACCTATATGATTGGAATGCAATGTAAATGTGTCTTCTTTAATTATAGTACCGTTGTTTATTAGATTTTTTTTACTCATTTTTCAAACGTTTTGTGACCTTGGTGCAGTATAACGAAATCTAATTTATTAATTTTTATAGTTGTTATTGTGTGATCTATGAGCAACTTTCCCACTCCGCCCCAAAACAATTGTCCATGAAAAAAATTTCGCTCCACCCTACTGGACTTTCGCAGGAAACGGGATTTCCGTTCAGAACTGCGACTTCACAGGTCTTCGGATTTATAGAAATTAATATAAAATCATTCTAGAGCGATTTTTTTATATTTGCTGTTTATTGTATGTCAGGGGCGGGGGCGTGGAACTTAAGAAAATATATTTTTGTAATGTCTCTGTTTTAGTTCACCCAGTTCCCTCAGTTTCAAGCAATTTACCGCCCTTCTTCGTACGGACACTTAAATTACCAGTCTTTGTAACCATATTAATAATTCTGACATTCACAAAATGTCAAACAATATTTCTCAACTTTGTGGGTCCCAACTTTTATATATTCAACAATTTGTGTGTAAATCACTTTTCTTTAGTTTGAAAAAATCAAAATAACCATATGAACGTTACTTTAGGGCCATATATGGATGCCAATTGTTCAGTAAATTAAAAAAAGAGTAGGTACGATTAAAAAAAAAATACAGAGACGAAGCCATTTTCTTGTATTATAGCTTATAGGAGTTAAAAAGTAGTCTCTACCTTGTCAGTCACTCTACTTTACATCAACAAGAACTTACTAAAGCTTGTAGCATGGAAAAAGCTATGTATATGAATTTATTTCAGAACGACTCTTAATATTCGCTACGAACTACATTCTATATGCATATTAGTTGAAGTCGTCATTTTATCATCTTCTGGGAAACTATTTACTAGAATTGCGATAACCTAAACCCACTCCCTACCCGTAAATAGATCGTAGGTTTCAACAATTTGAAACTCCCTCTCAGAACCTCCAGTTTATATTATGCTTCTTTCCATATACGTATTTTAAATAATGATTTGTTCTTCATAGCAGTTTTCCATTGTGTTCTTCACGAAGATTTTTGACGTAACGACTATATTAAATTATGAGGTTTAATTTACTCATAGACACAACGAAATTTTCCAGAGACACAACGAAATTTCCATTAGGCACAACGAAATTTTCCCCAGACACAACGAAATTTCCATTAGGCCACTTCCGAGCCCTTTTATAATATGCTGAATTGTTGACCAGTACACATTGAACTATCCACCCCGACAGATATGACTTTGAGCCCACAATTACGTTATCGAAGCGAAACTTTTTGTGCGTAAATATAAGTGCACTAACTAAATACCCGTAATTCGAACGTGATGATATTAAAATATTTCTGTAATACAGGATTTCATACCATAACATAATATAATTTGTACCATGAATCAATATACTAATAATACACTTGAACGATTTGTCTCTAATTTTATTATATCGTATCAGTAATAAAATGGATTCAAATACATAACGTTTATAGCATGAATTTCTGCATCCTTTTAAGATGCGGAGTGTTGTCATTTGTAATTAAGCATTTTTATAGCGATGAACGAACGAAAAAAAAAAAATATATTTCCTTATGTTAGTTCTGCTTTGTACACTACGTTGGCTGTTCTGGAGTGATCCGCCAGTGTTACCAAACGGCTAGGAAAGCTAAGCACGCTACAAAAAAAACTGGCCATGAGAGAAACAATTTTCTCTTAAGCAATACCAGCTATTTTTAAGGATTGTTCTTGTGATTTATTGGTCGACATAGCAAAATAGACCTTCAATTTGATTTTTGACTCAAAAGACCTTGACATTCGGTATCAAACGATAATATAAATGTTTAAATGCAAAGCATATTATGAAATAGCGTTTTTTACGTGTTATATATTAAAACGTTTGTTTTTGTTACAAAAATTTAGAACACATCAAAAAACCTTGACATTCGTTATGTCAAACGATAATAAATGTTTATATGCAAAGCACATATATTATAGCGCCTTTTAAGTGATTTTTAAGGGTTTTCGTTAAATATATTCATAACAAATAAATGTTGAACAAAATATAAACTGAGGAGGTCAACTCAAGTCATTCTACACTGCACAATACTTCGCTGTTTTGGGAAACTTTGACTTATTCTGCAAGACGACACATGAGCAATTTCGAACATAACTGTAAACTTAAAACTTAAGCCTACACGAAACAAATCAAAATACGTCGTTACTCTTCACTTTCATCGTTAAAATATTAATAGATAACAGAACAAATTAATAATAGAATACTGAACAAAATACGTTGTTCCTTTCAGCACAAATGTAAAAAGAACGTTGCTTGTAAACATGTTTATTAAAAACTGTACATTTAAAAACTAGCAAGTCAGGTGCTTTTGGAAGCTTGAGAAAAATTGTGTTGCCATCGCTAATATCTCAAGGGGGATTTTTTTTTTTTCATATTTCAATTGCTATGAAAATCTACCCGCCTATTAATATTTCTTGGAGTCACCTTACCACTTATATGACGTCACCGTTGTTTATGTGAAAAGGAATGTTGGTAATATGATTTTGACTCAAAAAACCATTTACGTGTATATGACGTCACCGTTGCTTCGGTGAAAACGAACGTTAGTAATTTGATTTTGACTCAAAAAAACCTTGACATTCTATATGTAAAAACGATAATATAAATGCTTAAATATAAAGCATGTTACGATATAGCGCTTTATACGTGATGTTTTAAAAAGGCCTTTTTTGTTAAATAAATTCAGAACAAATAAAGTTAGAACAAAATAAAAACTCAGCAAGCCAACTCAAGATATTCAGCCGCTGGTGGCCTAGTGGGCAACGTTCGTGACTGCCACGGAAAGGACCTCAAGTTCGATCCAGGCAGGTACGAACGCTCGATCCACTAAATATCCGCCGTGCGTCGAATGGGCACGTTAAGCCGTCGGACACCGGGTACTGCCCCCTCCCCCGTAATAAATAAGGGTGCCGTCCTCCCTCTTTCTACTTCGCTTCCGTGTCACTTTCCTATCGGGCACTATAGCCCAAATCTCCTATCTTTCTATTTCTAAGGGTTGTTTAAGACCTGGGGTCAGACACTCCCTTCCTAAAATCTTCTACATATGATGATCATGATCAAGATATTCAATACTTAGGGCGGGACTTCAGTTGCTGGGCAACAATGGATCAATGATTGCTAAATGTCCTAGCGTTGTCGAAGCTGGGATATTTAAAAACCCATTTCGACACAATTAAGAATATTGTTCGAAAATATAATTTCGTGGTGCGCCTCTATGTTGTAAAAGGAACATTTCTGCCAAATATAAAAGTTCTAAGCTCAGTAGTTTCTGAGATTCGGTGATGAGTCGGTGAGGGCCTTCAATTTTATATGTATGGACATCAAAATATACTAAAATTATTTTTTTTTTTTGCTAAATAAAGAAAATTTAGTTTTTACTATTTTCCTTGAAACATACAGTAACAATAAAATGGAGGGCTTTTCTGCTTACGTCTGAAAGTATAACCATACCGTTGTGTTTTCAGTCTGCAAGTTTTGAATTTGCTTTGTAACTTCATGAGAATGAAATTAATTTAAACAAACAGAACATGAAAGGTTATATAAGTAGAGATATGCGGCAAAGTGGGCTGCATAAGTTGTGCGATAACTTCCTAGGAGGAGGCCGACATTGTGCATGTAGCTCGCTTTCCACATGTTTTTAAAACTACCTAGTTCGCATAGCATTTATGCAGTTTTAGACAAAAACACCTCCACAAGTATGTACTGCTGCCAACCTAAATAATGGATTTCCATAGGGAAAGTTATATGCACACACGAATAAATTGGTGTGAAGATTGTTACCAGTATTTTTAAGAAGCAGTTAAAATTACAAGACTAACTGGTAGAGGTGTTACGTGAAAATGATTTGAGATAGAAGCTGAAGATGTTAAATAATAAATGCCTGTAGGTTCATTTAGTTCTATGTTGGTTTACCTACAGTGTTTGATTCTCTTTTCTTAAGAGAATGAATGACTCGTAAAAATTACGTATGATAATGTATAATTCAGTGTTTCACTTGAGGAGAGGGAAGGAAAGTACAAATAAATTTATGTGTGGGAAATCTCAAACCGACTGTGTGGATAACAAACGCACTGTAAGGGAGATACTCTAAGTATCAATAAAACACCAAATTATTATTATTTTTATTGTATTCTGTAAATCTACGAGGTTTGTGTTAAGTTTTAAAAAAGTTCTTCCTTACTCTGTGTTTGAGGTTTGGCATCTTACAAGCAATAAAATCGTGTCATACTATATATACAATTAGAGTACTGACTAAATTAAATTTTCAGCAAGCAGGAAACCGTGCAGAAAAGAATACTAGTATTGGAAAAAAGCTAAGACAAAAGCATTGCAGTATTATAATAAAAACAGGTTTTTTTTTGTTGGTTTACTGAGCAGAATTCACCTTTTTCTTTGAATTAAAAGTTATAGAAGCCATTTCAAAAATTTAAAATGAATAGTTTATCTATATTTAAGTTTTCGAATCAATTACTGAAAGCTTTTATCAAGACTGATGATAGAAATGTTTATACTTCAAGAAATGCTTCTTGATTATTTTAGTCACATTCCTATTGGAATTGCTACAACTATTATCAACAGAAAAATCATTGTGGTGCTCCGATGTTAGGTGAATAATGTTGCATTAGTAAGAAAAAAATATATATCTCATCTGGTGGCCTGTAGTTCAAAACGTGCAACTTTGAACACTGAAAAAATTCATTATATAGCATTACCCAATGTGTATCAAAATGGGGGTTACCGTTTCCCTAGGTGGGTATTCCCGCATGTATTCTTCTCCAGATGATTTCTTTGGATTTCGTGTCTCTTCCAAAAGGATTTCTTTGGATTTCGTGTCTCTTCCAAAAGGATTTCTTTGGATTTGGTGTCTCTTCCAAAAGGATTTCAGTTTATGAACATGGTGTGCGAAATTTCAATTTGTGAGAAAATTTCTTGAGACGCATTTTGTTTTTAAAATGCTTTTAGGGCATGCAAAAATTGCTTTTACAGAACTAACACTACGTGATCAGTAAATGTTCCGAAAGTTGCATCTTTATACCTGCAGAACACATTTCTTTGTCATTAAATAATTAAAATGATTCAGTCAAGTAACAATGAAATTGCACTTCATTTTTGAAAACTAGATCGAACCCATCTTTGCTTTCATAAAACAAATGGGTAGAAATGAAGGAAAAGGCCAATATAAATGGCTAATTTCCAAATTTGTTCACAATTTGTTGTAAAGTGCGTCTTTCTTAGGAAGGCACATACTGCGTGCTTCAGCGTCATTTTCACTTCAAAAACTATACGTGGAAGGCAACAATGTACGACCGTCAGAAGATTTCCATTGTTCTTTTCTGCTTCTAAATTGCCTGCAGAGGGTTTGATCAGTATAATAGAAACACTTTTTGTAGAGAACGTTCATTAGTCAGTTGTAGGCCCACTCCGGGCTTTCAAAACACAAGATATTTTGCTTGGAAAATATTTATAATGGAATTTAGAAATTTTATTAATGTAAAATACGATAATGGAATTTTTAAAACATTCTTGATGTAAGATAGGTCTAGACCTTGCCGTGATTTTGAAAGTGGAAGGTGTAATCCTACCGTATGCATGGAAACGAAATATCTAATGTAAACTATGTGTGTCTGGAAAATACGCCCACTCTGATGTTTACCAAGGCAGAGCAGAATAGCCGTAACAGTAATTTACGACAGATATCACTCTCGCATTAGCTGAGAAGTGCAGATCTTTGTGAGTGGACCGATTTAAGATAAGGTAGGCCAATGCTAAGCAGTTTTTAAAATTACTAAGTGCGATTTGTCGCATGTTGCCCTGAAGATTTCATAAATAAAGATAGGTTCCAGTGAACCGTCATTCTGAATAAATTCTCTATAATGATCGAATTGCCTGTATAATCATATTTGCAAGAGCCTTTCGCATCCAACAGCTGCCATCAGTTGCCATGCGCATTGCAAGACCCTTCGGCATTGCAAATGTCTTCCAACACCCCAGGTATTGGCTTTGATGCCTGCTGATGACTTGCTTAAATAGAATATTTTGTTTTTTCGAAGCTATCCTCCTGTCATTCGTCATACACAAATGAAATTACGTTTTCTATGTACTTAACCCTTTCAACAGCAGTAATGAGTTGACTAGGTGTGAGCAAATTCCATGGAAATCTCCTCGAAAGGATATTTTTCTACATATGAAGTCGAATAAACGCGTCTGGATTGAGTGAGTTCGAATCAGCACTCAATGCTTAACGTTGTATTCAAAGTGGTCATTTGGCGAACATTTTATAAGGAATTGCTTAATTCATTCAAATCATTCTATGAGTACTGATCTTCTCGTAATTTCTAAATTTCTTCAATAATATGTCATTTAAGTGTCAGACGTTTCTCGTTTTAATCTCTCTACATTTATTTCGACAAATATGTTCAGAAAATAACAAAATAATCGTGAGTAACAAGAACTATTATGTTTCTAACAATTGGTGAAAAAGAGGGAATATTTCTCAATTATTTTGGAAAACTAAAGTTCTGTTTTTGAAACATATTCACCAATGTACTTTCTCAAGTTATAATAATTGTAGAATGCAATACACGATTCACACCTTTAATAAAACCATGACAAATATCATTCGATTTGGGAACATTTTAAGTCATTGCAGCCGCTACTGTATTGTTTTCTGTTTTCATTTCGTTGTAATTTTTATTTTATAAATATTCTCTGTATCCAATATATCTTTGTTATCACAAAAATTAAGGCTTTCATAGAATTGCATTTATTACAGATGTTAATTAATATCAACTTAAGTTAACATCTCTCATCGCCTAAATAAACGCACAAGAGGATATAATCAAGAGCCGCCTTTTAGGAATTGTTTCAGACGACGTTTAAAAATTATCAATCTCTATAGTCACCGGACGGAAATATCGTCGAACAACTATTAGTAGCTCTTGGAATCGGTATAAAGAAAACGATTCACATTCCAATTCATCATTTAGATAGATAATTTTCATTGAGACATTTTCCGTAGCACTATGTTATCCTTCATGCCGAAATGAGTGACATTTCTATAGAAACATCATTAGGAATAATCCCAATACAAATCAGTCTTTACTGAGAAATGAGAATGCTTCGTATTACAACAAACTCACTTCGGTTTGAAAAAACACTGACTTTACAATTTAAAAAATCAGACGATAGTTAATATTTAAAGACATGATAACAATTTTACTCCAATGTACTCATGCAAAATAAATTCCTGAACGTTTATTGTACGGAAAGAACACATAGTTGACAAAACATTTGCGATAGCGAAGATGGGAAGTTGACCTGGACATCCACCTAGTAGAGAAGAAGAGAACCAAATAAAACGTCGTCGAGAAATAGGCGGACAGCAGGGCTTCCGAACAATGTATCACAAACAATGAACATGGGTAAACGTGGGGATCTGAACGACTTTGATCGTGGACGCATTTTAGGTGCAAGACAGATGGATCGTTCTATACAAAAAATGGGAATAACCTGAGGGTTCCCAAGAGCAAAGGTATCAAGGGTGTATTACGAGTACACCTTCGACGGACATGCCAGCGCCCAGGGAGCAAGCCATGACTGAGAATTCCCGATTGCATACTTGGTCTAAGTAGCTTATCCAGCCTCATACAGAGCAACCCCCTGACAACGTTTCCGCAAATCACGTGTGTCGGAAGCCCAATCAGCGGCAGGTAGTGTTCGGTACCGCGCAGACTTCATTCTCTAGGCTACGGAAGCCGCCTCTCTACTCCAGTGCCACTAGGGAGTGCGCGACATCAGAACGTTTAACTTCTTTGGTGCCGAAAACCTTTAAACTAGACATCTGCACAGAGTAGCAGCGTCGTGTTGTCAGATGAGGCTCATTTTAAGCTGTATCGAGCAGATATCAGAATGCGAATTCGGCGCTGATAGCATCAGTCCATGGCCCGGTCGTGGCAATTCAGAATTGTTCAGGGCGGCGGTGTCTCTCTGATTATTTGGGGAGCCTTCTCATGGGACACATTAGGTAACTTAGTGTGTCTGGATAGGTGGGTATCCAACCTGCACGTGCTGACTGGTCAATTACAAGCTTCCATGGCATTTGTGGGTCCTGCGGACGATTATCCGTTTCACCAGAACAATACTCCACGCTCCGGGTCGCAAACTCGCATGCGTAGCTCGAGGAACACTTACCTGAGTCTGGAACAATGGATTGGCGCTCTTGATCCAGGTAGTTAATACCTGTTGAAGATCTCTGGAATGCCGTCGGGTGGAACAGCAGACCCATGGATCCTGGACCGACGCTTCGGGCGAATTTGTGGATAAAACTGTAAAAAGCAAGGCATGAATTACCTAGGGAAACCTTTCGACATCTTGTGGAGGCAATGCCATGGCTTGTACAGACTGATTTTCGCGCCAGTGGAGAACCAGCACTCTGCTATTTTGTTTTATTGAGTGTATACTTAAGGTAATTTAAGAACAGTGCAATGTTTTTTTCTTTTTTGTTATTGTTTTGTAGGTCTAATCAAGAGTTGGAGTGATTTGGAATGTGAATTGAACACTGTCATAATGCTGAGGTTTGTTTTTCAGAAATCTATATAGATTGCTGTGGGTACCTTCCTATTTTCTCATTCGACATACCTCAGTACATTATTCCTTTAAATCAAAGGAGAAATATTCGTTAGAAATTAGTGAGAAACTGAAAACAAAAATAAAAATATATTTAGTGACAGAATTTTCAGTGAAAATAATGCTTTGTTTGTTTGTTCGTTGAATAAGAAATAAAATCCTAATCGCTACATTCTCTTATACCTAAAGTAAAAACATCAACGGAAACTTCGTAAACCTGACTTATATTACAAGACGCTTCAAAAGTTTCTTAAAACTTTTACTGGATATAACACTTTTCTACACGTGTCTATACATTTTCTAAAAGATATATTTAAAATAAGCAGTTGATTAAAGTGGATGTATATTAATAATTATTCTAACAAGTATTATCCACAATATATTTTCTTTTGGTAATATGTGAAAATAAAATTTTATAAATATATAATTATTAATAAGGGAATTCTGTTTATATATCTTCAAAGCAGAATTCTAAGAAACCGAGTACGTACGTGCTGAAAAATCCAAAAAGGAGAGTGATATAATTAATGAAATGAGGACATTTTTGGGAAGAGTTTCTGAACAAACTTCTCGAGTCTTTTTGGAATTTATATCAGTGGTGGAAATTAATAAATTGAAAAATTAAATAATTTTTGCCGAAGTTAGGATCTGTTGAAAATCAGTTACCGATACGTTTTACTCAGGAGAGTCGAGGTTTTCAATATTTGCATAAACGCCTGTGCTGCGGCGGATTTGTCACGTGTTTAAACTAGATCAATTTCCGCAGTGCAGTCAGCGAAAGTGATATAAAGTGGTAGTCTGTGCTGTGAACAGCATAGCATGTCGTCTGTCTGTCTGTTGTTGGGACGCCTAAAAGATGAACAGCCACAACTGGCTCATTAGGAAACATTTGCTTTACGAGTTTGAACTCGGCCATAACGCTGCTCAAGCAACAGAAAACTTTTGCCGTGCGAAAATGGAATGTTACTTGAAACACAAGGCTTCAACAAGATGGTTCAAGAAATTCCCCTCAGTTGGGAGAAACCTCGGCGGTCAGCCGAGGTCAGGTACGCTGCCAACCTCGGATTCGGAGGCCGTACTGCAGGCCGTGTAGGCCAATCCGACAACCATCACACGAAGATTAACAGGCAAGCTGGGCACAAACGACTGTAGTTCGTCAGGCGGAGATTACAGACGACATATTTTGTTTTGGTTAATGACAAAACTTTGATAATTTCGTAGCTCCCGAAAAATACTCTGTATACGCTCTCCTTTTGGAATCCCTTTTTCCATCCCTATAATGCACAGTTTTTTTAAATTTAACAATATTTGCGTGAAATACGTCTGTCGTGTGTAGATTTCGAAATTCTTTTAAAAACAATATAGAAGATGATCAAGTTAAACATATCATATTATACCATATCCAATGCTAGCAATTTTAGAAACCTATTATACTAATATTATTTTACTTAACCGCTCTTCACAGAAGAATGTTAATTACAATATCGCGAATAAGTTTTTTTATAGTTGAAGGACTTTCATCATTTGTATGAAAAATCATGGATGATTCCAAAAGGAACAGAGGTATTATGTGATAAGCACAGAACCCGATATATACACGGTTGAATCACATGATTTCGACCACCAACTAATATCCAGTATAACCGCCGTATGCAGCACGAACAGCAAGCAGCTAGAAGGGCTGAAAGTGACAAAATAAGGTGCTGGAAGGTGTTCACATATATGTGGAGATATCCTGACAGCAGTGCATCTGACAGATGCTGGAGGGTGCGTGGTGGAGGAACCATAAAGCGAACAATACAGTGCAGGTGGTCACACAGATGCTCAATGGGGCTTAAGTCTGGGGAATTATGGGGCCAGTCAAATATTTTTGAAGTCTTCATCGTGCTCTTCTAACCACTCTCTGATAATTTAAAATGTGTGACACTTCGTATTGTCGTGCTGGAAGATCCCATTCTCACCAGGGAAGACAATCAACATATATGGGTGTAAGTGGACCGCATAGATGAATTCATAGCGAATTCGGTCTATAGTGCCTGCTACAGGCTGTGTGGACCCAGGCAATGTCACGAAAACATTCCCCATACTATAAAGCCGCTCCCACAGGCTTGTATTCTTCCATCAGTGGTTGGAGAGTGTTTGTTTTACGTTGTTTCTCCCTTATACGCCAACGTACATTTTTCGATGAAACAGAAAGTGTGGCTCATCCGGGAAGGCAAACCTTGGCTAATCAGCAGAGCTTCGTTTCCGATACTGCCGTGAAAATATAAGCCTTTTCTCCCGATGCTCCTTCGTTTGCATAGGTGCATTGAACATTCTTCTGTATCGGAGTTCCAAGAGCAGCAGTATTCCATGTCTGTTTCAACTAACTTCCATGTCTGTTTCAGCTAACTTCCAGATCTCTTTCAATTAACTTTGAAAGCCGTCTTCGATTACTGGTTCCTCAAGAGATTTAGTAGCCCGTATGCAATTTGACTATGTGGTATGCAGTATAAGATTACACCTGTAATATTGTTTATTCTATTTGCTACCTGAAAGAAGTTCTTCTTGATTTATTGGCCGTATTTAAAGCAGAAGCCGAAACTGTTCGGATGTAACTTTTTTTCGGCCGCTATATGATGACCCCGCTAGGTTACAGTATTTATCGCGTACAGGAAACATAATTTGCAGGCAATGACTGGACATTACCTAAAATATTATTCGGAAATTCCTTTATGAAATTTTGTAAAAACAATTTTAGTTATTTTTTTCTTAAAGATGTTTAAAATGTTTCTTTAGAATGGCATTCCACGCCGCATTTTTTAACATAACGGGCTCCTGAATAAAACAAATTCAACGCAACTAATCTATAAATCTTAACCTTTGAAATAAAATCTATCTGATATGCTTTTAAAAAGTAAGAAGGTTTCAACAAAATGACACTTGAAATTAGATCAGTCTTAATCGTTCGAATAGCTCTTCAAAACCGGAAATACATTGTTCCCAAAATACCAAAAATTCAGTTGTTTCTGCTTATACCGTCAGTCGCAATTACAGCATTTATTTCACGAAAAGCAGTTTTAGTGCTTATCGCACCTTAAAGAACTTTTAGAGGGATGAACAGTGATTTAGCAAAATTATCTTTACAGAACTTAATATAATAATAATTTCGAATAAAATACTAAAAGCTTCTTTTAACAGATATGAATATTTTGTGTTTTACGACTAAAAAAGGTGAATTTATGTGCCTCATTCAGGAACGGTTCTTCCCATGTATTAAGCAAAAATTTAGAGCAGAAAAGTTTTGCCGATTCAGCAGCATACACGAAAAATTAGGACATATCTCATTACGTATCTCTACATTTCAAATGTCGGTCATCTTTTGTTTGTCGCACGATTTATCAAGTAGCTTTTCTGTTACTTTTCGTGTTCCGGGTTTATGCAAACAGTCATGTTACTTAGGTATTCAAATTGTCCAAAGAATTTTAAACTAGGGATTTTTTAAACGAGCATGTTGGTCGGCACAATAAATTGCGAATCATAATGTACATACGAAATAATATCAACTTCAGAAAAATGATTTACAAAGGTATTATTTTTCTGGTGCTGAATTATTTCCAATTGGTGTTTGTAGCAGGATAAATCAATGCTGAACAGCCTCCAAGGAAGAAACGGGAGCAAATGGTCGGAGGCGTACGTTTCTGTCCAATTTTAGAAACAGCGACTGGGTTGTATTCCGATATGAGTCATACTTGGTTCGTTTGCCATACGGCGCAGGATTTTTCCCCTCTTGGGGCCAGTGACCGTTAATTAGGGAACAGCGATTTACTTGCAGCAGGCCGAGATATTCACAGTGGCATAAACAGAAGAGCAGCATATATTTTAATTCGTGCTGTTATTTTATCCGTATCTCCTTTTTCTTCGAACTGTCTGCGATACTTAAAAATATTAACGACTGTTGTCACAACAGTCGTTAATTATTCGAGTTTTTGATATATTATACGTCGAGAGTGTCGCATTTCTGAAGGAAAACATATGCTATCCTATTTTCTTCCTTCTCTGACTTTAAATTTGAATAACTGTTTTTTTTTTGTTTTTTTTTTTTTTATGCTCAAGCATTATTAGGGTGAAATACACTGGTGTGCAAAAATTAAGGCCGAAGAGGTGAAATTAGCATAACATCGGAACGAGCTGACAGAGCGAATCGAAAGACCACTCAGGAGATAGACTAGGGTCCGGTACGGTAGGGCATGCGCATATGTGCAGCATGACGTGGAAGGGGGAGTCGGAAAGGTATAAAGCACACGGGCGGTGTACGCTCAGCATTTCGGTGAAAGTTGTTGCACGGTGTACATCGGTTTGAACGACGTCGAGTTGCTGCCACCATGTGATATGGCCCACAGGCATTCCAGTAGACGACATCTGAATTATTTTACCCGATGTCGCGTCTTTGGGAAGTGGGAATAAATTCGAAGTGTGGCTAGTGTGTCCGAAGAGTTTGGGATCGCTCAGAGCGTTGTTTCACGAGGTTGGAGAGCATTTCAAACAACAGAAACAGCTGTCCGAGAGTTTAGCAGTGGTCGTCCGCGAGCAACCACCGCGGTGAACGACTGGAACTCTTCATGTCCTACAGGCGAGAAGAGACAGACGGCAGACAGCGAGAGAAATCGCAAGGCACATGCAACCGACGACTGGACTTCCGTTATCGCGTTTTACCGTGATCAAGAGGCTGCACAAAGGTGGTCTATTTGCACGACGACCAGTACGGTGTGTGCCTTTAACGCCTGCTCATCGGAGACGGCGGTTCCTGTGGTGCCAGGAACACAAGAACAGGACACATCAGCAATGGGGTCGAATTCTCTTTACGGATGAGAGCCGATTTTGTCTGACGAGTGATTCTGGACGTATACATATCTGGAGAGAGCAGGGAACACGCAATCACACCTCCAACATCCTCGAAAGTGACCTGCCCTGAGATGGAGGGGTTCTCGTTTGGGGCGGTATCATGCTTGGTAGCCGTACTGACCACCACATCTTCCAAGGTGGTTCAGTCACTAGTGTCCGCCGCTATTGTACCGAGGTTCTTTTTCCTCACGTGCGTCTGTTTAGAGGTGCTGTGGGTCCTGAGTTACTCTTCATGGACGAAAACGCTACGCCTTATCGTACAGTGGCTGTCGCAGAGCTGTTGAAGAGTGAAGTTTTTCAACGCTGAGATTGGCCCGCAAGATCCCCGGACATAAATCCAATCGCACACGTGTAGGACCTTCTCGAGAGACGCTTGGCAGCACGTCACCAGCCGCCAGCAACGATTCCGCAGCTGCGATTGGCGCTACAAGAGGATGGGGCAGCGATACCTCAGCAGCTCCTTGACAACCTCGTCCTCAGCATGGACAGACGTTGAAAATCCTGCAACGCAGTCAAGAGAGATCATATCCCCTACTAAAGACTGGATTTTCTTGGCAGCCGCCTGTCACATGGACGTGTCTCTCTTCTGTCCAGTTGTGCTCGAAGCTACCTTTTCAATAAAGTGCCTTTGTATCCTTTGGATTCCTATTTGGACGGTTTTGCTCACTTGTCCCATATTCTTACATCTTGGGGATCTTATGGCATGATTTGAGTCAATCTGTATCACTTCTGCGCGACACTACAATCGAAAAACCGTCTCGTCCTTAATTTTTGCACTCCTGTGTAGAATAAATTACACTGGATTTTTAAATATCAGCAATACTATGAACAACTTAATTTTCTAAGCATTCAATTGAATTCGAATAAAAATCAGAAAGCTGCAGTGGTAGTGCTCGATATGATGCCAATGAAGTTGATTTTAAATTAGACAAACCTTGTTTCCACTGTTTAAAAATTAGCAATAATGGTTGTTTATATTCGTGCAGAAAAATAAACTGTAATTATTGATACGAAAAGTAGATTTTCTGATCATTCCTTCGTTATTGTGTTGCAGTAAATTTGACAATCTCTCAGAATTCTATATTTCAATTTTGGTAGAATTCCTTAATATTAAAAATGTTTTTTTTTTCAGTTGTTAAAATATTTCAACTGAAATGCTTCATTATATGCATTTTTGGCTTCTAAGTATCGCAAAGCAAATTTTACCTGGAAAATTCCTTGGCATTGAAGTGATGCCTCCCGTACTGTTTGTGCTCAGAAGATGTCATACATATGCTTAGCTTCCTCAAACACTTCACGAAGCTAAATCCCATGTGGGTACACGAAAAATTTATTTCTGGCAAAAACGTTTTACAAAAAAAGGCAAAGGTTTTTGTTTCTAATATGTGTAAAATTTATGATACTAAGCAAAAATTGCGTAAAGAGAATTTCTGAAGAGGAATACAACTGAATAATCAATAATACAGCAAAATACAAGGAAGTTATACCCGGTATGTATGTTATTAGAATTTTTAGATAATTGGACGCTATTAAAGAAGCATCTTTGATATGGTAACATGTAAGTTTAAGAAAAATTATGTTACCTGGGTGTAAAAATCATCTTAAGTTCGTTGAATTTCTAATGCAACCAGCTGATGCGATAGATCTTATGCAGAATAAGCTGTAATTTCCAAGGATATATTCATGTGTTCGTAGTTGCCTTGTGGTAAAAATTATGGACAAGACAGGAACTAATTCCGTATTAGGTATACGTCAGTGCTTACACAAAAGCTCCTGCTGAGACACACCTAATGAAGTCAGTTTTATTAATTTTGACCAGGAATTCGCTCTTGGCAGAACAATATGATTAAGGTCTTTGATATGCCGAAAAATTAAAGTCGGTGCTGCAGAAAGCGTTGCCGAGGTAGTGAAATTCATCATCTCTTTGAAGAAATAGTCCATCCAACAAGAACATTTGTTGTGTGGTCTACGTCTGAGTATTACAACAGATAGAGGTTATTATATAATTTTTGCATGGTGTTTCTTTAAAATCGGCAACAAAGTCAATTGCAATTTCGTGCCTGTTATCCGCAATACATGTTTGATTCTGATTTGTTCCGAATTCCTTACTGTTTTTATTTTTAAAGAACGTCGCAATACACAGAAAATTCTCAAGTCTGAAAAATCGTTTCGAACGTCGTTTATACAATTACATATAGTTTTTATATGCACAATTATGGTAATGTGTTGTCTGTTGTTTATCAGCATGTCACAAAAGAACGGGGACTAAATTCCTAACTTTCAAGCTTAAGTTAAAATGTTTTGAACTCGACTCCCAATGTGCACAAAATGAAATATACAGTTTCGTTAATTTTATAATAACTTTCATTATTCATAATTGCGTAGACAGCGTTTGTTTTTATTCATGTTATTTATAACTGAGATTTATTTCATCATTGCAGCATATGTTTTACTTCTTTAGTTTGCCATTGAAATCCCATATGGGTCTCAAAGTTTTAACCACATAACAATTTAATAATACGTAGAAATCTCTGAATGTAGGATCATTCGAGTTTACTTATCGCGTTCCTTTTCGGAAATGAGGATTACTGTGACGAAACTAATTACCGTGTTAAAACCTCAATTAAATAAGAAATTCATTAACCGCCACAAAAGAAAAGCGAGGGTGTGCAACGACAGGTTTTGAAGGAATATTCAAACCCATATTTTTTTATCATCGAAGCTACAGTTATTCTCAAACGAAACATTTCAATCTAATTTCCGAACAAATCTGACTGTTAGAAGTTATTGAATCTATTAAAAGAAAATGCTATTTTCATACATGAGCATCTTGATTTTGACAGTTTTTTTACTCATTATATTTATCAACTCATTTTATTTATATATTTATCAACATTATATTTATCAACTCATTTTCATAATCACTTACGTTACAGAAGAAATATTGTGTAATATTTTGTAGGCAAGTAGATTCGGCAATTTTTTTTTATTGTTTCATTCCCTTGACATAAAAAGTGCCATATTTGAATCTAAAACGAAAAAAAGAAATGTAAAAAAAATCAGGAAATGCATACATAACTTTAGAAACATGCAATGAAATTGCTTTAGTGCTTTCTGAACTTTGTATAGCAAAGTTTTACAAAATATTGGGAAGAATTTATCCGCAAATAATTACGGTTTTTTAGATTCTGAGGAAGTGTCACAAAGCTGATCTTACGGCAACGTATGTTGAAATTTAAATACTATAATATTTTTAATCGCTTTCCATGACTATGATATCACATCATGCGGAGTTTCAGGAAGCAGCAAGTGGCTGTTTTACTGGATGTTGAATTCGCGGTTTTATTGGACAAACTCAATGCTGATTGCAAAAGTTATGTAAATTTTGGATTTAATTTAACATTCTTTTTTTCTACTTAGGTAGCGTACTTAATACCAAGGGAACTTCCCTATGTCAGTTTTTCTTTCTAATTACTTTTTTATTAACTGAAGGTGAATGGAAACTTAAGTTAGTTTCAAATAATTCCAATTCTTCACTGTAAGGTGAAACTCGTATGCATAGAGCAAAGAAGCGTATAGTTAGACAGATCTATTAAAACAATGAACAGTTACTAAATTTGCTAATTAACTAGTAACAAACTGTTTCCTTGAAAGAGCTAGAAGTCACGAGTTAAAAATAATCCTTAACGAAATCGAAAAAAAAAATATTTTGTCTTAAATTATGCTGCTGTTATCTCTCAGATGTAGTTAATGAAATTATGAATTTTCAATAAATAAAGCATATTTCAAGAATAATATACTGCTTGCAACGATAATATTTGGACATTCGAAGCGGAATGAAATTTAACTGTAGCATTTTTTGTAATTATTTCAGCCATGTACTGTTCTGGTGTCTATATTAGGCGCTAGCATGAAACTTATGCTGTCACCATAATCCTGGGGTCTGCAGTGCAAAAGTGTTCTTAATAACTTCGGCTAACTGCTTTCTTGTTGTTCTTTATTTATCAAAAAAGAAGCATGGACATAGAGGGTTAACTTTCGAATAATGAAATATAAAATTTCCATTAAACACCGGAACTGATGTTAACATCACTTCGATAGAACTACAATTACTACTGTAAATCATGCGGGAGTGATATGGAAGAGACTGACTCTAGACAGACCGTTGTTCAAGAAACTTGGGGAAACATTCTTCCAGCAATGCATTGAAAATGGTTGACATGATTGTGATAATGACGATGGTATCAATATATTTACCCATTTTCTGAAGCACCTCCCGAATGTGGAGCTCAAAGCTATTGCAATAGTATGAAGACCACCGGAAAACATAAATAGATACTTCACTTTACTCACTGTTGTCTACATTCACGTACTTATAGCGCATATAGAGTACACAACACTGTGTAACTCTCACCTTAAATTCAGATTACGTTTGATCTTTCCTAAAAGAGCAATTGACGGTTTTACAACAGATACACATGCATAGAATTGAGAAATTTAGCAATCTTATACTTGCGTATGTGAAGAAACACAGAGCATAATTATAAGTTATAACAATGTTTCAAAATAATTTCAGCTCACCAATTTCGTGGCAAAACAGATGCGTTTTTTTTAATTTGAACACTTCCGGAACGGAAACCTTTTGTGATTACGTTAAGATTAAGTGTCTTGATGTGTCATTATATCTCATGGCCGAAGATAAATACATTTAGGTAAATAAGGAAACATTATTTTTATTTAAATTTTCAATGCGGCCAAATTCTGTTTTAGTGTAACGAATAATCATACAATTAATTTTCAAGTATTGAAAGAAAATATAATTTTAGCGATAAAGTAATTACATTTTTCATAGAAAGTTTTAAATTCAAAATCCTATTCGAGCAGTCGGAATGTATCCAGAGGTTACTATAATCAATACATACTCTAAAACATGGACTGTTGGCGAAATTTAATAGTGAAAGCTTTAAGATATAGCAAACTGCAATTTTCACACGTACACGCAAGCACACACGAATGCATAACATTTTTATATTTGTATTTCCTTTATTCTGAAGAAGTCTATTACCAAATATTTATAATGCTGAGTCACGGACTGACACGATTGGGCGTAAAGGGACACTCAGCAGCCTGTGCGATGAAGTCTAAAAGACCAAGTAATTGCTAGTTCTTAATATTTCTACAAACACAAGATGGGCTTACTGCCGTCTCTATGTACTATATCTGATGGAAACCATAGTACATGGTGGTTAGCAAAGGTTATTTTAATTGAATTTGATTTTTCTGCTCAAGATTGTTTTTGGCACATTTGTCTGGAACGTTTTACTAAACAACTTAAGAACTACAACAAAAACAAGTGTAAGAAGCTGTGTAGGTATCTAGTTATGAAGTAAATATCTAACTGTTCCATCACGAATTTTTTTCGTACAAAAGGCAAAACACAAAGAACAGGAGGGTAAGGATTGGGACAATGTGGATTAATCTAAATGAATTTCCGAATAGCAGATATTGATTTACTTCCATCGTTGAAATAATGTAGAAGGGGGTGTGATTAGCTACGGAAAGCGAAATCTATATTTAACGTAAACAAATGATTTCACCAAATAATGAAATGAGGAAATGAATTTGCTTCAGTGAAATGAGAAAATAAATTTGCGTTAAATAAAAGGAACCATAATTTTCCCAGTTTATTTTAGAGCCTGTAAATAAAAACAAAAACAAGGAAGACAAAAATGTTTTTTCACTTATTCGTGTTTTCTCCAAACCTTTTTGCACGTGGATGTTTGTAATCCCGAAACATAAACATCTTACAATGGCAGAGTTTAAATGTTACTGGGACTTATGATCTGTTATCTATAAATGTCATATGTTTACTTAAAGTGGGACCGTTTGATGCTGCATAACACTTGCATCCAGCCGTTCATAACGATGTTGCAGTACAAGGATGCGTTCATCGCCGATCATACGCTTAAGCGCCTCGTCTGAAAACACTCTGAGTGTTCTTCGCGCAATGATATGTGCTGACGTCTATGGTTCAAGTTCAAGGGAAGTCGAAGCGCAGGCAACAGACAGTGGTTGCAGGTAACCTCAGATGTCATACAGATTTCCACTTGTGTTCTAAAGCTCGAAACCTAGCTGTTCGGTACTTGAACGCCATACGGCGCCGATGTGTGTCATTTCGTTCATTTAATCCGTGGTGTGCACCCGACCATGTATGTTGGTGGTTCAATACTTGCTCTTCCCACAGACGCAATTTCCGCATCAGTATTCATCCGTTTTCTGCAAAACAACCGGCGATGTAACGTAAAGAAAAGTCTGTCTTCCCACATTCCAACATATCTGAGGTATTGTAAGTGCATCAGCTGTACGTCTGCTGCGGAGTTATATACAATTACGAACACTATTTAACAAAAACAAACCCACGCATCGCTATTGCAACTTACCCAAAGCGTCTTTCTTTTATATCTCTTTCGTCTCAGGTGCGATAGATTAGCTGGCACTAATGATTTGCTTATGCGCTTCTTTTTCTAGTCTTTCGTACTTCGTCACGTGACCTATCCATTTTGAGAGTTTCAGTCCGATCTCACACGTTTGCCATGTCGTTGCATTTTTCGAAACTCTAGTTCAGTTATTTAATTAAGAAGTCTCGCTTACAATAAATAACAGAAGTATTTTATTTCGGGAAAAAGAATTGGGATGGGACCAGGCCGTGCTGTTTTCATAATACCAGGGTATGTTCCCGGAACAAAAATCAAAACTGCACTGTAATTTGAAATGGTCAGGTACCCTGTGTTCCCTATCCACGTAGTTAAAGCGTCGCTTCTGAAAACTTCGAGGATTATTCCATACTGTAACAATTTCAATTGATAATATATAAATTTAGGAAAATATTCTGAAACTAAAATTGCAGTTAATTATTGTACGTTCAGTGTTAAAGCAGCAACTTTGGTTCCCAACTCTTTTAAAAGGCCATCCCAATCTTCTGATTAAGAATGCATAAAATACTTTAAAAGAGAAGTATGAATACACGTTTCCGGAGTGTGACTGATGGCGCAGTATTGTGATCATCTTCTCAAATTTCGGTTATAAGGCCATGAAAGTAGCAGCATTATATTTCCATTATTATTTGGTATTACTCTTCTCTTCATATCCCTTAAGCAATTCCCAATACTGTATTTTCAGAAATATTTCTGCACAAATATCAAATAAACAAGTTTCGTGACAAATACTGGGGCTCAGTATACGCGGGAATATTAAAATTAAGTATACACTTTTCATGCGTTCCCTAAGTTTTTCTTGATGAAATGAAATAGCTAGATCTATTTTTCCGGTGTTGACCACAGTTACAAGCCAAAGCGACGTTTAAGGTCATCATTTACGGAATTGCTGAAATATTTTTAATGGAATATTTATTACACAGTTTACAGAATAATATTGCAAATTCAATATTATATAAAGTCAAATCATGCACTATGACTTGATTATTTTGAATATCAGCCTTTTGTTGATTAGTGGGTAATACTCGCCAGGAAAAGAAAACCAAGTTACAGTAACACAGCTGCAGATGGAAATTCAAAGATTAAGAAATCCTTGCAATTACTTCGACTCGTTACAAATCCGGCTGCAAAATATTAGAAGCATACATGTGGATCATTTAGACCCTTCTGAAGTGCATCCCATCGCCCTGTACAGTTAAACGCTATTGTTTCCGAAGTAGATATCCAAATCTACAGATATTTGCAAAGTTTATCTCTGGTTGTTGCAAATCTACCATTGTTATTCCTCTTGGATTAGTAAGTAAGAATTTTTGAGTTTCGAATATTCTTATAGAGAAAAGCAGGTTTTTTTTTCTAAAACGGGTTAATATTTTCTAAATGGCAAGAACACAGTTCATTAAAATTTGTCTGTGGAATCCATTTGCTAATTCATGAGTTTCTATGTATGTCTTTGAGTTAGTTCGTTTGGGTTGGTTTCCTTTAAAATAAAAGAAAATCCATTTTGCGCAACGTATAGAAATTCGATATTTTTCTAGTACCTAAATAAAGTTCAGTCTCAGAAGCGTAATACTATAATAAGTATCCATTGGTATTTGCCGAGCAGTTAATTTCTAGAAGAGCTGCAGCACACGTGCCTTTCGCCTGAACCATGGAGGGCCGAAAGCGCAGTATAAAAAAACTAAAGCATGGGTTTGGTTTTAGAAACCAACAAAAATTTCTGATTTTGGGACAAATGGACGTTTCCATCAGCTTTTTGAAGAATGGATTATGATATGCTTCGTAACATTTCAAGCAATCAAAGCTGATGATGCCATTGTCTAGCACAACAACGTCTGAGGTGAAAAAGACTGCAAAACATTTCGCTATTTAATCCTTCGCCGGCACAGGAAATAAGAAAAAATAAAACTAATGTACCGCACATCATAAAATAAACGCAGTTCTCTTAAATTATTGACTGGGACCACAATTTCCAGCAGTATGACTTTAAGATGGGCATATCGTATTTGTGTTATTTTCAGTTATTATCTAGTATTGATACTTGAGGTCTGCGATGATTTAGCGTCATCATGGGTCTCCTCGTTGGTCTCCGGCTGTGGAAATTCAGGTGAAACCTGATACGGCACATGGACCATGTTGAAATACATCAAACTACGTCGCTCTTGAACTGTCTGATGAGTTGAGTGACTGTTTCGCGCCCTTGCTGAGAGAATAGTCGCTTTTTTCAAAGCCAACAATTTTGCATTCTTGACAAAGTATCTATGAAACAAGAAACTGTGTGCAACCTATTCAATCACATATGTCGGCGGTTACGTGCTGCTGGAGAAAATACAGAATTGGGTCTGAAGGTGCTGAAGATAATTTAATAATTTTTGGTAATTACCGTGCCTATTCTTAGGCTGCTTTCTAGTTTATTGGTGGATGTGAGCACACTTAATTACACAAAGCGAGAAAACAGAAACGTAACCGCTTCCTTTGTGATTGAAATTGCCATACATAAAGATCTAACTCTACTACTTACCTAACCTCAACGTAAATAATGCAGAAACATGGCTTTTGAGTCAAAAATATATTTATTCTCGATATTATACTATATAAAAAATATAACAAACAATAGCATTGATATCTCTTCAATTCAGTATATTTATATTTCGTTTAAGAAATGCCTCATCATAGAGAGAAATATCTTAGATGTATGAGAGCGATTCTATCTTTCGGTAAACTGAAATCCTAAATTGAGAGGTTTATCACAATAATAGAAGCTTTGTTGAGAAAATTGTATTACTAAGTTGTTGGCGCAACTCGAGCTCCTAAAGCAGAAGCAATACCACTTGGAATCGACTTACAGAAACCCTGTTAATGATAATTGAATTTTCAAACACTTCTTTCCGTGTTAGGTATCCCAAGTGTGTCATGGATTGTATAGACTATAGCGGCCGACCACCCCAATGTCATCATCTCCTAAGCCTCCTCATCTGCGCAAAAGACTCTCCTTGTGCAAATATTATGCAAGTTTGATATCGGATGACCGGAAAAAAATGCTGGTTTGACAAGTAGCATTTTGTACTCCGCTCCCATGTACGTATTTGGTTCAAACAACAAGAAGCACTCGACCCATGCTGCCTGGTCCAAACAGTGCAAGCGGTGGAGCGGTTTTTATGGTATTCAGCGTGTTTACCTGGCAGGACTAGTACCCCCGATGCATGTGTTACAATGCATTACTGGTGCCCACGCTCGTTGATTCTTTCTGACTGTACGCTTAGCAATGTTGAACTTTCTCCCACATGGCTAAGACGTTTATCAAGATCACAATGATCCGAGGCATAGGTCCAATGTTGTACAGGAATGGTTTGAGGAACACAGTTTAGTCTTCCAGAATATCGATTGGCTTTCGAACACCTCCGTATCAATTCCATCCGTCACTTTAGGGACTCTATGGATCGGCATTTCAAGCGTACTGATACAGTCATCAAATCCATACTTGCATTGAAGGCCGTGTTACACACAGCTTGGTTGACCTAATCTCCCAATTGCTGCGGCATCTTATTGAATTTATTCCACGCCGGATGCTGCACTGACCAATAAACGAGAACCAACGAAGTATTAGATAAGTGGTCCTGATTTAGTGATCACCCAGTGTATATTAACAAATATTCTACAGTAGTTTGTTAAAATGAGATGATAAAATCATCACTATATTCGCCACGACGTCAGCATTACCTACAAAATATTCATGCGTTTCATTTTTCTTTGTTGGGAAGAATTGTTTTTAATATAAGGTAGAGTGCACTGCGACATTATCGCCTGAAATAGGCAATAATTTTCAAAAAATGCTTATAATTGCCATTATCAATTACTTTAACGTCTACTACGGTTTCTCAAGATTTCTTGCGAAACTGTGGTAGACGTTAAAGTAATTGATAATTGCACTTGTACATTTTTTTTTCTTTTTATCTAAATTAAAATTATATTAATTTAATATTTGTTGTTCACAGTTTTAAAAAAA
The DNA here is from genome assembly GCA_039090855.1 of Macrothele yani. Taxonomy (NCBI): domain Eukaryota; kingdom Metazoa; phylum Arthropoda; class Arachnida; order Araneae; family Macrothelidae; genus Macrothele; species Macrothele yani. The sequence continues at coordinate 76,292,287 of CM077033.1, read as the reverse complement.
GAGCACACACAACTCATGCCTCACTCAAGATTCGATCCTAGATTCACCTACGACGAAACGTAATTGACCAGCGTCTCTTGATTTTTAATCTTAGGAGATATTGGAAGATGGCTCGAACAAAGTACAGTTTATCCCCGAAATCATCAATGAACTGAATTCTTTTAAGTAAACCATCACCTACTTGAGAAGAGCAAATGGATAAAAAATTAAATTGTTTCTACTTTTAATTTTACAGTACCGAGAGGTAGAGAAAATTCAAAACGAAATAAGAGGAAACACTTTTACATCCCCATAAGTATTTAAAGGTATTTTACATCCATATAAGTATTTATGATGTTTTACATTCCATAAGTATGTTATTTAAGGTGTAGGTATTATTAAGGTGTTTTACATCCCATAAGTACTTAATTTAAGGTGTAGGTATTATTAAGGTGTTTTACATCCCATAAGTACTTAATTTAAGGTCTAGGTATTACTATGGTGTTTTTACGGGATTTTTTTTTTTTTTTTTTTACATCCCCATAAGTATTTAAGGAGTATAGGTATTAAACGTCTTTTACATCGAGATAGAAATAAAATTGTGCAGATATTAAAGGTCTTTTACATCCTCATAATTTTTAAGGTGTATAGGTATTAAAGATCTTTTACATCCCCATAGGTATTTAATTTTTTAATGGGTATTATTTAAAGTTTTTCATCCCCAGAGGTATTTAAGGTGTTTTAGATGAAGGAAATCAGATAAATAGGAAGCCGCGGAGTTTGTGTGGTATGAGATAATAGAATTGTGGGCAATTTTTTGCGTTAGTCTCGGATCCAGAGGCAAAAAAAGAAAAACAAAAGTCATGTGCTACGCACTTGTTTTAGTCCTTTGCCCGTTAACCATATCCTGTAAAATTAGTTCGAATTAAAGACCGATAATACTGTACAATTTTAGTAGCTTCTAGGAATTGGAATATGCACTACATGTGTTTAGAAGTAATTATGCTATTATGAAGAAGTGATTAAGAAATAGAAAACTTCATTGAACTGCTCTAAATAAACCGAATTCACATTTAAGCAGACATCTATATTGATAGCCGAAAATCTTTTGTTTCCCCTATTGATAAGGATTATTTTGGAATCATAAATAATCTTATACCTGAGTACAATAGTTTCTTAAGATTTCCTCTAAGGTACATTATGAGTTAACATTCTTAGCTTTTTCTGAAAAAAATCACTGTCAAATTGACCGGAAATTCTATGATTCAAAATTAAGACCAATTTTTAATGCTATTTAGAAACAGTGTGCAATATGGAGTGGCATAACTTTTTAAACTTGGAAAATGCATTTGACAATATCACATGCACAAAAAAAATTACTGAAACACCAATCATATTGAATTAAATTAGCAGTAATTTACTTTGGAAAATGACCCTTAATAAAATATCCGAAAGAGTCGTGTTTCATTCAGAAAGGTTTTGTCTATCTGAAAAATCGCAATTAGAATTTATGTAAATAGGTTGTGGAATTAGAAATGCCGAGGTTTGGTTGGATCTTCTTAACTTCTTGGCTCATAAAATGTAGGACATATTTTATAAGATATTCGGGTTACTCAAGTCACGCTTTGTCGTACTGAAAACCACCCAAAATATTTTGACATTTAGGATAGGTAAAACGTCAGTGCATCTTAACAGTATACATGCAAGCCATCGTAGAAAATTATCACTACAATGACGTTATTAGATTTAAACAATATCCGCATCATTTTCGTATTTTTCATTTTACTGGTGTACGACTGCCCCAGAGTATCAGAAAGATGATCGGCCGGCTAAACATTTTTCTGTTGCACAGTTTAACAGAGATACTGACTCAGTTTCACAGACAGAGATGATGATTCACAGTTTCACAGGGACGATGACTTTGACCATCTCTGTATAAAAGATAAAATAATCAATTCATTGTCCGAGTCGGCCGTAAACTTTATATATACTCTGCGCTTATTCTGAAAATGTAAAAAAATCGTTCCTGGGATGCAATGCAACCAATAAAGGAGTACATGATAAAAGTACGTTGGCTTTCTTTCATGCAAATAATTAATCGAATTGTAAAAGCTTGCATAGTTGAGTAGAACGTGAAAATTTACTTTTACAGCACCAGTTCTGTGTGGAGTGTGCAAATAAAAACGACTGGTAGAACTTCTTCATCATGCTCAAAGAGAGTGCATCACCGTGCACTCCAGCAATAATTTTAAATGTCAAAAAAGACATGATTTATATACATATTTTTTAATTATTGGAAAAAAGTAAGGTACATTGGAAAGTAAAGTCTAACTGCTGATAATTAATGGTTATTTCTAACTGTCGTCAGCATGAGATGTTAAAATATGGTAGCTTATTTTAAGGTAATAACTAAGTTTAGTTTTCCGGATATCCATATTTTGAGAAATAAAGAAAAATCTCAGTGTAAAAGCCTCAGACTGCAGCACACTAAAATTTTTATCTGTTATACGAATTCGATTGCACTCAGGACATACATCAGAATAAATAAACTCAAGGAGGAGCACGTTATTTGAGACTACACTTTCATGTTCTACAATACCCCTACAGCTACCGAAAGAAAACCATAACATCATGAACACAAAATTCGATTCTTTAAAGCAAACATCTTGTGCATAAATAAAAGTTATGTAGATTGTCATTGGAGAGTCAGTGTTTTATAACATGAAAATAAAAAGTACCTACTTAAATGCTTGCTCTGAATGCAGCTTCTTATTGTAATTTCTATTATGAGACTCATTTTATGAATAACATTAGATCCATTTATTTCTCAAACGTAAAGTCAATTATTGCCGATTGTGAGATGTACTAGAAGTAAATATTGATAATAATGTACCAAAAACGAAAATTTAAGGGTTTTATTTGGGTAATGTTTCAAGAATTTAGTAATATGAGGCACTCAAATATAAATCGTTGGCTTACACCCTGGAAGGGTAGAGAAAACGGTCCCCGTGATCAAAATATTAGTTTCTCCTTCTGTAGCCTTTTAATATTCCCCTAAATTAAAAAAAATCACATGTTACAATAATTTAATCTATTGACTACCTTTTTAGCGCATAACACACTTCATCATAAAATTGCTTATTCCTGCAGGTTTAGAAAAATAAATTTTACAAAACAATTAATACATATTTCCTTTTTTGAATAAATTACTGAAAGAAGTACTTAGCAGAACAAATAGCTTATTCTTTAGAATAACGAAACGATCCAATTTCTAGAAGTCTAAATAACAGTTTCTAAAGTTTCCTGTGAAAATTATAATACAAATACGAAAACGCACGCAAAAGAATGATGGTCACCGGTATTAATTATTTAAAGTAACAAGAAAAATCACATTTCTTTCAGTTTTCGGCTGTACTACAAATATATATATACATCTGCATCTGTATTTCGCGGGTAATTGCTTGTTTGAGAATATGCATTTTTCAGGTGATAAATATTTCTCCCCTGCTTACCGTTTTTTGAGCAATCTCCTTATTTAACAGTTGTTTTTGTGAATCTAATTTTGTATTAGCCACAGAAATAATTTTGAGTAACATAAGATGCCAGTAAAAACACAGGAATAGTATGTTGATCTCCTAAGCTCCTGCTAGCAGCATCATCCAACCAAGACAGCAGTCTGACCCACACATCGGCCGATTCCTTTACGTGAACAAACGGTTTTTTCCGGTATCACGATGCGTCTAGTCTTGAACCCTCTGATATTGTGGACATTCGTCGTGCCAAAAGCTGAGGGATCATAATTTGATACTAATGTCAACGCCCTCGCAACAGCGGAGGAAATGGTAGATACACGGAAGCAATGATCTTAACAAAAACCGCAGAGACGCTTTTAAACTGCGTGTTGAGACTGCTATCTATATTTGTTGTCGCAGCATGTTTATGTATTTTAGTGCCTGGCTAAGAGAAATTAGTACGCTCACTTTCGATTTAACAAAAGCACGGTGTAATACTTCATTTTAAATCTAAAAAGGGTGAGAAATGTTTCCACACATGAAAACTGATGCATTGAATTTACCAAGATACTCATATTCCAGCAGTATATCTGAAAACCTCAGGCACACACATCAGGTGAAAACTTTACTTCCTTATTTGGGGAGTACGAGGATTCGGAAATTGCACTTCAATTATTTTTACTTTTTTCTGGTGTGACACTTAAAACATAACACAAGTTGCATTGTGATAATCTAAAACATTACAACACCATTAAGACCTGCTGCCATTAAATTTAAATTTTCAGGATAGCTATAACACAAAACACAAATTTCACAATACTATTTTGAAAATTACAACACCAAGAAGACAGGTTGCTGTTATATTGAAACGTACAGAATATGTACTTTAGATTGATGCATAAAAATGATAAAAATATTAGAGAAAATGCGCATGCGGTATAGCAAAAGCAGCCTCTGAACTCTATGGTTTTTGGTATAAAGAGCTGGGCCAAACGCGATGTTGCAATCAGTGAAGTACCAATATTAATTCGAATTGAAATTTCTTGAGTCTCACTATGACCAGTAGCCGAGAAATGTCGCGTTATGAACACCCGACGGTTCTTGAACGAGGGAGGATTGTTTCGATAAGAGAAGGTGGCTTTTCGTACCGCGAAATTGCCAATCGTAAGGGGTGAAATGCCAATACAGTGATGCGGACCTGTAATCAGTAGACAGATGGTACATAAACTCAAAGATATCCGTCAAATTGGCCGCAAAATCGAACGACCCTACGGGATGGAAGACACATATAATGCATGGCAGAGACTGATAGACACCGATATATACCATGTTAGCGCTTCATGAGTTTGTGGGGCACGTAATGCTTTGTCCTCCAGCAAATTTCGACTATCTCTGATTAACAGATGGTCGCTAGTAGCCCGTTAGCTTGAACTCAGAAACTGGTGAACTGATTGGCAACAGGTCATGTTTTCTGACGAGGCACGATTCATCTTGATGCACCATGATTGTCGTAAACGTGTTCGAAGACATCGTGGTGAAGGGCACCGTTCAGCATGAAGTTCTCTACCTCATACGGGCCCAACGCCAAGAATCATGATTTGGGTGACGATGAATTCATTCCCCGATCTCGCCTGATACGATCTGAGGAAACCCGCAGCAACCAGCGATATATCAGGCATGTTTTCGAGCTAGAAATGGTACTTTTCCTTTAAAGTTGTCCTGGTGCTATGTTCCAGTACATAGGCGTACCATGACTCAACATTCGTGTTGGGACCCAAATAAATGTAAACCGATGCTCTTCGTCGTGGAGGGGCAACACCTGCTCAATTGCCATTGGTGCGAAAATTTCGAAGTGTGCCAAAATTGGTTGATTCACTACAAAGAGGATGAAAAAAAACAACAACATGCTTTTTAAAGAACATCATTCGGTCATCTGATGATGAAAACCACCACCAGATGAATGAATATTATTGCACATTAAATAACTGCTAGAAAGCCTTCATAACAATGATCGATATTGCATAGCGTTGTTCCCTTTGATGTATGTCCACCTTTTGTACCATTTAAAAGGTGAACGACTACATATTGTTTCAAATTTTAAAGGATATAGCTTTCCCGCATGTCGCGCAGATCCGACGAGAAATCTTTCGTGCACAGTAGACACGGCTTCTTTGCTTGCCTGCACGTTTACCGTATATTTTTGCTATCGAAAATGTATGACATGTGGTTGTGAAGCGACTAGACCGTGAAGAGACTCAGCTAGTCACCACAAATGAACTGTGGCTTCGCACAGAAGCCACATTGTAGGCTATTCCACAGGATGATATCAAACACCTTTTCCATTCAATGCCTCGCAATGTACAGACTGTTGTTGTTACTGTTGCTCAATGTTCCTACCCACGATACTGAGTTTTGAAAAGAAAATGTCTTGCAGAGTTCTCTAAATGCAATCAGTGATCTAGCGTAAAATGAGGAATCTCTGGTATAAATTTCGGTTGAACAACACAATTCTTTCTTTGTGCTGCAGTTATCAGAAATAGTAGGGTAATAAGAAAGATTTTATCTTTCGACAGGAAACTCAAGGGTTGAACAGAATAACTTACCAGTCTCAGATACTGTACTTTTAATGCAGCTGCGTACGACACAATACGCAAAGGTATCCGCCACTTTTTTGTTTGCAATAGATTTGTCAAGAAACTCAAGGTATTGCTTAAAAACTTATAAAGTACATTGTTGTAAAGTTTTTTCAGGGTGACGACGAAAAGAGTGACTTAACGGACTTCGAAAGACGGTTAATATTTTGTGGCCGGATATTTGCTGAATCCGTGAAAACAGTCGCCAGGCTGTGCATATAGCGAGAGCTACTGTGTCTCGAGACGTGGCAGCATATGATGTTCGTGGCAAAACCTTGTCTGAGAAACACAAGTGTTGTAGAAAAACGACTCTGACTGATAGAGACAGGAGAGCATTAAAGAGAACTGTTATATCCGTAAAAGAAGACCACGGTGTCTAAAATTAGTGCGGAGCTGAAACGGCATCCCCAGATCCCAATATAAACAAAACATTGCGCAGGTAACTGCATAAATAAAATATTGCCGCAGAGCTGCTATTGCAAAACTTCTGGTAATATTTATCTTTCGATTCCATTTATGTCGAATACTATTTTGGATATAGTTTCTTTTTTTTAATTACGCATTTTTTTCTTTTTTTAATTGCCGCTAGGGGCGTAATACTAAATTGCATTTTTTTACGATAACTCTTCTTCTAAAACTCCGATTTGAAAATTGTTTTTTCAGCGGACACATCACCTGATGCACAATCTTTTATATAATTTCGAATTTTTGGTAAATAATACTTTGGCTACCAGGGGGCGTACGTGTTAATTTTTGCTACTGATGTATTTGCCATAAAATCTGAGCTTCTAAAATATCGATTGAAAAAATTATTTCGTCGACTGATGCACTCACATCAATAAACATTTTCGGTATATTTTCTTCCTAAAATAGTCCGCCAGGAGGCGTAGATGTATATGTATAAGATTCTCCGCCAGGAGGCGTAGATGTATATCTTATTTTTGCCAATATCTCGATTTCTAGGCGTCCGATTTGAAAAATTTCTTCTTTGTTGGATAGTGTTTTCCGTTTGACATGTTTTTCATATAATTTCAAATTTTTTCAAGTAATTCATAGACTTTCTGCTAGGGGTGTAAAGCTAAATTGCGTTTTCCCCTATATCTCTGCTTCTAAATCTCCGATCTGAAAAAATCTCTTTGCACCGGATACAGCACCTGACGGGAAATCGTTTGCACATAATTTCTAATTTTTGTAAAAAAATGGTTTGGCAACCAAGGGGCGTAAACCTTAATTTCCGCTTCTGATGTATTTGCAGCAAAATATAAGCTTCTAAATTCTCAATTGAAAATAACATCGTTTGTAGACCTATACTACTCATGTCGACAAACCTTTTAGAAACATTTTCTTCTTAAAATAGTGCACGGTTTCTACGCCAGGGGGCATATATGTATATCTTATTTTTGTCAATATCTCGACTTCTAAGATTCCGATTTAAAAAATTCCTTCTTTGTTGGATACTGTTTCTTGTGTGACATATTTTTCCTATAAATTCAAAAATTTCAAGTAATTCACTGACTTTCCGCTAGGGGGCGTAAAGGTAAATTGTGTTTTCCCCTATATCTCTGCTTCTAAATCTACGATCTGAAAAATTCTTTCTGCACCGGATACAGCTCCTGATGGGTAATCGTTTGCACGTAATTTCAAATTTTTGTAAAAAATTATTTGGCCACCAGGGGGCATAAGTCTTAATTTCCGATTCTGTTGTATTTGCAGCAAAATATGAGCTTCTAAAATCTCGATTGAAAAAGTCTTTTGTGGGCCGATACTACTCATGTCGACAAACATTTTAGGAACATTTTCTTCTTGAAATAATGCATTGTTTCTACGCCAGGGGCGTAGATGTATAACTTATTTTTGTCAATATATCTACTTCTAAAAGTCCGGTTTGAAAAATCCCTTCTTTGTTGGATAGTGTTTCCGATGCGAAATGTTTTTCCTATAAATTCAAAGTTTTCAAGTAAATCATAGACTTTCCGCTAGGACGCACAATGGAAAATTGCGTTTTCTGCTCCTAAAACTCCGATATGAAAAAATCTTCCTGTATCGCATACAAGACCTGACGGAAAATATTTTTCACGTAATTTCTAATGTTAGGTGAAGAATGGTTTGGCCACCAGAGGTTATAAGTGTTAATTTCTAATTGTATTTGTAGCAAAATCTGGGCTCCTGAAAACTCGACTAAAATATTTTTTCTTGGACCGATACCGCTCATATGGATAAACCTTTTGTGAATACTTTCTTCCTAAAATAATGCATCGTTTTCCTACCAAGGGACGCAAAGTCACACCTTATTTTTGTCGATAACTCTGTTTCTAAGAGTTCGTAAGCTCACAATTCCGTTTACAGCAATATCTGATGGATAAAAGACCCGACTGAAAAACTTCTTTCTTCCGCCAGATACTATTGTTTTCCATACCGGTTCCATTGACTTTGAATAGCTTTGGTAAATTTAATTTTCGTAGGAACGGATTCAAAAGACGTGCTTATTACACCCAAAAATTCGGTGTCATCTTTTCTTGTTTACGCTTTCCAACCGTAAGTTGAAGAAGCGTATATGCTCAAGCTTTTTTCTGTCCGTCCGTCCGCCTGTCCGCACAATAACTGGCGTAAAAAATAGTTCGATTACGATAAAATTTTAATATGTGGTAGGGGACCACCTGGGGACGAAGCCTATTGAAAATTGGACAAATGAGGCAAAGGTCACGACGTAAGAGCGGGACCCATTCCATTGCCCTTATGCGTTTTAACTTGCGTAAATATTTTTCGATTTCAATGAAATTTTACTACGTGGTAGGGAACCGCCTGGGGACAAACCCTTTTCAAAATGGGTGCAGTGGGATCAAAGGTCAGGACATAAGAGTGGGATGCATTCTGTTGCGCTTATGCGTCATAGCGTTCGTAAAAATGGTTCGATTTCGATGAAATTTTGTATGTGGTAGGGGATCACTGGGGACGAACCCTATTGAAAATGAACAAAATGGGGTTAAAGGTCAGGACATAGGATTGGGATCCATTCCATCGCCTTTATCCCATATTATTAAGGTGGACGTCAAGTAATTTTGCTTCCTATACTTCCAATGGAAAAACTTTGGTACACATTTCCTTCACAATTAATGTGCTACCAAGGATGAAAATTGGAACATAGATTAAAATAACTTCATATTATAACTTAGAATACTTAATATTTTCTAAATCATAACCATAAATATATGAAAAATCAATAACTTTTCCTTTGGTGGAGTTCAAACCAGAAAAAGGATGGCGCGACCTGTACTTTATGAAGTCAGTAGACAAACAAATGTTGCATTGCATAATTATGGTTATGTTTTAGAAAATACACTGGTGAGCAAAAATTAAGGACGAAGAGGAGAAATTAGCATAACAGCGGAACGAGCAGGCAGAACGAACCGAAATACCACTCAGGAGATAGACTATGGTCCGATACGGTAAGGCATGCGCATATATGCAGCATGACGTAGGGGGGGGGTCGGAAGGGTATAAAGCACACGGGCGGTGTACGCTCAGAAATTCGGTGAAAGCTATTACTCGGTGTATCTCGGTTTGAACGACGTCGAGTTGCTGCCACCGTGTGATATGGCCAAAAGGCAATCCAGTAGACGACATCTGGATGATTTTACCCGAGGTCGCGTCATTGGGAAGTTCGAAGAAGGTCGAAGTGTGACTAGTGTGGCCGAGGAGTTCGGGATCACTCACAGCATCGTTTCACGAGCTTGGAGAGCATTTCAAACGACAGGAACAGCTTTCCGAGAGTTTAGCAGTGGTCGTCATCGAGCAACCACGGCGGCGGACGACCGGTATATTGTTCTATAGGCGAGAAGAGACAGACGGCAGACAGAGGGAGAAATCGCAAGGCACATGCAACAGACAACTGGACGTCCGTTATCGCGTTTTACCGTGGCTAGGAGGCTGCATAAAGGTGGGCTATTTGCACGACGACCAGTCCGGTGTGTGCCATTAACGCCTGCTCATCGGAGCCGGCGGTTTCTGTGGTGCCAGGAACACAAGAACTAGGCACATTAGCAATAGGGTCGAGTTCTCTTTACGGATTAGAGCCGATTTAGTCTGACGAGCTATTCTGAACTTATACACAACTGGAGAGAGCAGGGAACACGCAATCACACCTCATACATCATCGAAAGGGACCGTTTTGGAGGTGGCGGAGTTCTCGTTTGGGGCGATGTCGTGCTTGGTAGCCGTACTGACTTCCACATCTTCCAAATAGGTTCAGTCACTGGTGTCCGCTATTGTACCAAGGTTCTCCTGCCTCACGTGCGTCTGTTTAGAGGTGCTGTGGGTCATGAGTTCGTCTTAATGGACGACAACGCTACGCCTCATCGCACAGTGGCTGTCGCACAGCTGTTGGAGTGTGAAGATATTCAACGCATGGATTGGCCCGCAAGGTCCCCGCCCCTAAATCCAATCGAACACGTGTGGGACCTCCTCGGGAGACGCTTGGTAGCACGTTACCAGCCGCCAGCAACGATTCCGCAGCTGCGATTGGTGCTACAAGAGGAATGGGCCGCGATGCCTCAACAGCTCCTTGACAACCTCGTCCTCAGCATGGACAGACGTTGTAAATCCTGCAACGCAGTCAGGGGTGATCATATCCCCTTCTAAAGACTGGATTTTCTTTTGGCAGCCGCCTGTCACATGGGCGTTTCTGTCTTCTGTCCAGTTGTGTTCGAAGCTATCTTTTCAATAAAATTCTTTTGTATACTTCGGATTCCTTGTTTGGACGGTTTTTCTGTGCCGCCCCGGTGGCGCAGTGGTCTAAGCGATGGCCTCTGATCATTTGTCCGAACGGGGTCCGGGTTCGAATCCCGGTGAGGCATGGATGTTGTGTTTGTCTTACGGCACTGGCTCTCTCCCTTCCCTGGAACCAGTGACCCTAAATTAGGGACGGGCGACTGCTTATAGCCCATTGAGTTGCTCACGGTGGTCGTTAAACCTCCAATATAAAAAAAAATCCTGTGTGTACTGCAATTCGTTTAAGAAAATCTAGCTCTTTCTGCAACGAATCGTCAGCTGAGCATATATGAATTTGCCCATTTGTTCCACAGATTTGCTTCGGAATTTCAAAAATTTCCAAGAGTTTTAATTTTAAAGTTATTTTCAAACCCATAAACAAGATAATTTTTTCGAATCCAAAGATGACGTCGAAGACATACATTCCTGGGGAATTTATCAGATACCTTGTGAATGTGGGTTTTCGTATATAGGGCAGACCCGCAGCGCTTTAACTTTACGTTCGAAGGAACACCAGACCTACGTACGGAATTGTGAACTGAAGAAGTCGTCTATAGCCTAACATTGTCACGAAAACAACCATAAATTTCTGTTCGGAAACGCTATGCTCTTTGATAAACCTAATTCAACTATGAAGCTTAATGTATTAGAAGCTTTTCACATATACCGGAACACTTCACTGCTTGTCAAAGACATGACGTCGACTCCATTCCTTTTAAGCGCGTGGAAACAACTTACCAAAAACCGTGACCCTCAGAATTCTGATGATGTCACAATGATTTGAATGTTTACGCTCCATTTTCTTGATGAAGCCGAGCCAGAAGCTCTGCAAAACTATAGTCGATATATAATAAACCTTTGTGGTAAACGTTGATATTTTTACTTTATTCAACACCACAAGTTTGTAGTCATAAATTATATATAAATTGCTTATAGTATGATAAAGAAACCCTGTGACTGCTTGAGTACACATTGCATTATTTTATTGTCATCTGAAGCTATCCTGGTATGCTATTCAAACTATTTATTTTGCAAAATTCAGCATGGTTCATCGAATTTGTTATCTTCTAGTAGGAAATTAAAAAAGGTATCCTAGAACGCACTGATTATTTTATTGAATAACATATTGAGTTCCTCACTTTTCTGCAATCATTTGATTCTAGTGAGTTATAAATATACAGATAGATAAATATATCTGCATGTACATCTATTCAGTGGAGTATAAAAGGTGCTGGTGTCTGAAGGATTCAGCAAAAAGAAACAAAAAACGTAAATATCTTCGCCTGCGTTTATTTCCATGGGACTAATATAATTAGCCGATTGATCAAGTAACGAACTTTTATTTATCACTTATTTTTTTTGTTCTTTCATATCCGAACAATGCACGGTATACGAAATCCTAAATGCTAAATATGAATTCCCGACTTAATTCAAAAGTAACTCGCTTCAACGTGCTGTTTCAGATTGTTAATAAAATACTGCATGAATTCTAATCGTGATATCTCTATGTACGTATATTTAATATTGCTAATACATTTATTCGATTTTTACTTAATGTGGTTCGAAGATATGGTTTGAACCATTTTAGCGTTGAGAATGATCGTTCACTTACTGCGCTAGTTACGGAAAAGTTTCTAAGTATTTTCTGATGACTTCCTACTCTCGTAATACATTTTCATAGTATAGGAGCAAATTGGAATTTTAGCTAAGTGTCCATTGGCGGTTAAGTAAATAAAAGTTAGTGGCATCAGAAAAAAAATCTGCCTGGTAATTTAACAAATTTTAGTGGCCAAAAAGAAGTCTCCAGCATAAAAAAATAAAACATTGAGGGGAGTAGAATAATAGGAACTTTAACTTAATTGCTATTATTTGCATGGTTGGCTTTATCTAAACATAAAATCCACTCACTGTGCAAAATAAAAGCCATTTTATAAATATTTTTTTCCTCTAAGTTTACTCATTCCCAAAACATCGATAGTATCGGTGGAAATTTACTACGTATCAGTGAAAACCGGGATGTTTCAATGTTTTGGCTAAACACCCACAGAAATCGTACCTTTCGAACTGCAGCAGTAAATGAGCACATCAGTGGGTAACATCTCTGGTCAATATAAAGGTGATTACTTACCAAATCAAATCGAGTAACAAGTAATATCTGCCAAAACTCTCGGTGTATTAGTGGATACCACGATTTTTTTTTATATATCGGTTCCTGTAGCTTCCGGAAAAAGAACTGGATTTCTTCGATTACTCATCGAACAAAACAGCCAATTCACGACATAAAAATATGATATTCCCTTTCTCTTTACAATAATGCAACAAAAAGAAATTAAGAAATTAATTTACAGAAAATATTATTTAGCAGTTTCAAACATCGGTCATGAAACGGAAGTTTTTTCGATGTATCGGCTTCTGAAACAGCAAGGTTTAAGCCCTTCTAGTGCTACATGAAATGTGTGTGTACATGTTAAGCCATTTTCTTAGGAATTGCAATTCCTAAGAAATGTTAAGCCATTTTCTTAGGAATTGCAATTCCTAAGAAATGTTAAGCCATTTTCTTAGGAATTGCAAGTTTTTAGAAAAAAAGTTGTACTTTCCATGAATTTTGATATTTTAGGCCGACATTTTCCCCTGAACCTTACAAGATACACTATCTACGAACAAGTAATTGGACACCCCTGCAATTGAAGATATTTGCGGTCCTGATACACGACACTGCCGCCGCCGTTAAATATCGTGTGGGAAACAACAACGCCACCAGTCACATGCAAGCTGCCACGCAGTTCGGAGCTCTCTGATTTCGAGAAAGGTGTAATCTTCGGGTATCACAGAAATGGCCGATCCATACGTGACATTTCCAGCGAGTTGAAGTACCCAAAATCGACAGTGGCCTATGTGATGGCAAGTGGAAGATGAGGGATGACAGTTCGAATGTGCCCCACCCGGCAGACCCACAAAACTGGGAGTTAGAGACCGACGGGTGCTGGCCATAGAAATTCGGAAGAACCGCACCAAATCGATGGGACACATCAGCGAGGAGTTTCGACAGGCATCCGGGAGCGTTCTGTCGATGAATACCATCCGTAAGGAAGCCCATGTGCTTGGTTATCATGGACATGCTGCCGCCCACAAGCCTTTTATCACCAAGTCCAAAAGCCTTTCTCGGCTAACGTTGTGCAAAGAACGTCGACAGTGGACCGTTGAGCAGTGGAAACAGGTTCTCTGGAGCGACGAATCAAGGTTCTGCCTCTACCGTTCGTATGGCAGGGTCTGGGTTTGGCGTTTGCCTGGAGAAAGCCTCCGGCCGGAATGTATTGTGCCAACTGTGAAGTTTGGCGGCGTTGGAATAATGCTATCGTGGTGTTTCTCCTGGTATTGCATGAGACCCTTGGTCGCAATTGCTGGTAGACTCAACGCTGAGACCTACTGCACCATTTTGAATGGCTATGCGCTTCCTACGTTGTGGCAGTTTTACGGGATGAACCCATGTTACTTTCACGATGCCAATGCCACCTGTCATGTTACGAGGACCCCCATGGCTTGGTATGGTGACAATGGAGTTAATCAAATGGACTGGCCAACGCAGAGCCCGGACCTTTACCCTATCGAGCACCCTCTGGGACGAGTTGGATCGTCGACTTAAAATGTGCCCCCACCGTCCGAAATCGGTGAAGGAACTGACCTGTCTTCTCCAACCGAGTGGAAGAAAATACCTCTAGCCGTCGTAGAACGCCTGGTTGAGAGTATGCTACGGAGGATCGCAGCTGTAATCGCCGCTCGTGGAGGCTCCACTAACTACTGAAGGTGAATAAACTTCGTTTTCTTTGCTATCATAGGTGTCCAATTACTTGTTGGTAGATAGTGTATATACATAATGATAACTCGCTTAATTTTGAATACACTCTTGAAGATTGATGTTATTCCAAAGTGATTCAAAATCATCACTATCACTTGGCAAACGTTCACTCTCACTGCAAATAACCATTCCACGATTTCCTTACAGGCTGAAGTTATTCTAAGGTGATTCAAAATGCATGTCTGCAAATACTGAGGAACAAGCTGTCAATAAAGTTCGTCCTCAGTTAACACACGATTTTGGAAAAAAGATGTGGTCTATTCGTAGTTTGCTGAGTTTTTCGATTGTGTCGGTTTGTTAAGATAAAAAGAAATGAATAATGTGAAGAGTTTCTAGTAATAAAACAGATTTCGATCTCCTGCGCGTAAAGTCCGCAAGAAAAATAAACAAGCATTTGTCAATGGACCACGAGTTACGCGTTATTGCAGTTTAAACTGGGTTTTAAGAAGTGATTTCAGACAGTGTAAGATTCTATAAATCACCCACAATCCCATGTGAGCAGCACTGCCTCAACTCTAGCAGGAAACGTTTTGGCTAAAACTTGCATTGATCCCGTCACGTGGCCAAAGTGGAAAATATGTGGAAAGACTATAACGAACTCGAACTTACGATATGATTCTTACGGACTGTGTATTCTCATATTTTTTTCAACAATATTGGGGTTTGACTGTATGATTCGTGGAGATTTCATTTCAAAACAATATAATTAATGAATGATATGTTCATTCACGCAGATATCTGCTGTCCGATTCGGGAACAACTCTGGTCAAAATTAAAGGCTGATCATTCAGCCCACTTCGCTTTTAGCACAACACGCACAGGCTGATGAATCAATCGGCGTCGCATTAGAAGCGTTCTGCAATATCGAGGTTTAAGCATCGATTATCAGTGGCAAAACTTCGATGTTCAAAAACATCGAGTTTTTTTACCATACCTAGTTAGTACTGGTTTCATTTTCTTTACCAATTTAAAAGTATTTAAATATACTTTTGAATTGACACTAAATATAACAAATGGCCAATGTGGCAACCACTAAAATAAATTTAATTGGCAAAATTCTTATGAAATCGCCATCTTGCGAGTGCGAAGTGCTAACTTGCACCTATATTTCATAGTATATGAGACACATGTCGTGACCGTTTCTCAGAATATCTTCAAAATTCTTCAAAATTGCGAACATGCCGCTACTACTGCTGTAGTTCTTCAATAGTCTCCTCTACATTACAATCAAGAAAACGTCCGTGTTTTAGCTCGTCTTTTGTAAATAAAGATCGTGCTTATGTTATCGGTTTGTCCGTCCACCCGTCAGTCCGTCCGTGCGTCCGTCTGTATCCACGATATCTCTGCAACTATAAGTCCGATTTGAAAAATTATTTTTGCATTGGGAAGCTTGAAACATCAGAACGATGATCCTTGATTTTGGTTTTCTTCTCGATGTACAATTTCGCCGCTAGAGGACATAAATGGAGACAATGTCGAATTCCAAAAATATGTTTTATTACACACATTCGCTTCTAAATATCCGATTGAAAAAATTCTTTTATTTTTCGATTCCATTTATATCGAAGAGTATTTTTGATATAGTTACTTTTTTAAATTGCGCATAGATCTTCCGTTAGGGGGCGTAAAAATAAATTACGTTTTTCCCGGTAACTCTTCTTATAAAGCCCCGATTTGAAAAATATTTTCTGCGGATACACATCCTGATGGAAAATCTTTTGCATATAATTTCTAATTTTTGGTAAAGAATACTTTGGCCACCAGGAGGCTTTAGGGTTAATTTTTGCGTTTGATGTATTTGCGGCAAAATATGAGCTTCTAAATTCTCGATTGAAAAAAACGTCTTTGGTAGACCGAGACTACTTATGTCGACACACCTTTTACAAACATTTCATTCTTTAAATAATGCATGGTTTCTACGCCAGGGGGCGTAGACGTACAACTTATGTTAGTCAATATCTCTACATCTAGGAGACCAATTTGAAAAATTCCTTCTTTGTTGGATAGCGTTTCCAGTGTGACCTTTTTTCATATAATTTCAAAATTGTCAAGTAAATCCTTGACTTTCCGCTAGGGGCGTTAAAGTAAATTGCTTTCCCCATATATCTCTGTTCCTAAATATCCGATTTGAAAACTTCTTTCTGCACCGGATACAGCCCCTTATGGGAAATCATTTGCACGTAATTTCTAATTTTTGTAAAAACTGATTTGTCCACCAGGTGGCATAAGACTTAATTTCCGCTTCTGATGTATTTGCAGCAAAATATGAGCTTCTAAAATCTCGACTGCAAAAAAGTCGTTTGTTGACCGATATTACTCATGTCGACAAACCTTTTAGGAACATTTTCTTCTTGAAATAATGCATGGTTTCTACGCCAGGGGCATAGATGTATATCTTATTTTTGTCAATATCTCTACTTCTAGGAGTCCGATTTGAAAAAAAATCCGTCTTTGTTGGATAGTGTTTCCGATGTAAAATGTTTTTCCTATAAATTCAAATTTTCAAGTGAAGCATAGACATTCCACTATGGGGCACAAAGGTAAATTGCGTTTTCTGTGTTATTTCTGCCTCTAAAGTTCTCATTTGAAAAATAATTCTTCCTGTATCGCATGCACGACCTCATGTAAAATAATTTTCACATAATTTCTAATGTTTGGTAAACAATGGGTTGGCCACCAGGCGGCATAAGTGGTAATTTCTGCTTCTGATGTATTTGTAGCAAAATCTGGGCTCTTGAAAACTCACCTAGATTTTTTTTTCTTGGACCGACACCGCTCATATGGAAAAAACCTTTTAAGAATACTTTCTTCCTAAAATAATGCATGGTGTCCCCCCATGGGACGTAAGGTCACATCTTATTTTTGTCGACATCTGTGTTTCTAAATGCCCGATTTCAAAAACTATTTCTGTGTTGGAGAGCATTTCCGGTGCGAAATGAATTTCATATAGAATCATGTTTTCCTTAATGCACAAGTCTGCAACCAGAGGGTGTAAGCTCATGATTCCGTTTACAGCAATATCTGAGGGATTAAAAACCCGACTGAAAAACTTATTTTTTTCCGTCAGATACTATTATTTTTCATACTGGTTCCATTGATTTTGAATAGCTTTGATAAATTTAATTTGCGTCAGAACGGGTTCAAACGACGTGCTTATTACACCCGAAAATTCGGTGTCATCTTTCTTGTTTGTTATGTTTTTATCGCTATTTTCTCTACGTGTAGTAAAACCTGCCTTATTTGGCAAATGCCCATATATTGATTTTCCATATTTTTAGCTTCGTCTTTATAGTCTCTCAAGCACGGCTTTCCCATTTTTCTTTCACATTTTAATTTAAACAAGATAAAAAATTTAACACATCATTTTATTTTGCAACAGAGGAGTTATTAAATGGGATTTGCGGCAGTACATGACGGGGAATACCGAATGTGGGTTAACATTTTAAACATTTTCCTTCCTTTTCGACATATCTAAATACTATTTTATATTTAAATTCATGCGGCACTTCCTTTAGAAACGCGGGTGTGTGGAGTGCTTTTCGTTCTTCATCTGTATTGTTTCTCAGAGGTTGATGTGATAAAATGTTTGTTTTTTTAATTTGGTTTGCTAAGTTTGATTTTTAACATATTCTTTACAAAAATACAGTAATTCGGACTATTCCTAGCAGTAAAATATTTGTAAATTCTACTAATTAAGTTTCAACCGCTTATATATTTTAAATCTTTATTATGTTGAGATGAAGATTTACATAAAGCGAATTTCTGTTCGCAACGTAAAATAGTGCTAGTAAACGGACTGGCTTGGGCAAGAGGTTTCTACTACACCAATTTAAAGTGAAATTAAATTTAGTAAGTTTATGATAGAATTCCACTGTTTTAAGTAACTACGGGAACTAGAATGTCCGTGAAAGATGAATCAAAACATTTGTCGATGTTAGTTTGTCTTGAAACGGCAAAGTGCTTTGCTGCTATTGAATTATGTTAAGGTAAATATTTGTCATTTCTATGAAGGTGAAAAAAACCGGAAAATAACCCACTATGAGAAATACATCAGTTGCAATGTAATATTGATGTAACAAAAATCATGTTTAAATTCGTCGGCAAGCGAATGTTCCTGATTTTTTATTATGGGAATAAAGCTCTGAACACTAACTTTTAAATTCAAATGATGTGTTTCAGCTGATAAGTTCATGAAATGGATATTGTCATGCACTGCATGTGCTGTATAAGTTTTCTAGATATCAATAGCAAAAATCAATGTTATGATACGGTGAAGTACACGTAAACACAGAATCCACCATTCTTGAAGCGGCTTACCTAAGTAAACAACCCATTTTTCAGTAATTATATCAGCTAAATTAAACAGGCCTTGCACATAGTGCATAAGTTCAATTAATCAAACTACATGAATAAGACTCAGCTTTGCGGAAAGTTAGGAGCCGTGAGATTCGACAATTTTCTTATACCTGGATTCAGATATTTGTGCAAATTTTACTAGGAATGCCATTCTATCACTGAAGAATATTTATGTGCATAAGTGTTTGTCACACGGAAATGCATTATATTACGAAAAAGTTTTGAAATGTAGTGAAAACCGTTTCTGAAGAAAATATATATTGCCAAATCCTAGTAAGAAATGAAACAGTAAATTCATACTTAATTTGATTTTAGAAGACAATGTTGTACAAAATTTTAAAACTCATCGTTAATTTGACATGGTTTAAAGAGACATATATATATATAATTTAGTACTCTAGCTTCCACACTGTAGAGAAGTTAAGAAGTCTTTGTTTTCGTTTAACATGCAGAAAGTACTACACCCTGTTACGGCAGAAAATTGCCATTTCCCGGTTCTTCTCTTTACACATGAAAAAAACCAAAATGAACCGGAAAAGCTTAGATTCGCAAAAGTACCCATCATTCATTTGCCTCTGAGATAGTTGAAAAACTGCAAATTGATTTTGGAAGAAACTTCTATCAATTTGCTGCTAATGGCTAGATAAATGCAGTGGAAATTTAGGAACGTTGATAGACAAATTCAGCGAGTAATTTTATAGTTTTTTTTTATTTTATGACATCCAAATAATTGAATGGAGAATCACTTACCCATTTCTCCAATTTAAACCCAAGATACTGGAGATATTATTCAGGAAGTACTGTAAAGCGTGCTCAAAATTAGCGGAATATTTAATTTCCTCCATGAAGCGAAATCGTACGGTAGCAGAAAAAACAAGGACAATCCCCTTAAAACCGATTCTGTACATTTTACTTCTCTCCGTATTGTAATGCAAATGTGTTTTCGGAAGGGTGGTATTTGCAAACTAAGAAACGGATTTACTGCCTGAGATGAGACTTGCTAGAACGTGCATTTCGAACATGCTATTTTATTAAGCAGTGAAACAGAGAAAAGAATATGTCGCCAGAACAACGGGTACTTTAAAAAATGTAATTCCATTTCTGTTAAAGTTCGTTTAAATATCACCAGCAATAAAATTTATTTAAGTTTGCCAAGGAGTTTATTTGATAAGGAAGTCAGGAATGTTTGTATAAATGCCTCAGAAAACTTGGAAATTACGTCGTTTAGGAATGGGTATCGAATCCGCACCTCCGGATTTACTTTAGTGTATGTTATTGTTCCAGCACCTTGAAAAAGGAACTTTCAAACAACCGAGGCTGTGTGTTGGGACTCAGATAAAACGCTCCTCCTTGATGAAATTGAAGCATATATGATTCTTCATCTTAACGATATGCGAGCTATGGCATGTCTTGTATGATTAATTTCGCATCCATCTGCATAACATCTTTTTGACTATCAATCAGGTGTTTATTTGCGCGAAAAACTATATGTAGGCTTTAAGACACTGAACCTGAGAAATGAGTTAAGAATGACCGTGGCATGTACTTTTCACAGTAATGAGCAGAATCTAAGAAATGTTATCGTATGATATTTTTAAATTTGTGCAAATTTGATGTACATGTATAATGACTCAATAATTATTTTGCTGTGCGATAAGTTATGAATATTTTACATGTACATAATCATGCTGCAGAGAACATTTATTTTAAAGAACATTGAATATATACAGTATAAGAGTAGACTGACAATACTTCAATAATGAAACCTCGATGAACCAAAAGTTTTTATATGTTCGATGCACAAATTCTGCCGGCACAAAATCGCTGTGAGAAATGTTTTTGATATTAAACAGGATACCACAACAACGTGCAATACATCTAGACAGATGATATGAATTTGGTACTGAGCAACATTGGGTTATCAGGTCAGTAGAGGACGAGGTAGATAAATGTGGCGTTTGTGTGTTCTTACGCAGTTGTTAGAAAAAATGTTAAACGCTGTGGCAGTCTCTAGAGAAATTTCAGGATTTGAAGGCGTGGATCCATTGCCCGGCAGAACTCAATGAAAATGGTTTCAGCGATTCAGTGTTGCTGTCAACTGCATCGAAGAGATGATGAAGTCATGACGACGAACGAATATGATTAGTGACACCTTGGTCCAAGTTGTGGCAATAGATCCGTACCAGTAAACGACAATTGTTTGATGAAGTATGGTCATACCAATTCATAATCGTTGGTTACCTGAACCACATTGGTTTCTCATATGAACGTGATGTAATTTTTTACCATGAATGAAAACTCAGCAGGTTGAAACAAGCGTTCCTCTACATGTCACAGTGTGGTAATAGATCCACACCACGGTGGCTTGTGCGTTGTATTGTTAGGAAGATAGTCAGTTCATGTTCCTACGTTTTCTGGATACTAAAAACCCTAGTGGATGAGGGTACATAACACACAATGTGGTGCAAAAAAGAAGGGTTGGGAGGAAAGTCATGCTGCGCATTTGGTGGAATTGTGAGGGTTCTGTACACTGGAAACTGTAGTCAGATGATCAGGCGGTGAACGGGGAACTCCGTGCAAAGTAACTGCGACGGTTCTGTAATGCTTTGCGCCAAAGCGGTCATCAATGGGAATCTATACTTGCTTCTAGTGAACAAAACCATTAGCCCCACTTTCTGTATTCCCAGCCTAAAACTGCAGGCGTTGGAAGGATAGAAAGACTAGTCATCGTCTACTCAGTCTGGACCACGGCCACCTCAGGAACCAAAGTAAAGCTCCGGTTTATTTAAGTTTTAATAACAAATTGAATGTTTTTTCGTGAAAGAAAGTATTAATTAAAAGCATATTGTTTCCGTTAATTAATTGGGAGATTTGTAGACATAATAAAAACCCTTTTTCATTTTGCGGGAAAATATCAGAAATGTCTCCGTCACATCAATTGCGCCCTTCCCGTCATCAAAATCTTGGATCCGCCCCTTGTCTGGACCTCAGCCCACTGTTCTACAACAATTTTCGCTCCACGGTTCCTTTGTACAAGACGGGGCTTTGTTTCATTGGTTGATGGAAAATTTGGAACCAGATTTCCTGACTTCACAGCACGCTCACTGGTAACGCCGTGGGATCGTGGTTCTGTTGGAACGTTCATAAAGGACAGCAGAAAATAACTGTGTATTATGGAAATGAGATTAACGTGTATGGCTTTCACTCACTAAACATTTTAGCTGTAAATGGATCGACATTTTGGCTCCTTCTGTTAGTATAAATAACATATGCTAGTAAATGTTTGTATACCGTTATAAAGGTTCGAAAAGATATTTTATTCAGTAGTCAACAGGCTGTTAAGAAATTAGGAATATTTCCATTTAAAGCTACATTTCCTCCCTTCACTTAGCTATTTATTTAAAGAACGAAAGAAAGTGTACAATCTAATATTCAGTAACAAAGTTAAGTATCATGGTCCTGTCAGCTTTATAATTTTAAACATTTATAATACTGGAAAGGTGAACGAAACAGAAATACAGAACAAAAACTCAGATGGGCTGTGTATTCCGGTTAGCTTTGCTATACGAAGAAATCAGGCCTTAAAAATATTTTAAGGGCAAAATGCATCAAAATTAGCACTTAGATATTTCACATACTTTTTTCATAAATTGAAATCTCTTTACAAAGGAATTTCAATTGAACGCACTTTACAAGAGAACAAATTAGCAAGGAGATAAGTTACCTGTCAAATAATACAACTTCGAACTTGAAAATAGAGAAAATGTAAGACTGCATTCTGATGCACGTCTGCAAAAATATTTTGTAAACAGCATGCAATGCATTATTCCTTGTCACTTATTATGCCTCCTAAGCGATATTTCAAATTATTTGAAATAACTTCGTCGTAACGATATCCTTTTCGAAATATCGTTACGACATCAGTGCCTTGAATATATTAGCTTGAAGCATTATCTTAAAAATAAAGATTTGTTCAAAGCTTAAATTTATTTTAGATTAATAATAATAATCCAACGATGTTTTTTTAACACTTTTAGCAGTTTTTTCTTTAAAAATTAATTATATATCTTATACTATTAAAACAAAATTCTGTACTAAACTGTAACATGTTCAACTTCTAATCAGTGGTTATCCGCTGATAGATTTTTGTGCTAGTAAATAAATCGTCGTGAGTTAGTACGTCAAAGGTGTTTGAATTACATATTTGGAATTTCAAATGTGCAGCTCTTCTTAGGGCATTTTATGTGCTCAAAACAAGTAATTTTGTGAATATGCGACCTGTATATAAATTATGTCACATTCCCATTGCAGGTAAATAGTCAAACAACATTCGCAGAGTGGGGAATTGTTTAAAATTACCCACAAGAATGGCCATATTCACACCAAGTAAAGATAACAAACTGATACGAGTTTCATTGACGCTTTAAAAAATGTGAGCAGTGTGTCTCACATAGATATCCCATCATCAGGTTCCTATATATATGGATTTATATAATCCCTCCTCTTAAGCTGAACACAATATTATCAGCCATCCTTATCTAGGAAAGAAAGTAACAGTACTGCTGTGTTTCCCCAGCACTTCGGCTTCTGTCCAAAACACATATTCATATAAATAGGCGACCAGTGAATTTTACCTAAAATACTGCATTTCAAAGAATTAAGGAAAATCTTTTTCCCGTATGCATTCGTACGTATTTAACACTTTCCGCATGGACTACAATTTGTTTTTGGCTGGCAGGTACACATAATTCGAGAAATGTAGTCTCTCGAAACGGTTTCTTCATGTTTGCACTTTAAGTTGTTTATAAATGTGTGGTAAACAAAGTCAACGTGATATAAGTAACCCGAAATAAAAATCATTACATATGTATCTCTAAAAATTTTCCTATCAGACGACTAATTAGGAATATCAATATGGAAGTTTTGAAGTTATATTTAAAATTCCCAAAGGAAGACTTGCATTTTAGTCATCCGCTGTTTACCTTTAAAAATATATCGAATCCAGTAAATTATGAATTGTTACTGCCTCATGTCAGCCTAATCTGAACAGCATTGTTCCTTTGATGTTTTTCTGCAAAAGCAGAATGTTCCAGATACATTCTCCAACGTTGTCCTTGTCAGGTTTTCAGGTGAGAAAAAGTTATCGAAAAATTTAAGACGAACATTCAACTTCTTGAATAGAATTGCAATAGCATAGAGAGGTTCGGAAATATTCATCATAGGACAAGTCAATGGAGTGCTTTGAGGCATAGAAAAATAATATTTTTAACATTGGGTAAGATTAATGTAGTTACATACTTTTAACAGTGATTTCTGCATCCTCAATTTACAAACATTCAAATGTCAATTAATATGATAAAAAGGACATTACTTTTCTATACCAGGATTTTTAAATCATACAATGAAGACGAAGCAGAATGATCAAGCTGTTAAGAAACAGGTGTAACGAGCAATTTCTTTGAAACAGGGAGACAGACTGCCAGGGAAACGCATTGGCAAACGGAGATGGAAAAAAGTAAATTGATCGAGTATAATTTTATCCACTGACATTTTCGTCTAATTCAAAATCTCAGGTATTTTTAGGAAATAATTTGTCAGGTGTTTCCTAATCATGAAGAACGTTTGCATGGAACGGAGATTAACAATTTTCAGAGCGGAATAAGATTTGTCTGGAAACAAATCTTATTCCATTATAACATTAGAACCAGGAGCTACTAAGCACTCCAACGAATTACAAAAATAAAGGTCTTAAATTGCAAATTTGCTGGACATATAGGTATATGTGACAGTCTTTGTGCAGGTGAAGTACTTTACTGAATACCAAGGTAGAGAAAAATACCCAGACAAAGACAACGGGGGAAATTGATGGACAAAATTTCAAAGCGTGCTCGAGTAAAATGAAATGCATCTGCTTCTTGAAACATAGGGTTGTGGAAAAGAGTTGGAAAGGCTTTCTATCAATATGTGAGTGAAGATTATCGGGGCTGACTATTTTGTCTATGAATCCAATTCATTCAAATTATGGAACAAACGCTGAGACACGGTCCGTTTAAACTTCAAGTGCACATGTGCTCTTCTTAATGCACCACTTTCTGTGAAAATTGCAACACTATGAAAGGATCGCGCTGTTCAAATGTAGTTTATACCACAGATTCCTGAAGTTACAGGAAATGACCGAATACATTGGCAGAGCTATACGAGATTTTGCTTTTAAAAACTCAATATGGTGCGAGTTCACTTCCAGCAAAAATTACATTTTCTACATAGCGAGCATTGAACAAAAGAAGTGTTTGATATCGTCCTGGGGACTACCTTGCCAAGCTGCACTACGCAAGACCAGAATTCTTTTGTCGTGATTGGCAGAGGTGCTTGATGAGCCAGTGTCTACCATGTCAAAAACGTGTTCGATCGGGGAATATCCAGCGACGAACGTGAAGGCCACGAAAAATGTCTGGGACATTCAAGGTCACATGTGGCTCAGCAGTCTCCCACTGAAATTAAGTACCACGACAACTCTGAAGGAAAGGTAATACCTCTGCCACAAAAACATCAATGATGTATTGATGGCTGTTGAGGTTTTCCTCAATACTTTTCAGGCGAGATCACGAATTGAACCTAATGGCTCTCCTAATCATGACGCTTTTCATCAGGGTAGTATATGATGCAAGTTCCTCACGATATCTTGGTCACGTGTGGGACCATCATGGTGAATCAGGTTGAATAATGCCTCGTTAGAAAGCACGACATATTGCCAAGCAACATGCAAATGTATGTGTTCATGAACACATTGCTGCTTGAGGCATTTATATTTGAGATTCAAAGGAATGTGCAGGAATGGGCAGCTTGCAACCAGGCCTGTGTTAAGCAGACAACATGGAACTGTGCTGAAGGAAACAGCATGATAAGTGACACTGATCAGCTGCTGCGCTAATACCATGAGTGTCGCTGTGTGGTCGGTCACTACTATGCGGTAGAAGTGTTTTTCATCCCGCGCAATTGTGCGATTTTTCTGTCCGTTTCCCAAATGTCTTCGCGTCTTAGCCTTATCTGTCCACTGACTCCACGTTCGAATCAGAATAGCAGCATTTCGTCTCGCATGCTTGGCAATTTTGGGGTAAGAAAATACCACTCGTTCGGGACGAAAAGTGTTGAACGTAAGAGTGGCGTTTACCTTAAATACCACTCGTACGTGCAACATCTTTCGTGTACTCTCCTTCTAGTAATTCTTGCCCGTTCAAAGTCCTTCAGGAGTTCATAATGACACTTTCTTCGGTGACGGGGCATAGTGAGACGCATGAAACACCCTTTTGAATTGATTTCGGTTTTCACCGGAGGCACCATCTCGTTTGAGACTGCTGTTATTACGCAAAACTTGAGAGTTCATATGGCACTTTTCAGAAACCGCACTCGCATTTTCACTTATATTTTAAACAAATTCAATATCCCAACATTTTTTACATATCCTTTCAGTTTCAGTCCAATAAAGGTAGACATTCTGTTGCAATTTTTTGAAAATTAATGCATTTGATTTAATATCTGTTCAAACTGTCCTGTTTATGATACAGGGAAGCTGGAAAACAAGTTTAAGATATTCCAGCTCATTGTGCTCAAACGGGGACTGCTTGTAATGAACATACGTTACCTTATATTTTGGATTCAAACGCTAGATGATACTTTGAAGTTATATTTGGTATTCCAAAGAGTACATTTGACTTTGTGTTCAAAAAAGCTTTTTCGTACATGATATATGAGCCATAGGACTTTTATGGTGCCCTCTGAACCAGTTTATAACGAAGGGATTATCTTTTTAGACACCAGTAATATTCCATGCACTTGATGAAGTATAACTCCTTTTTCTGTTTAAGAGATGGGCTTGCCAAAGACAAAATATTTACATATATGCTTAGAAAGAATGAAAATTCAATTTATCAGTCCTTTGGCAGAAAGTTAACTTTACCTGTCATGCAAACAGTTGTGCTCATTTTAATCGAAATGCCATCGTTGGAACATCTAGCAGTTGGGTTATGTTGAAAAGTTACAAATTCATATGTTTAAATGCTAGGATTTCCAATTAATGCATTACAGATTCACTCACATTACTTTTAAATATATAAGTAGTCACTGAAATTAAATTTCCAAGGTTTGTCTTTTTAACATTCCATCAGGAAAGGTGAACCTTTTCTGATGTTATGTAATTTAATTACGGAAGCATGGCCATATTAAAAGGAAAACGCTAATTGGTCAGAATCTTTAGCTTCACCCATATTTGAGCCACACACGTGAATTTCTGGAAACTGCCGAATGCTAAGGCTTCCGCCAGACGGCGCGGGCTTCGCATTCACCAATTTCCAGTTCAATAGTTCTAGAAAGATGGTAATTCATTGAAACATTTTTTGCTATGGAAATTAGCAACCATCTCCACTACTTGCGACAGCTGCCAAATGTGCTTTCTGTCGTACCCAGAATCATGCAAACAATTGGATTTAATTATTACAAACCTGCAAAACCTGTGAGTGAAACATACATACCTTTCGTTATTAATTTTTTTGCATATAATCTTTAAACTGCAAATAAAGTCATTTCACTTAAACTCATTACATTTTGTTGAAATATTCTTCCTTAAGGGATAAATTATAGTTTTGTCTCATGCTGAAGAAACAATATGCAACATGCGTTGAAGAAAACTGCATTTATAAGTGCTGTAGGCATGAGCGTATCATTGCCCCCTGGCAATAGGAAGAGAGTCCGAATTTATTTATCGAGACAATAATTCTCAATATAAATTCAACGGTGGTAGCACAATGAATGAAAATCGTATCATCCTCTACAATGGGCATTTGATTCTGGATAAATAGCTCCCAATTACTTTGTCTTGTGGGTGTTCTTTTCCTTCTTTATGACCAATTTAGATATCATTTAGGTCTTATGGAGCAAAGGACACAAGCAGCGGAAAGTCGCAAGTACCCGAAAGAACAACCAGGGATTTATCTATTTTTCCCAACATGACATCGGATTTCATGGATCCGTTTTTTACGCAATGTTTAGTTCGCATGATTTCGAATTAAATGTATCTGAGGTCTCCTTCTACACTATTTACCAACAAGTAATTGGACACCCCTGCAATCGACGGTATCTGCGGTCTTGATACACGTCACGGCCGCCGCCGTTAAATATCGTGTGGGAAAAAACAACACGACCAGTCGCATGCAAGATGCCACGCAGTTCGGAGCTCTCTGATTTCGAGAAAGGTGTAATCGTCGGGTATCACAGAAATGGCCGATCCGTACGTGACATATCCAGCAAGTTGAAGTACAGAAAATCGACAGTGGCCTACGTCATTGGCAAGTGGAAGATGAGAGGTGACTGTTGGAATGTGCCCCGACCCGATAGACACACAAAACTGGGAGTTAGAGACCAACGGGTGCTGGCCAGAGAAATTCGGATGAACCGCACCAAATCGATGGGCCACATCCGCGAAGAGTTTCAAACGTGCTGCCACCCACAAGCCTTTGAACACCAAGTCCAATAGCGCTGCTCGGCTAACTTGGCGCAAAGAACGTCGACAGTGGATCGTTGAACAGTGGAAACAGGTTCCCTGGAGCGGCGAACCAAGGTTCACCCTCTACCGTTCGGATGACAGGGTCTGGGTTTGGCGTCTGCCTGGAGAACGCCTACTGCCGGAATGTATATTGCTAATAGTGAAGTTCGGCGGCGGTGGAATTATGCTATGGGGTTGTTTCTCCTGGTATGGCACGGGACCCTTGGTCGCAATTCCTGTTAGACTCAACGCCGAGACCTTGTGCACCATTTTGGATGACCATGCGCTTCCTACGTTGTGGCAGTTCTACGGAGTGGACAAATATTACTTTCAGGATGACAGTGCCACCTGTCATGTTGTGAGGTCCACCATGGTTTGGCATGGTGACAATGGGGTTAATCGAATTGACTGGCCTGCGCAAAGCTCGGAACTTAACGCTGTCAAGCACATCTGGGACGAGTTGGAGCGTCGACTTAAGGGGTGCCCTACCGTCCAAATTCGGTGAAGGAACTGACCTGTCTTCTCCAAGCCGAGTGGAAAAAAATACAGCTAGCCGTCGTACAACGTCTGATTGAGAGTACGCCCCGGAGGGTCGCAGCTGTAATCGCCGCTCGTGGAGGCTCCACCAACTATTGAAGGTGAATAAACTTCGTTTTCCTTTGCTATCACTGGTGTCCAATTACTTTTTGGTAGATATTGTATATTGGAGTCGAAGTAGTTCCAAAGCGCACGTTTGGTTGCAGGGCATTTACGCACATTCCTCATTTCTGATTTCGCACTTTATCCTCTTCCATACGGCGCAATACATGTCAGCGTTCGAGTGTTGTACAATTGGTGTGTTTTGCTGCAGCGCACGTAAGTTCTTCCGGTGTGCTTTTTGCATTCGTTTTTCTCGTAACTTTTGGGATTAAGAAGCAGACGCCAATAACCTTCTTCGTTGGATTCGGTGGGTTCATTGCACAAGTAATTTTCGTTGGAATGGATTGGGCGGTATTATTGAGAAAGCATTGATATAGTCTGCTTCCTCGTTATGTCCTCAGACGGCTTCAAAAAACGTAATGATCGACGTGCGTGACAGCCATGGAAAAGTCTGAGAATCGATGGTACCAGCACTCGAACCAATAAATATCCGAAAAGCGTCGGATATGCACTTTAAGCCGCCTGAATCCCGGCACTGTTCTCCAATTAAGAATAAAGTCCTTTTCCTCCTATTTACAGCGCTTCCGTGTGACCTTTCTGCTCGGCACTGTAGTCCATTTCTCCTAGCTTCCCACCTCTAAGGGTTTTTTAAAGCAGCTCTTCGCAACTATGTCTAGAGAATTCCTGACCCGTCCCGTCTGGGCTAGCTTGCAATGGCTCCTGGCCCCGCGGATGTTCATTTCCTATAATCAGTATTTATTTTCTGTTATGTATTACAAATTCATTGATACCGTTAAGACCTGATTGAAAATATTAAAGGAAAATACAAATGCACTACCAAAAATAAAAATATACTTACACCACATTGCACAAATAAAGTGGGAAATATCTGCACATAGTATACAACCAGGAGTCTATTCCTCCTGAATAAAGTTATAATAATGAAAACTAAAAATAATGTTTTTTATATTTTCATAACATGTACATATCAATATGAAACATGGGCTTGTTTTGAATTGCGCAAAAGAATCGATGTTTGGTTCTAACTGTGTCAGATAAAACTAAACATCGATGGTCTGGGGAATGTTTTCGTGGCCTTCTCTGTGTCCCCTCATGATTGTGGAAGTCACTATGGACCGAAAAAGTTATGAACCCATCCTTGCAGACCAGGTACACCCATTCATGCTAACTGTCTTCCTTGTGGCGGATGGGATTTTCCAAAAAGACAATGAGACGTGTCACACAGCTAGAAGTGTCCGAGAAGGTTTAGGAGTGAACGAAAAAGTCTCACTGGCGGAAAGTGAAAAAGAACACCAAGAAGGAGACGTCTGATAACAACGAAATTTATACAGCATAATACCGGAATACAGAGGATAATGTGATCAAATCATTATGGCAAAATACAGCTGTATTTGCTGGTAAACTGAAAAATAACGTTTCCATGTAACATGGCTAGTACGAGGTTGAACCGCCATGAAATGTATCACACTGTGCAATTCTGGCATGGAGTCTGTCCTACAGATGTTGGATGTAAGTTTGCGGTATTGAGTTCCAAGCATCCTTAACCTGGACGCGTAAATCAGGGATGGTCATGGCTAGCCGTGGAGACCGGATAAGTCCTTGTCCCATAAAATTCCACACGTGCTCATTGGGGGACAAATCCGTTGAACGTGTATGCCATGGAAGTTGTCTCACACCCTGAAGTGCATGTTGCGTTCCACGTGCCCTGTGTGGGCGTGCGTTATCTTGCTGGAAAACACCACGATGGACCCACCTTACAAATGGCACAACAACGGGCTGAATGATGTTGTTGATGTAGGATGTGCTGTTTAACGTACCCGGTACAAACACTAGTTGTGTACAGGTATGATAGCTGATCGCTCCCCACACCAGGAGACCAGGTGTAGGTTTGGTGTTTCTCTGGCGGATGTAAGAAGGGTGGAGACGCTACCCTGGGCGTCTGCGAAGAGGCATACGGCCATCGGAGGCTCCCAATCAGAATCGGCTTTCATCGCTGAACACGACAGATC
The DNA here is from genome assembly GCA_039090855.1 of Macrothele yani. Taxonomy (NCBI): domain Eukaryota; kingdom Metazoa; phylum Arthropoda; class Arachnida; order Araneae; family Macrothelidae; genus Macrothele; species Macrothele yani. Next base: position 76,260,977 of record CM077033.1, on the reverse strand, counting down.
GCCATTGCATTCTCCAGTGCATACTTTGGCGACACCACTGCTGCCGTTCCTGACGTAGGGCTGGAGTCAGAGGTACACATGCCGGTGGCACAAGTGTACGTAGTCCTGCATCCAGTAGACGGTTGCGGATTGTTCGTACATTCACCTCATTTTCAACGGCAACACGGATTTGCGTAGCAGTGGTTGTTCTGCTTGACAACGCTGCTCTTCTTATGCGTCGATTGGTCCTCTCATCAGTTCGTCTGTGACTCCCGGTTCTACGTCTTCTCGTGTGGGAATGTTCCTCGAAACATCTACGCCGCCGCCGTCGTACCACCACCGATACTTCCGGACCAATTCGCTCCGCAATACGACGATACGACCACCCGGCCTCGCGGAGTCCGACTAGACGACCTCGCTCAAAGTCCGATAACTGCTGAAATCGTACACGTCTTTTATGTCCAGGCATTGCAGCTTCTTCAGGGTCTTTGCACGTGTCCGTACGCCGACGACTGATTACATTCACTTCGCCGTACTCCTTAAATACCACCTCCGATAATTTGCATATTAGGCCGTGCTGTAGAGTAAGCTCTCGCCGGTTGGTCCCGAAATTAACATAACACCTACGTAAACTCGACCCATTAACATATGTAAATTTCATGATCGTCCGCCAATTTCTTCTTTGTGTTCTTTTTTCACTTTCCGCCATTGTATTTCCCTGGCCCCCTAATTGTACAAATTTAAACCCAATTGAGCACCTGTGGGACCTCTTCTAACGTGGTAGCTTCTCTATGGATCCTCCACTACATACCAATTTTCAGCTGTCAGAAGCCCTGTAGTCAGCATGGGCCCACATACCTGTTAACACCTTCCATCAGATATTTGGGTCCCTACCTGGCAGTCTAATTGTTGTCAGCGCTGCACACCGCTGTTACTCTGGGTGTTAGCTGTTGGTCAGAGTAATGTGACTCAACCGTATATTTCCTTTGCAGGTATATCTCACCTAATAAATAAGATGATCTTGTGATGAAATACCGGTTGATTCATCGATTTGGAAAGCAATAATTAAACTTTCTTCTATTTGTTAAATTAATTGCGTTTTGAAATCCTCAGGCAAGTAATCGATTCGCCGTGAAACTGTGTTATTTGAGTGAAATAACCTGTAATGCTTTCGAAGCTGCCACCTTTCACACCCTACTGCTGGAGGGACACAACTGAGTGTATGACTCATCTTAAAAATGATTAATTCGCAAAAGCCACGATTTCAACCCTAATGGAACGCTTCCCAATGGGCGCGAAGGGATTCACGTCGCACTTCGAAAGTGTTTTAACTATAATATGTGAGAGGCCACATACGTTAGTGTAACCTTTGTCTTGCGTGCATATGGTAAACGCGCTTAGAGGGATACAGCGATACAACTGAGGATATGAAATCACCAAAAAATGAATAGTTAATGGTTAACATTGCAAAACCCAGGATCTTAAACCTTAAAAAAAATTATTTGGCAAGCTCCGCGGAGAAATACACGTCGCACTTCGAAACTGCTTAAACTACTTCGTTAACTGAATACAGTAGTTTAACCTTTTTCCGGGCATGTTTGTGGTAAAAGTGGTTAGAGCAAAGCCGCTTTAGAGCACCCAGACTGCACAATAGAAATTTACACAGGATGTTATTTATGTTATATATGTCTACAATTTCCATTTGTCTCCTCCTTAAAACGAATCCAACGGTGACCACGGCAAAGAGCTATAAAATAAGTGATTATCTAAGAAGAGAAGAAACATTTTCTACTAAAAGAACATGCAAAAAATAGATATCCTCTTATGAAAGAATAGTGGAATTTACTTTTGTTTTTGTTGTAAAACTATCCACTTAGCAAACAGTATATTATTGCAAATTAAACGATTATTTAAAATTCCGTTTATAGTTTATGTTAGTGGAAAAATCAATTGTATTGATAGTTTAAGCGAGCGAAAGCCCGCTAATAAGAAATAGAAATCATGCACGTAAAAATTTCAAAGTAAGGGTAGAACTTGAAGTTCCAGCAAAGGAACTGTATTTAAACATCATACCTATTTCATCAGATTTTACTGCTTTCAAAAGCAATAGTGGTTGCATTTAATTCCAGGGATGTTACCTGTGGTTTAGAGAATCTGATTTCCTGTTTATAAAAAATACGTTTTCAAAAGTGGCTGTTTAGAGAGCTTGCTGCCTAGGCACTGACTCTCTGCCCTGGGCAGCAGCATCGCCCGACCTATCGGCGATTGAAAATATGTGGGATGCTATTGGACGCGCTATCCAAGCTCCACCCGTACCGCACAATCTGCAGGAACTGCGAGAGAATATTCAAGCTGCAATGGAGGGCGTATCGTAGGACACCATTATTAACCTATACAACACAATGCCGAAACGTTTGGCATGCTCTGTAAGCAAACATGTCGGCGCTATACTGAGAGACACTTCTTCTTGGCGTGTAGCCCAATAAATATTGCCCAAATCAGTTTCAATATTTAATAATTTATTGTTCATTGTAACCTTTACCTTACTCCCAGAAAGTTTTGTTGTCTGACACTTTCTTCTGGGTGCAACTATTTTTTTAACGATCATTGTAATACCAGATAGTAAGATCAGCAGATCAAAAGTTCGCTTATTTCTGTTATCTCGAAAAATGGTGGCCGCCGCGGCCACTATTTTTCCAAAATGCAATAGGAGAAAGTTTATGTTTTTCTCTCATGGTTACAAATTTCGAGCTGCAATCATGTAAGGTGAATATATAGTGGCGGGTAAGCTCCAGGAGTTACCATATGTATTATGCATAAATTTCGTGACATAACTTGTATATGAAGAGATATTTAGCATGAAGCGATTTTGATAAATTCTGAGTCACGAACAAAGGTTCCGAAAGGAGTCTAATTGATCAGCATCTGTGGAAGTGCAAATCCAGGAATACTTAAAAATCTAATTAATTATGCCGTAATTCATTTGATTTCTAAGAAGGAAAATCTGTCTTTTTCGTGCTGATTTGTACAATCTGAACAAAAAAACTTCCGTTTTTGCACGCTCTTCAACAAGACGTTATTTAAAACCACTGACTTACTGAAATCTTTAATTTACAATGAAAAGACATAATAATATCGTAGTTTAAAACCATGCGACTTTTCGAGCTCGCTACGAGGTCATCCTCAGATGGGGAACTACAAACTAATGGAACAGGTGTTTAAATATCAAATTCTCCTTAAAATGAGTGAATGCCCTGCAAATATTAAAATGAGAGCCCTGCAAATATGCGTGTTAACAATCAATGAAACAGTAAAAATGTTCTAGTGTGAGTTGTAACTTGAGTTCGAATGGTCAATCAAGAAAGCTGGTATCCACGATTCTGGGATATAGCAAGGAATTTCTTCATTACAACAGGACAGAGTCACGAGCAAGGGTTCCGAAAGCAAACTACAAACATGCGTGTAAACAATCAATGTAAACAATCTGCAAAACATAGTTGCAGTTTCATTGATTGTTTACACGCATATTTGTCGCGCATCTTTCGATAATGGGGTGGATAATTTGTTATTTAAACACTTGCTTTATTAATTTGTAGTCCCCCATCTGAGTATGAGGTCGTAGCGAGCTCGAAAGGTCTTATGGTTTTAAACTACGATATTATTATGTCTTTTAATTGTAAATTAAATATTTCAGTAAGTCAGTGATTTTAAATAATGTCGTATTGAATATCGTGAAAAAACGGAAGTTGTTTTGTTCAGATTTCTAAATATTACTTTGTTTAATATGTCGTAACCATACTGCTGATCAGCATTTGGCACGGATCAACAAAGCGTTTACAGGTGGGCGGAGATTTTAGTGCGATGAACGTGCCTTTCGTGTGATCCAAAGCATTCAAACATCATACGTTGAGAACATATCCTCAGGAGCAAGACAATTTCTTTTTCACTTGAAGGCGAAGAAACGATGGACAGCAACATTGCACAAAAACGATTCCGGGGCGTCAAGACATGACGATATCAGAACGTCGAATGACCACAGCAGGAGCACTGTCGTGAAAGCTGCAAAAGGTAACATCTGTACCAGTACACGACAGTTGGAAGATCAAGTAGGTGTTCCCAAAATACTATCGGTCGTAACCTGCACAGTATTAGATGCACGTTCCGATGCCCTCCGGTAATTGCCGATGCAGGGAAACAAGATAGCCGCTCCGTTGACACAGAGGTCTAAGAGGTGGCCTCTGATCATTCGTCCAAGATGAGTCCGGGTTTGAATCCCGGTGAGGCATGGATGTTGTGTTTGTCTTACGTTACTGTCTCTCTCCTTTCCCTGGAACCAGTGACCTTAAATTAGGGACGGGCGATTGCTTATATCCCATTAAGATGCTCACGGTGGTCGTTAAACCTGCAGTCAAAAAAAAAAAAAGATAAACAGTAAGAAAAGAAACAAGATTAGGTAAAACAATGTATCGCACGATCAGACAGCTGACAAATTCACAGGACGATAGAATTTTGTCTCGTATCATTGTATTTTATGAAAAGTGAATATTCTTACGTTATCCTACTATTGGAAACCGGAGGCTGTGGACAAACTAGTAAACACAGCAAGTGTTGCAGGAGGGCTGTTGAAGAGAAATGCCATGTTATACAGATTTGGGAATTATGATGATCCTGTGTACTGGAGTAACAGATCATCAGTCTGGGAACGGAAATCTCTGTGTTGAACCACTGCGACCAGACAACGATATTCTGCACCAATGGTATCTCGAACTCATCACTAAGAATTAGGCTTTGCTGCAAATCGATAATGGCCCAAGTGACTCCGTGGATAATTATTTACATTTCAAAGAATATTTGTGGTACAAGTTCCTGAAATCTGACGAAATCTATTGTTTTAAACCTTTCTGCCCTGATGGTACTTAAGAGTCCTACGCTGGTCTTTTTGCTTGTACGGACTGAAAGCATCATTAATGCCGGACAAGCAACGCTATAAGGAAATTTGTACTTAAGTTACTAAATGGTTCGGCATGCAAACGTGCCTCGTTGATGGGCGAAACCGTTTATAATGGATGACAGACATAGGTATCTGAGAAGAGCCCGTAAGTTTATTTTCCGTATGTTGCGGTGTATTGAGGTTTCATGGTCTTGCGATTTAGGGTTCGATTGTATACACTTACGTAATTTTTCTGAATGATACATATTGGTCTGTTATTTTATAATACGGTTTGTAACACTAATAAAACTATGTGGAAGTAATAGAATTCCTACGAATTCAAATTTATCTAACAAAATCTGAAGATAATAGAATTCCCACCTATGGATTAGTTGGTCATGCTGTTGAAACGTTCACTCGATCACTCAAAGATTGAAATTATGCTGTCATGATGGATGACTACTTTAGTTCTATAGAGTTATTTAAATATTTTAAATTCCATAACATCTTTGCATGTGGTACTGTGCGCCCCAACCGAAAAGGGCTTGCTAAGATGAAAGATTACAAACACCTCAAAAGAGGTGATATTGATTTCAAAGCTACAGATCGCGGCATATCGTTCTACAAATGGACGGACAACCGAACAGTATACCTGTTGTCAAATTATTATGGTTCAGGAGCAACAACTGTGTTACGCCGTGATAAAGATAGTACACGCATTAAAGTACCGCTTCCAACAATTGTAAAGGACTACAACTCACACATGGGTGGGGTTGACAAAGCTGTTATGCTACGTTCCCTGTACGACCGAGACAGAAAAGCGAGGAAATGGTGATATCGTCTGTTCTTTGCTCTACTTGGGATTACTGCTGTAAATGTATTCGCCATTTACAAAGAATTGAACTGGGAGATAACATACTTAGTTTTCAAGAGAGCTGTCACGCAAGGTCTCATTACTTTAGGTACCAGCGCCCCATAAAAACGTTGACGACATATCCAGACAAGATCTCCTATCCATGGTCAAACGAAATGCGGAAAACGAAATTTATCTGTGCCAGAAGACGTTCGTCTGCAGAACCTTGGATCGCATTGGCCCGAATTTGTTTCTAACAGGGGAAGATGCGAAATGTGTTCCAATTTAAACCTCATTCCAAGTGTGTTTCCTGCAATGCCTTTCTTTGTTTTAATGCGAAAAATAATTGTTTTGTAGAATTTCACTCAAAGCAAAATAAACAATAAGATATCATTTCTGATTTTCATTTCCCTACGGTCCTAACAGTACTTCTGCGCACCACTAGTCAAAATACTATGATATATTATATAATTCACTCTAGAAAGCAAAGACCGTTATTACATCTCCAGATCTATGTACCAAACTATAAGTTTCCAAACATTCACATCCTCAATTAGTTCAGAACTGAAAGGGTTAAACTAGAACTAGTGTTGCGTACAAAACACCAGACATTATGGTTCGCATTTGCCAATCAGGGAATCTAAAGGTCGCTGGGAGTGGTGTAAAGTTCCAGAGCTTATGTCTACTTAGACAGATTTAACGAAATCGTTCTGCATTAACCTTGAAAGCTCATGGAATGCTATAGACAGGCTGGAAGAAATTGCAGGAATTTATTTAAAACGGGGTATTTTTAAAAAATAGAAATTGTTTGATTCTTTACAACAGAAGAATTCAGTAATAGCTGTAGAATGAATAAATGTTTTAGTAGAGCAGGTGAATAATATAATTTAATCAGATTAACGACGTTGGCCTTATAACGTCTCCTTCTTCTTTATATATAGTGCTAAAGGGAATTACCGACAAACCATTCTTTCCAGCGATGCAGATGTTTATACGATCTCCCTACAATATGCGGACTTGCTCCAGACGATACTAGATTGGAATGGTCAATCGTTCATTTAGAATGCGAGTCAACGAACATGAAAGAGACACATAGTACAGTAAATTAATCGCGCTCCTATCGAGAGTGTTTGATGAGTAGAGATTTCCTATCTGAGGTTGAGAGTCCCGAACCCATAGCGCTCTGCGCCTTTTGTCAGGTGAAAAAGAAGAAGATAAGATATTTGGGAACAGATTTCCCTGGTAGAAGAGCATGAAAGAAAAGTACAGAAATATTAGAACAAAAGGAGTATACCGTTTCCCCTTAAGTATCGAAGTTGTAAGCTACCCTAAATACTTACCTGCAACAAATTGCTCCGAGCAATTAATCCCGCAGTCAACGACAGGCCACAGGGAATCGGGGAAAGGACAGGGAAAAGGGGTGCCTAAAAGAAGTAAAGAATCACACAAGAAAAATCCGACAGATAAACACCCAGTTTTCTCACAAAACCATGTGCTATAAGGCACCTTAAACCACACAGTTGTCTTTTGCTCAGTTCCCGTGTAGGAGTCGGCTTTTTCGCCTCGCTTCTCATGGGCTTCTCAGAGAAGATATATATATATATATATATATATATATCATCATCATCATTGTCAACCATTATCAATCCACTGCTGGACGAAGGTCTCCCCAAGTTTCCTCCACAACGGTCTGTCTTGTGCCAGTCTCCTCCATGTCACCCCTGCATACTTTCGAATTTCATCTACCCATCTCCCATGTGGTCTTCTTCTGGGTCTTTTCCTGTCCCTTGGAATCCAATCTAAAATTTCGGCTGTCCATCGATGATCTGTCCTTCTGGCAGTATGTCCAGCCCATAGCCATTTCAGGGATTTAACTCTCATCATGATGTCTTCCACTCTTGTCATTTTTCGGATCCACGAGTTCCTCTTCTTATCTCTCCTGGTTACACCAAGCATGCACCTCTCCATGCTGCTTTGAGTTGTCTGCAGCCTTTGTATGTCTCTTTTAGTTAAGGTCCACGTCTCCGCACCATACGTAAGCACTGGAAGGATGCATTGATCAAACACTTTTCTTTTAAGACATAATGGCATATTGCTCTTGAAAATTATGCTGTTTCTTCCAAAAGCTCTCCAGGCAAGTTTTGTACGCCGATTAATTTCTTCATCAATGTGACCCTCACTTGATATCTGCTGTCCAAGATAAACGTACGTGTCTGTTATCTCCAGCTTTTCTCCATCAATCGATAAATCTTCATTTCTTGTAAAAGCATTGAACATCACTTTTGTCTTCTGAAAGTTCATTTTTAATCCCGCTTCTTTACTCTTGTCAGCAAGTTCCTGGATCATACTCTGCAGCTCTGATGGGGTAGTTGCAAAAATGACTACGTCATCAGCAAAACGAAGGTGGGTTAGATAATCTCCATTAATCTTTATCCCCTTGTTTTCCCAGCTCAGTGACTGAAAAACACCCTCCAATGTGGCATTAAAGAGCTTCGGAGATATGGTGTCACCTTGTCTCACTCCCTTTCCAATTTTTACGTGTGTTGTATTTTCAAACAGCCTAATCTTTGCACTTGCATTTTCATAGATGTTATTAATAATATTAATGTATGCATCTTCAATACCGCAGGTTTTCAGAGCCATTGTAACTGCTGATGGTTTCACCGAATCAAAGGCTTTTTCATAATCGATAAAAGCCATGCACAATGGAAGTTCATATTCCCTCGCTCTTTCAATTAGTTCTCTCAGCACGTGGATATGATCTATTGTGCTGTAGCCACTCCTGAATCCAGCTTGTTCTCTCGGTTGAGCCATGTCCAGTGTTACCTTCAAGCGGTGTGAAAGAACTTTAGTGAAGATTTTATAAACTACTGATAGGAGGCTGATAGGTCTGTAGTTTCCGAGATCCTCAATGTCACCTTTCTTATGTAGCAGGATCATTGTAGCGGTGTTCCAATCCTCAGGAATCTTTCCTTCATTAAGGCATCGAGTGAAAATTTGGGCGAGTACTGTTTCGATTTCTCCACTTGCTTCTTGTATGATGTCTACAGTAATTCCATCTTCTCCTGGAGCTTTTCCTCGCTTCATGTTCTGGATTGCATGTGCAACTTCTGCTGGAAGGACTGGAGGAACTCTGGTACTGGTATCTTTCATGATGTCTGGAGTGCATGTATCATCCCTTTCATATAATTTGGAGTAGAAATCTTTCACTCTTGTCAAAATTTCGCCTCTATTTCTTGTTACAGAACCATCTTCTTTTCTCAGTGCCATAATCTGTTTTCTTCCCTTACTGAGATGTCCCTTTGCTATCTTTAGGCTTTGGTTGTTTTCAATTGCTTTCCTCACTAGTTCACAGTTGAATTTCCTTACGTCTTCAGTGATACTTTTTCTTACTGTCTTGCATAGCTCTATATATTCCACTTTGGAAGTCACATCTTTTTTAGTTGTCCTCATCTCTCTTCTTTTTTGCATCAACATTTTGGTTTTTCCTGATAATTTGTTCACATGCAACTTGTTCTTAGACCCAGCTAATTTTGTTGCTGTTTCCATAAGAGCTTTGGTTACTTTTCTGTTAACTTCAGAGATGTCCACTTCTTCCGACGATAGGCCTTCTAAAGCAGAGAACCTGTTCTTCAGTTCTAACTTGAAGGTATTATGGTGTTTTTTAAGGTTGGTTATGTCAATAGATTTTGTTTGTCCTATGAGCTTGCCACGTTCAAGTTTAGTGTTGAGGTGCATCTTACATCTCACCAATCTATGGTCACTACCTGTGTTGAACTTGTTTAGCACACTGCAGTCTTCTATGACGAATTTTTTGTTACACATAATAAAATCAATTTCACTTGTCGTCCCATTTGGATGTCTCCATGTCCATTTCCTGTGTGGCTTTTTCTTGAAGAAGGAGTTCAAGATGAAAAACCCTTCTGCCTCTGCAAACTCAACGAGAGTATTTCCACGCTGATTTCTGTTGCCATGACCGAATTTACCTACTGAATTTTCATTCTGTTGCCGTTGCCCTATTTTTGCATTGAAATCTCCCATAATTATTTTCAAGTGCTGCTTACCTTTATTATTTAGATGACAAATTTCCTCATAAAATTCTTCAATTTCTTCTTCAGGATGACTTGTGGTGGGTGCATAAGTTTGAATAATCTGAGCCTGGTATCTTTTCGAGAGTTGGATAACAAGTCGTGCAGCTCTGTCAGAGGAACTTTCAACTTCTACAACTTTGTCCTTCAGTTTCTTGTTTATTATAAATCCAACACCACTAGTTCTGCCAGTATCTGTCCCACGATAGTAGAAGAGATGTCCACTTTTCAGTTCGATGAGATCTTCTCCTTTTCTCCTTACCTCACTTAGCCCCACGATGTCCCACTTGATCCTTTGTAGTTCCTCTTCCAATTCAAGAAGCCTTGAATCAGAAGATAGGGAGCGTCCATTGTAAGTAGCCAAGGTCAGCATCAGATGGCAGCCTAGTCCGGTCCTCCGGGGATTCTTAGCACCCTCTGCCTTCATGTCGCACTGGCCGCTGCCTTGGCCAGGTACATTCCAGCTGCCGGAGACTGAGGGCCGAGATTTAAGTTGTGGAATCATTTTGGAGGGGTATGGCCATAACTCACCACGCTGGCCAAGCGGGTTGGTGAGTGTGGGATAGCATTTCCTCTGATCCCGATGGTATAGTTATACCGCTATGGGCGGTCGTCAGAGCCCCTTTAGTGGGAACAGGATGCACCACGAGAAGGTGGGGTTGACATTTGTCAAGGAGAGGCTGTGATGTTACGCATCACCTGACCTTACATCCCATATATATATATATACATATATATATATATATATATACATATATATTTCCCCCACTCTCTCGAAGGGGAGTTTGGTACTTTTTTTTCTTTTAAACCGTAGTACCTTGTTTCTGGGCTAGTCTCATATATGTGGACTGAAATATTCCTTTTTGCAAAACAAGAGTTTGTGGCCCCTAAAAGAGCCGTTTCTTTTGTTTTGTTTTATAACAAAATTTCTTCACATGTGTGAAGTATTTCTTTGCAAAACAGAGTTTGGCCCATAAAAAAGCCGTTTTTTTTTGTTTTTTATCAAAAAATCTTCACATGTGTGAAGAATTCCCTCTGAACACTAGTCCCAATTATTGTTTTTTTTTGCTAGGGTAGCTGTGAATTGGGTTCATTTCTGAAACTTTATTCAAGATAGCTTGTTGCCTTTTATATCTGTCAGTTTCATTGACAGTAAAGTTAATGGTCAAATTTCAAATCGACTGCTTATATGTGGGATGATTTAAATAAAATTGTTACCTATTCTATCCCTAATTCTACGCCCATTCCAGAAAACTTGGAGATCATTACCAACAGTCACGCTTACAATGATAGCGTTTCCCTGGAGTTGCCACGAATTTTGAACCCGTTGTTCGAACGCTATTTTTCCTACTAGTATATGGCGTGCACAAAGTACATGCTGCTTCGTGTCGTATCTATTTATTGTTAGGTCAAGTAATCGCCTTCAAATTGTTGAAGGGTTTTGTTATTCATGTTACAGTTTCTGTTTGTCTTCTTTTTAAAAGCAATCTGGTTGATGAACGAAAGCTAGAAAACTCTCATTTACATATTCTTTCACCAAAAACTTGCTTTATAGTATACTCTGTAGTTTTATATATTAGTGAATAATATATTTTATTACCTGTTTCGTTTGAAGTAGAGTATTTCATTCCGTAATATATATCATATTTGATGAAATCGTAAGCAGTTTAATTACCTGAAAACATTATCTCAAGTTTCATGTATTAGATCTGTTAAGGTACGAATCGAAAAGTGGGTTTTCTTGCTGTACGAAAGCACATGCCATTGAAGAACTTCCTTCCTTGGAGATAAATGTCCAAATTAAATGCTTTTTGTACGCATACAGTATTTTGGGTACAGAATAGCTTAAATTACATTAAACTGAATTTTTTTACATACATATTACAATAGAGACCCACAAAAATCCAGGAATATAAAAATACCTCTAAATAATCTATATTTCCTTTTTACGGTAAATAATCAGCACGACGCATAAAGTTTTCGGAGAAAAAAATGTCAGAATAAACGCATTGTTTATTCCACCGCCTGTTTGATATTGAAAAGGCTTGTGTTATAGTTGTTTTCCCTATTTGTTTAGCAAAATAAATTATAAAAAATGTAACATGCTCAACTACTAGGGACTTTTTGTAATATTTTCGTTTCACGAAAATTTGGAAAACAGCCAAATGATGTTTAGTCAAAATTTCACCGAAAGTATTTGAGAACCTGTCAGAATAAAGCACGAGTGAGTGTCTTTTGGTATCATAGGTTGTGTGTTTCCCGGAGAAGGAATATGCAAAGTGGGTCGAAAAGTGTGTTCTCTTCCTATACGAAAGCACATGCCAACGAAGAATTGCCCTCCTTAGAGGTAAATGTTCAAAACAAATGCTTTTTTCACGTATAGAGTATTCTGGGTATAGAATAGCGTAAATTACATTACACCGAATTTATTGTATATGCATATTACAATAAGGACCCACAAAAATGAAGAAATATGAAATTACCTCTAAATAATCTATATATTCTTTTGATTGTAAATACTCCATAGGACGCATAATGTTTCCGGAGAAAACAAAATGATGTCAGAATAAACGTTTTGTTCATTCCACTACCTTTTTGAGGATGCACTTCGGTTTGCCATCCCCGTCGTCTGCTAGAAAAGAGTAAGGTGGAATCACGGCAAATTGCCCAATTTCCGATAGGTAACGCTTCCTATCCTTCCTCCCACCATGCTGCCCAGGGACTCTGCTGCTCCGTTACGTCATCAGTGACCGGTCTTCTCTCCGTGCGTCTTATTTGTTTCGCTCTGTTTGTGTTTTTGCCGGCGTCTTATTTTTAAGTGTTCGTTGCAAGGCTGTGGATGTTTGCATGTGGAATTGGAAGCGTTTTTCGATGAAGTTGCGAAGGATGAGAATACAGGCATGCATGGTGTAAGCGCAAGGTATTGCTTCCAACTGTAAGATGATGCTCAGCAGGTGACCCAATGATTCTGAGAGTGGATAAGTAACATCGTTTAGGACAATTCAGGTGTCGAAATAATCACGTATCAGGGAAATCGGAGCAGTGTTCCCGTGCATTTGGGACGTGGTTCTAGAATGTTCATATTCTTATTGATACAGTGATGACTCTTGTGTATTGTGTCACCAAAGGGTTAACCTACGATAATGAAATCGAGGAATCATCACAGGGTGGTGTTACTTTGTCCTCTGTGACAGACAGCGCCTGTTAGATTCCAAATTCTGACAGTAAACCACTCACTCAATTTCGTGGTCTCTGAAAGAAACACTTTCAGATAGGTTTCAAAAAATCATTTGGCAGACCACATTCTAGAATATTTATTCCGAAGAAATGCCATCTTTCCTCCGAACACTGCTTTGAGGTAGTGATTCACATCAATCAAACAGTTCTTCCCAATTTCATAATAAATGAATTTTAATTACTGTAAAGACAGGTTTTCATTCTGGTGGAATCACATATTTTCTGTCTCAGTAAATGTTTCAGAATAGGCACACAATGAAAATTAAATAAAGGCCATTTTAAGGGACAGCTAAAATATTTCAGAAACGCATTCGTTACAGAAATAATCCACGCCGCGTATTTAATGTCACCCGGTTGATGTCAACACTTTACTAGCACCGCGCCTCTTGTAGCAGACGACTTGGTTCGCAAGCCGGAGTATAGCCCCTATTTGACAATGAATCTTTTTTCTCATAGTTGTTTTTACTATTTATTTAGCAAAATAAATTATAATAAATATAATTTTGATAAGGAAGACGTCAATCTACATAATATTTCCTTTCCCGAAAATTTGGCAAAAAGCTAAAGGACATCATTTCACAGACAGTGAAAAATGACGAATGTCAAAAAATGACGTGTATGTTTCCCGTAGAAGGAATACCTGTCGAAATAATTCACAGGAAAATCACAGATAACCAAATCTTGTGGAATACGATGGAGTGTTTATAAGTCCTTGAATTTTGTTAGAAAAGATTTTGGAGTCAAGTGAATGGATTTAATACAATATTATAAATATTCTCTTCCAAGGTGAACGCAGTTATGACATTGATGCTCAAGTTTCTTTAAACCTCCCAAATAAAAGGCAGAGACTGATTATCAACAGCTAATGTAGAATCGGTAATGAACTTGAATTATATTCTCTTTAAATGTTCCTTGAATTGGAAGAATGCGTAAAAGTCAGACTGTGCGAAATCCTGAAAGTAAACACGATTTCTCCACAGTTCAAATATTTCCCAGCCGGCGTGAAAACAGCAGACTCATTTTCCTGGAAAAAGAGACCCATTTTTTTTTTATTTCCTCCCGTGTATTTGTCAGACTTTCTGCTTCAGTTTTCCCAAAAGACACGCATAATACGCCTCTTTGGTGATAGCACTCTTTTCCCGTAAGTCAGCATGCACCCCACCGCTGTTGTCACAAAACTTAGACGCAGCGCTTGTCACAGAAATTAGACGCCCTAACTTTTGCTGAAAACATTTATGGTTCAAATTATTTTTGGTGATATTTTTTTCCGGGGGCGGGGGGGGGGGGGAGTGGAAGGAAATTTCTTGGGTGTTTGAACTCCGGATTAAACAGATGTATCTACTTTTCCAAAATGCGTAGGAGATCTGTCAAAATAACTGTCCCCATACCGCTAAAAATCCGGAAACATTAGCTTATGAATGGAATACGGGACTACACCATACAATACAAGTTTTTAAGATGACAATCAGTTTTTTGGTGTAAATATGACAAGGCTGTTAAGTCAGATAATATCCAAAAGTTTGAAATTTCCTCGTCCTGAAGCGGGAATCGAACCGCGACTCCCAGATAGCGCCCGGGTATGCTAACCACTACACCACTCAGAACGATCAAGTCTTAAGCTTCCGATTAATTAAAATTTAAGAACCACAGGATTCGCTAATCGAAGCAACCGGCGTTCATGTTTAGCGAATCTGGAGGATAAAAATCTATCCCGTGATTGCCTGGAGGAGTAGATAAATCATGAATGGAATACGGGATTACACCATACATTATAAATTTTGAAGATGACAATCCGTTTTTTGGGTGTAAATAGGACAAGGGTGGTAAGTCAGATAATATCCGAACACTTGAAAATTTCGGATATTATATTATACTGAAAGTAGCATACCCGGGCGCTATCTGGGAGACGCGGGGTCGATTCCGGCTCCAGGACGACGAGATTATCAAGTTTTCGGATATTATCTGATTTACCAACCTTTTCATATTTACAACAAAAGATGGATTGTCATCTTCAAAATTTGTATTGTCTTTGCTGTTGCCACCGCCGACTCTATGAATCTGGAATCAGATGTTCCAGAAGATATTTGTCCGATACCATCAACATGCTCAGCATCCCGAACGTGCCTAACAAATTCACGAGTCATTCCCAAAATCTCTGGTCTCTGTTTTTTAAAAAGTCTTTCACGTTTCTGTATCGTTTAGTGGACATCTTCCACATTTTTGGAAACTGTGATCACAGGTGGTCTTCCTAACAGCCTTCATTCGCAATCCTGAGATGTGATATTCTAAATCTGGCATCCCAATTGTTGATAGTGAAAAAGGATGTCCTCTGTTCTCATAACGTCTCCGACGTTATGAGAACAGAAGGACAGGCTGGTTTTTAAAAAAACCTTCATTTTGCACGTAATTCGACTGGCAGCATAAGTGGTGAAATGTGTGAAAATTTACAGTAGCTTTAGCTTACAAAGAAAACTTACTAGCATGACTATTAATCTTCTTAAGAAACTTGATCAAACAGGAAAAGTCCAGAAAAGTGAGGTTTCTGCGGGCCGAGATAAGGATCACCCAAAGTGCCAGGATAAGGGTCAGGCGACTTCCGTTTTATTCTTGGGAACCTTTGTTGTTCCGACACGCTTGTGACTTCCCATTCACTTGAAAATTCCGCCCAGGTGGAATGGTGGTATAAAAGCTCACTTCTGACAAATCACCGAAGATGTGTCTGGGCTCAAATCCTGGTTAGGCATAAATGTTTTGTTTGTCTTACGGAAATGGCTCTCTCTCTGCAAATTATGAAGAAAAAACTGCATCGTGTTGCTCACGGAGGTTGTTATACCCACAAACTGGGAAAAAGATATTCTATTTGAAATTTATCAACTTTCATTTCTTTGTATGAGCTACATGCGGACTTTTTTTCCTTTTCCAAAAAAACGTTTTGCAAATGTGTAGTACATTGCATTTTTAACCCTGATTTTGAAGAAAGCGAAATTTAAATTCCCGGAACTAACACTATTTAATTACTGCATTTTCTGTGTTGCTAACTGAATAATACTATCCAATGTTTACAGGACACAGGGATCATTGTTCGAAATGTTTGCTAAAATTATACGGAAAATCGAACAATGTAGTTCCATCTGAAGAGAATTTTAATGAGAAATCTCTGATACCCTTGCGAATGCCCTGATGTTGTTATCGAGACATTTGGTACATCAACAGTAAGTCAAATCTAGTTCTATCAGTAAATATTAATCTTGACAAAAGTCACGAATAGAGGTATGCAATGCAGTTTGTAGGTCGTAAAACAACGTAGCTTCTCGATCCCATAGCCTACACCATGTTGAAACATTGACAGTTTAAAAAAAGAATGTGCTCTTTCTTTTGTTCCATATCGTTATCTCTTTCATTTTTTCGGAATAAACTTTTCATTACCCTATTCTCTCTGCATGCAATTACTCTCCAAATCCTATCTACAATCGTCGCATATAAATTCGCTTATTACATATGCGTAAATCACGGTCATCCTCTTTTTTTGGCAAGGAGTAGGACACTTGTCTTCATCTCAGCTGATAGAATTTTCCCAAGTCAATAACCAGTTGGAGTTAGTAACAGACAGAATCTCTGGCACAACAAGCTTGTTGAGCATTTGATGTACTCTCTCCCATTGCTTTTTGCCAATATCCTTACACTAGAACTCCAATATTCCCGAGCATTGGTGGAATTTCGTTCTGTGTTCTAACATTTCTTTTCCTACATTAGGTTCGTGATTTTGTTTTTCTAGGCTATAAGCAGTAGCCCGTCCCTAATTTAGGGCCACTGGTTATAGGAAAGGGAGTAAGCCAGTGCCTTAAGGTAAACGCAACATCCATGCCTCATAGGGATTCGAACCCGGCGTCCTTTCGGACTAATGATCAGAAGCCATCGCTTAGACTTTTAACACTAATCCACGTGGGTGGTGCAGAGGAATTGTGCACACCACTTGACAAGGCGTGGTCAATAATACCATACCACAACATCCAGAGATTTTTCCAATAAATTCTATGCCGCCCCTGTGCCGCAGTAGTATAAGCGATGGCCTCTGATAATTCACCCAAAATGGGTCCGGGTTCGAAATCCGGTGAGGCATGGATGTGGTGTTTGTCTTACGGCACTAGCTCTCTCCCTTCCCTGGAGTCAGTGGCCCTAAATTAAGGACGGGCGACTGCTTATTGCCCATTGAGTTTCTCACGGTGGTCGTTAAACCTCCAATACAAAAAAAAAACGAAAAAAAATGCTACGATGTTTTGCCGAAAGATTAACTGAACTTGGCAATCATATGATCAACTTAATAAGGCCACATTGTTCTGTCTCATCGCCCATCACATATATATAATCCTTCTCAAATAAGATCGTTCCTTCCGCATCTACTTGTCTTCATGTTATTGGTGATTTCCGTATGATTTCATGCATTCCATTAAGGAATGCGATTTCTGTGTCTAGTAGTGTGCATTAATTTTTCATATATTTTCTATGGAAGAAGAAACAATTTTTCGTAGGATATTACAGTGACATTTAAAAAATATTATCTGATATTAAGAAATTCTGGTGAAATTCATTACTTGCTATGACCTATCATTATGTAGATATGAAAAATATTTGCACTTATTTTCTTTTTTGGAGGATTCACATTATTCCCACTAGGAGTGTGTAATTAAGCTACATATTTCTCCATATGTTTGTTTGTAAGTGTTGGATTTGAAAAATTCGCTTTCCTCAGAATACTTTTACTATGATGAAGAATTTCCCTACAAGTTCTGAATCAAAGTATAGAACAGAAGAGCTAACTCTTTTATTTTCATAACATTTTTTTAAATTTGTCATAAGAAATAATTATTTAAATAATAAGCATTTTCCCTAAATGTGCCTGATTCTACTACTAGGTATCTCCTTTTTCTAAAAATCTACCTGAAGTATTTGTTCCTTTTTTAAAAATGTTACAAAGTATGTGGTATTTAAACCTTAGCTTTCGGTATCTGCTTCGTTGTTGATATTGTTTAGTGAAGCCTAATAATTATTACCGACAAAAAAAGAAAAAGCACAGTAAAATATTCTAAATATATGCTATAAATCCATGCCGATGGGTTTTGTAAAAATTATCTGCTATATTTCCATTTGCCTTTCATTAGGCTACTCAGAGAAGCAAGATATGTGTACAGAGGAGCATACGGTCATACATATTTAACTTAAAACGAGAGCTAAGTTTCAGCTCTACAAATGGTATATATCTATTATACAGACCAACAAAAATAAAAAAACATGATCTGGTTCCTCGGAAGTTAGGCCTATTCTTGAGTCTATTTGGAGATCCTAAAATGGCATCAGTTTTGTCCTATCAGCTCTAGGTTTGGAGATAGGGCATACCCGCGCTCTATGCTAATGTGCAGAAATATTTTTATTTTTTGTACGCAAAGTCAGTGTATATCGTTATTTTATGAGTGTAAAGCCAGTGTCTGTTAGCCTAATAGGGAGTTTTTGAACAACTATACAACCAGATAATCTAATGTGATCTAATTTTGTTTGCAGATTGAGTAAACGTCATGGCTTCCCCAAGAAGAAGTTACTTGAATCATCCAGATGTCTTTTGCTACATTTGTGACGAGTACATATTTAAAGAAAGTAAGAAACCTATTTCTAAGCTTGTGAAGAGGACATCTCTTGGTTGTTTTAGTGTTCAGCTGGTGGACCAAAATTAGTCGTGGGCTTCCCATATAGTATTCAAAACTTGCACAGCGCATTTACGGCAGTCGACAAATGGAAAGAGGAGCTCTCTGAAACTTGGAATACCAATGGTGTGGAGAGAACCTAAAAACCACCATGATGACTCTTATTTTTGTCATGCTAACATCAAGTGCATCAATCGAAACAATCGAAGCAATTTGACATAACCTGACCTCGATTCAGCAAGACGACCGCATTTACACTCAAATGAGGTACCCACTCCATCTTTCATCCACCTACCAGAGCTGCCAGAGAATGAGGAATCAAGCATGTCTGATCACATACAAGATAACAGCAGTCGGGAAAGTGACAGTGATTTCGTATTAACTTCATCAAGTGCTCAACCTTTTAATCAATGGATCTGAAACTTTTAAAAGAGTCTTCAGAATTGCTGGCCTCGATATTGAATGAAAGGAGTTTACTTCAATCTGTAACCAACATTACTTTTTACCGTAGCAGAGAAAAGGCTTTGCTCCAATTTTTCTCTAAATACAACAACCTAGTGTTCAGCAATGATGCCTATCTCTATCTCAGGAAAATGGGTCTAACATCATACTTGCCAGATGAATGGCGCCTTTTCATTAATAGCTCCAAGCGGAGTTTAAAATGTGTTCTTTACACAACGGCCACAGATATGGCTCAATTCTAATGGGTCAATCGGCCAGTATGATAGAGACGAAAGAGACAATCTCTCTAGTCTTGGAAAACCTGAAGTATCAAGAACATCAATTAATGATGTGAGTAGACCTAAAGATTTTGAACTTTCTCCTTGGTCAGCAAAGTGGCTATACAAAATATCCGTGCTTTATATGTCTTTGGGAGAGCAGAGCCAAACACGACCACTGGATAAGAAAAGTGTGGCCTCTCAGAAGAAATATGGTAGTTGGAGAACAAAATGTGATTAAGGAATCTTTGGTAAGCAGAGACAAAATCGTCCTGCCACCTATAAATATCAAGTTAGGCCTAATGAAACAATTTGTAAAGGAGTTAAACACAGAAGGTTTGGGCTTTAGCTATTTATCACGTACATTCACTGGACTGAGTACAGAAAAGCTGAAAGCAGGGATTTTCAATGGTCCCCTGATAAGGCAACTATAAACGATACATATTCCATAGATTCAATGGACAACATGGAGCCTTGTGCCTGGATTTCGTTTGTTCTAGTTGTCAAAAACTTTCTTGGCAAACATAAGGTAGACAACTACTCTGAATTAGTGGAGAACATGCTCTCCAATTTTAATAAGCTTGGCTGTAATATGAGCATCAAGGTTCATTATCTACACATCCTTCTAAGATCGCTTTCCAGAAAACCTTGGTGATTTAAACGAAGAATAAAGTGAATGATTTCACCAGGTCATAAAAACTATGGAATGCAGATACCAGGTCAGGTGGGATACCCACATGACGGCAGATTACTGCTGGATTGTCTTCGTAGATCTCACTCTAGAAAGTCGTATAAAAGACGTTTCTCATATGTTGAATGACTGATAGGTTTATATGGTCTTGTGATGAAATATACAGATTTATTAATATGTGCTTGTTACAATAGTATGTAATTTTGTATTAATATTTGTCAAGATCATGTCCAAAATATTCCTATAAATAACGTTTCTCATATGTTGAATGACTGATCATTTTATATGCTCTTGTGTTGAAATATACAGATTCAGTAATACGGGCTTGATTCAATAGCATGTATATAGTATCAATATTTGTCAAAATCATACCAAAAATAGTCCTAAAAAAGACGTTTCTTATATGTTGAATGACTGGTCATTTTATATGCTCTTGTATTGAGATATACAGATTTGGTAATATGTGCTTGTTTCAATAGCATGTATACAGTATTAATATTTGTCAAGATCATGTAAAGAATAACAGATCATGCGATGTAGGATCCCGAAATTTAACGGAAGACCGGTGGAATCAGCATATAAGATGGGTATGCCCTATCTCCATACCTAGAGCTGATAGGGCGAAACTGATGCCATTTGTGTACTCTGGGACTCAGACTCCTAAAGCAAAAGTTCCCTAATTAGCCGGTTGTGGAGGCGCCCCAACCACGCACAGAACGATGACATGCAATACTGTTCACAGCAACTTTTGCCATTTAATATCCTTCTCGACTGAGTGCGGTGCTAGATTTGAAAGTTTAAACACATGGCGTACACGCCGCAGCACATGCGTTTATGCAAATATTGTAAAACTCTTGCAAAGTTAGCTGCTCTTCTGTTTGGAAGAACAGCGATAGCACTGATTTACGGAGCCCAGTGTCAAGTCTTAATTATGCTGTTTCATAACTTTCACAATTTCCCGTGGTTTACATAACTTTCGCAATTCCCCGTCTTTTACATAACTTTCACAATTCCCCGTCGTTTATATGCTATAATTTGCATAACGACGTGCTGCTCAGGTAATTTTGGTTCTTCGATGTATCGGTGTGTATGCTCTATTAAAACTATAAAATGTGTTCTGAAATTTAAGATAACTGTTGCATATGAAGAAGGCGAACTCGATCTTGACATATTGTCGTCCTGCTATTGTTACACCTTTTAAAAACAATGTGTGTTATTTTTCCAATTATTAAAGACCACCGATATATCTCTCCTTTTGAGAAAACGGTCAGCTCCGGTATTTTGCAAAATAGTCGCCCCAACCTGACGGACTCCCTCAATTTCCCTTTATCGAACTCCAAAATGTCCTTTGCTTTTCCCATTATGATCAACGCTCTTGACGATTTTGACGAACAACAATGTTAAACAGTTGCCTGCAAGACGTGTAACCAACGTGCCCACGTTTTCGGCAATATATTCTGTGTAAGTTACAGTTACTACATCTGCGTAAGGATTTCTAATTAACTGGCCTATGTATGCACCAATATTTCACATCTTGGAATATGAAATATTGGTTACGAAGATAATATGAGTACGTTTTCAGTGAAGTGCTCAGAAACACTGTCCGTTTGCATGCTCATTTTGCCCATAAAACTCTATACTAATGCATCAAAAACACCAAGTCGAATGAAACATTGAAACGCAGAAACTCATCCATGTGTTATATTTACGTGGTCGGCAGACCTTTCTGTCGAAGTATTATCGTCAGAATTCGCTAAGCATTCAAAACGGCTTGACACAAATTTACATCAAAAGAACCGAAAATTCGAGCTTTTAAAATCAGAGAGAGCCATTCAAGACTCGATGAAATCGCCTTATTTACCATATAAGTCTATGTGCCTGATTACAAATCATTTATATAATGTATTTTAACGGTATTTTACTGAAAACTATACAACAATTAAAAACACTAAAATTTAAAAAATGTGTTACTGCTATTTTTGCCTACATTAAGCAAAAATATTGCTGTTTTAACGAATTTTTGAAATTATTATCTTTATATTTCACTGAACAAGTCATTATTTAGAATCATTTATATGGGCGATCGTTTATAGTGGTGGTAAATATTGCAACAAAAACCTGTATTGTGTTATCTTCGACTAAACGAATAAAGTAACACCCGAGATGTATTTATCCCACCATGTACCATTCGGCATCTCCTAAAAAATCGTAAGCTTTCCTTGTGGTTTAAAAATCAGATTTCTTACATACGTTTGAAGCTTTTTTCAGTGTGTCTGCGTTGAACATCCTAACATGATATAATGAACTGCAACTTGGAAGGTTGCTTTGCTGTTTTCTTCTTTAACGTCCAAATCCAGTATAATAAACTGCAATTTGAATTCATGCCCATTTTTCGTTTTGCAAATCATATTTCTAATTTTCTGCCAGAGTTGTCGGTGGGTTTGCTTACGTGTGCATTTCGCAATATAGATATATAATTCTGCAATGAAATGAGAAACAGGATGGCGATTTTTAATAATACATAAAAATATATTTCAATGAAACACAAGTAAAATACTGAGAATGGAATGTGAAAAATCGAATTTTCTTCCTGTTAGTGTGAAGTTAACATCTCCTCTTGCGGCCATTATCTGATGGAAGACGTGGCATGTCTTTGGAATATCCTGTATGTAGAAAATGCATACGCTTTTTTAATCATGCGCGGAAAGTATTAAAATTATGACAAACACTTACTTGGCTTTCAGATCTTTCACTTGAAATGACACATGTCCCTAACAATTGTGAAACAAAACACTCTCATGCGTTTTTATAAGCCTTAAGCTTTTCAGAATGGAAAATTTCAACCGCACACACCCGCACTTTGTGTGTTTTTCTTGTATCTAGATATCATCTCAAGATGTCGCTCATATTTTAAATTTTTTTTTTTTTAGATTGGAGGTTTAACGAACACCGTGAGCAACTCAATGGGCTATAAGCAGTCGCCCGTCCCTAATTTAGGGTCACTGGTTCCAGGGAACGGAGAGAGCCAGTGCCGTAAGACAAACACAACATCCATGCCTCACCGGGATTAGAACCAGGACCTCTTTCGGACGAATGATCAGAGGCCATCGCTTAGATCACTGCGCCACCGCGGCGGTCCACAATTCTTTTTTTCAATATGTTGTACAAAACTGAAACTTTCTTTGTACATACCATTTAAGTATCTGTAATCGGAGGTACTTTTTTCAGTCTGTGTAATGACAATAAGTATCAAAACTGGGATGAACTTAACATGAAGCTAAAGACTTTATGAAGTTCATAACATGAAGCTAAAGACTTTATGAAGTTCATAACATGAAGCTAAAGACTTTATGAAGTTCATAAAGTCTTTAGCTTGAAACATTTTCGGAAATAATGTTTGTAGCTTTCATGTAACTATAATAAAGGTCCAACCTCAGAATTTAAAATCTTATAACAGAAAATTTTTAAATGATTTCTGCGGCCTATTTCCGTGTAGTAGATTCGTACTCCGCAAGAATCAAGCAATATGAAATCAATCAATATGTCTATATATATTTGCTTGTACGGTAGTGTACAACAATTAACTTTCATTCCAAGGTTACCTGGAAGAGCAGAAGGCATATCAAACCATACTTTATCGAATCATTCCTTACTTACGAACGAACCTAACATGAACTGCAGTAGGTAATTTATTCATGAGTCCATTTCAATATAAATTTGCCCTCTATATGGGTTTACTTGAAGTGTACAATAAAATCGAACTAGCTAAAGCTTTATTGCATTATTATGAAAATAAATGGTATTTTATATCGTCTAGAATTTCGTATTTAATGTCGTACAGCAGTTATAAAGACATGAGAATTTCAATTCAAACGTCTTATGCTGTTTGAAACTCACACTTCCCATAACTGTTGAATTTGATTAACGAGAATTTTTTTACATGAATAAGTCTATTCTACAAAAAATCTGCGAATCTGTCATATTTCATCTTAGTTTTAAAATGAGAAACCTATTATTAAACAAATAGTTAAAAAATTTTAAAATATATTTGAATTGAGATTGCACAAAAACGAATAAAAGGAGTATTTAAATTATAATTATAAAATTTAGCAGACCCTACAAAAAGTGTCTCAAAAAGCGCATTGTAACGTACCTGCCAGAAGGACGCACATGACATAAAGGCAGATAGGAATCAGAATAAAATGTCCGCGTTGCTCAATTGGTAGAGCAACTTATTCCGGAATGAGTTGACCCGGGTTCGAATCCTGGCACGGATAAAAATGACGGAGAAATTTACTTCGTTATAATGGCGCCCGAACTATCCGGATGACCCGACCGTTCAAAATCTCGCAATGGTGTGATGTTATTTCCACACCGCGAGATAGGAAAAATAGAGAGTAGCACTTCGAAAAAAAATAAATAAGGGGGAGATGATGTAACGTACTAGGAGATGTGACGTACCGGCCGGAAGGACGCACATGACATAAAGGCAGATAGTAGTCAGAACAAATGTCCGCGTAGCTCAATTGGTAGAGCAACTTATACCGGAATGAGGGGATCCGGGTTCGAATCCTAGCGCGAATAAAAATGACGGAGAAATTCCCTTCGTTATAGCATGTTCTTTAATGAAGGTTAACTTTTCATAACACACACTATATTGACACAAGTCACCGGACACCTATAAAAGAAACACAACATAGGATTTACTGACATACTTCTGTACGGTGTCAGTCCACGTTTAGCCTTAATGCATGCACTGACCCTTCGAGATATGCTTTCGACAAAGTTTTGGAACAGAGAGAGAGGTATGCGCTTCCATTTATTATATAGTGCTTCCGGTAACTGTTGCTTAGTTGAAGGCTTTGGTTCCAAACTTCGTACGCGCCGCTCTAATGTATCCCATAGGTGCTCTATGGAATTAGGATCAAGGCTCTGTGCTGGCTAGTCCACACACATTACGGAATTATCATCAAATCACGCCGTAACAGTTCTTGCTTTATGACTCGGTTCATTATCCCGCTGGCACCAACAACGCTCGCTTCCATAGTATTGCCCCAGAGTTGGTAGGGCGTAATTGTCCAAAATATCGAGGTAGCGTGCTGGTTAACAGGTTTGTCCTTGATAACTAACGGGGAGCCGATCCTCAGGTTGTATATATACTGCACTGTGAACTTCACCTACACCACCGTTCTCTCTCCAGGTGCGCTCAATTCTCTAAGTTTGTGGTGGTCATGATGTAATGGTGCCTGGGTGGATATCAGTCACATATTTTACTACAAAAGAAAACTTTATTTCAGTACAGAAAAGTAAACAAATTGTATATTCCTTTTTGCATTTTTATAGAAGGAAATTCTGAATTCTGATTTTGATCTGTGATATTTGTTATTCTTGTAAAATGAGTTTTTTAATTAAATAAGAACATATGATTGTTTTAATGTTTTCTAAAACAAAAAGAAATTGTTCTCATTGAAGGAATCAATAAGATCGTAAAGAAATTTGGACTGCGAAGTTTTACGGTTCCCATTAAAGACGATTTTAGTTCTTTCCCCATGAACTGCACAGTTGTATTTTTTTCAATAAATAAATGTGAAGTACATATAATTAAAAGAGAAGAAAAGACGAAAATTGATCATGCATGCTTTTAGAAGTAATGGTATCAAATCATACACTGATAATTACATGTACAAACATATTTCGAAAAAGCAAAGCATGTTAATTAAACAAAATATCTTTTGCTAATCCTCTCTCCTGCATCAAATTTAAAAACTTCGATCCGAGTAATGATTTGTTTAAAAGAAAACAAAAGATAATTTCATAAATTATATTTGCTTAAAAAATAAAAAATCCCGAAAAATTCGATACAAACTCTGATAATGTTAGGGCTGATATTAACATGAAAGTGAAACAAGTTATTTCTTAATTTGTATTCATTAAACCATCAGCATTACATACATAAATCATTTGTGTAAATAAAGATCTGACATTGGTTCTTGATTTTCAGTATTGTAATTGAATGAAAAAATATTTATTAAAATGATTCAGAAGAAAACAAGGTATGCGTAAAGTCTTCTGCCGAAACAATGGCGGAAGTTAATTCGAAAATGTTTTGTATGTCGCTCGCCAATACTTTGCAGGTGTACCGTGTCGGAGAACGAAGTGAAATTACCGGTATAGGTGAATGTCGTCATGAGCTGGACGTTAGCGTCCTTAGCTAAGATTTCACGAGCTTAGCCCCACTTCCTCCAAAATATGTTGAACACTGCAAAAATATATATTTCAAAGTCGAAGAGCAATATTAATTTTCTGCAAGTTGCCGTTGAGTCCAGGTTCAACTGCGAATTTAGGCACTCCAATGAAGGTAAAGTATTTAATGTTCCTAAGCGATGCAATATCAGGGTGAACGGATGTATATTACAGTGTGGAAGACACGGGAATGGTGAACGTACCACGTGGCCAATTGATACTATTGCGGTTGCGGAAACGTGGCTTTCTTGTCAACGAGAACGTAACAGACAAAGCAAAAGTTTCATATGAAACATTGGAGTGCATATTTCGTTTGCTAGGAATTGGTCATAAAGTGTAGTAATTTCCTCTGTTTAGTCACAGAACGAAATTATTAGTGGGCAATAAGAAGTAGTTGAATATCATTGGATTGCTGGCTGGAGATATCATGCAATTCAATGACATTCACCTGAATCTTTGTCAATGTGATCCTCACTGCTGATTCCCTTAGTGATGCAAAAAAATTTTCAAATTATATATTCGCACCATTGCAGAATGGATTGATACTTCAGGCCGGCGAATTTACGTTTACTGGTCCTTACGGTGGTCACACGTGCAACCAGGCTGCGTCATGTAAAAATTTTATGAACCAAATTCGGCGAAATTTTTTCAAGTTAGACTCGAACAGGAGCCTAAGACTTAACATATAATTCCACGCTCAGAACTGCCGTCATTACTGAGAAAATGCAACACTCGAACAGTATTAAAATGTCAGGAAATATTTTGTGGGATGGGTAGTTCATTTTTAATATAATTTTCTCGAATGTCTATTGGTCGTTGGGTAAAGTCTTTAAGTCCAGTGAAGTATGCCAAAAATCTTATAAAACGTTCCACTTAGACATACCGTAATATTTGTTCTCGATCCTACCTTTTCCTTTTTTGTGTGATTGGAGGTTTAACGACCACCGTGAGCAACTCAACGGGCTATAAGCAGGCGCCCGTCCCTAATTTAGGGTCATTGGTTCCAGGGAAGAGAGACAGCCAGCGCCGTAAGACAAACACAACATCCATGCCTCACCAGGATTTGAACCCGAACCCTTCTTGGGCGAATAATCATAAACCGGCGCTCAGACCATTGCTTCATAGGGGCTGCGCATCTTGCATTCGCAGTCCTTCTATTGCATCATCGCCATACGAGAACATATATGAAGTAGTCTGTGAGTGCTTGTGGAGGGATGAAATTACTGTCAGCAGGAGGTATTCGGATATTCTTAGCAGGTCATTGTGGATTCCGAGTGCGAAATTGCGGATTACAAAATACAAGGCATTTTAAATTCTTAAGAAAATTAAAGAGGAAGAAAAAAGTGAATTTTTTTTTACAACATTTCTGTTCTTCCTTTCTATTTTTCTATTTAAATGGTCATACCATTTCAGTTAACACTTTGGAAGTTATCTGCGTTCTGAACAAAAAACACCTTTTGTTCACAGGAGATGTTTGATCTACTTCTCAAGTTAGCAATTGATGTCCAATTGCATCCCTAGACAAACAATCTAGATTGCCATGATAAAAGTAAAACCGTTAGAATGCTAATGAAATCACATATAGCTGAATGTATGCGATATATTTTAATGTACCACAGCAGGATATTCATAAATAGGGTCTAAATTGTTTCCCTGCGTTTTCTGCATTTTTCAAGCAACGGAAGCTGATTTCAAAAATTACATAGTATCAAAGATAACAAAAACAAGAAAGATGACACCGAATTTTCGGATGCAATAAGCACGTTTTTTGAATCCGTTCTGATGTAAATTAAATATATTAAAGCTATTCAAAGTCAATGGAACCGGTATGGAAAACAATAGTATCTGACGGAGGAAATAAATTTTTCAATCAGGTTTCTAATACCTCAGATATTGCTATAAACGGAATCGTGAGCTTACAAACTCGTAGAAACAGAGTTATCGACAAAAATAAGATGTGATTTTACGTCTCCTGGTGGGAAAATCATGCATTATTTTAGGAAGAAAGTATTCTCAAAAGATTTGACCATATGAGCAGTATCAGTCCAAGAAAAAAAAATTAGTCGAGTTTTTAGAAGCCCAGATTTTGCTACAAATACATCAGAAGCAGAATTTAATGCTTATGACCCTTGGTGGCCAAAATATTCTTTACCAAACATTAGAAATTATGTGAAAAATATTTTCCATCATGTCTAGGATGCGATACAGAAATAATATTTCAAATCGGAGTTTTAGGAGCAGAAAACGCAATTTACCATTGTGCGCCCTAGCGGCAAGTCTGTCATTTACTTGGAAATTTTAAATTTTTAGAAAAACATTTCGCATCGGAAACACTATCCAACAAAGAAAGAATTTTTCAAATCGTACTTTTAGAAGTAGAGATATTGCCAAAAATAAGATATACATCTACGCCCCCTGTCGTAGAAACCATCCATTATTTCAAGAAGAAATGTTCCTAAAGGTTTGTCGACATGAGTAGTATCGGTCAACAAACGACTTTTTTTTCAATCGAGATTTTAGAAGCTCATATTTTGCTGCAAATGCATCAGAAGCGGAAATTAAGACTTACGCTACCTGGTGGCCAGACCATTTTTTACAAAATTTAAAAATTATATGCAAACGATTCGATTTCCCATCAGCTTAAATCTGGTGCGGAAAGACTTTTTTAAATCGGAGATTTAGAAGCAGAGGTATAGGGGGAAACGCAATTTAGGGAAAGAAGCGGAAATTCTGTGAATTACAAGAAAATTTTGAATTTATAGAAAAAAACATGTCACACTAAAAACACTATCGAACACAAAATGATTTTTTTTAAATCAGACTCCTAGAAGTCCAGATATTGAAAAAAATATTATATACATCTACGCCCCCTGGCGTAGAAACCATGCAATATTTTAAGAAGAAAATGTTTCTAAAAGGTTTGTCGACATGAGTAGTATCGGTCAACAAACGACTTTTTCTTCAATCGAGATTTTAGAAGCTCATATTTTGCTGCAAATACATCAGAAGCGGAAACTAAGATTTACGCCCCATTGGCCAAACCATTTTTTTTGTTACAAAAATTAGAATTTATGTGCAAACGATTTCCCATCAGGAGCTGTATCCGGTACAGAAACAATTTTTAAAATCGGAGATTTAGAAGCAGAGATATAAGAAGAAACGCAATTTACATTTACGCCCTCTAGCGGAAGTCTATGAATTACTTTAAAATTTTGAAATTATGTGAAAAACATGTCACACGGAAAACACTATCTAACAAAGAAGGAATTTTTCAAATCGGACTATTAGAAGTGGAGATATGGACAAAAATAAGATACATCTACGCCCCAGGTGGAGAAACTGTGGAATACTTTAAGAAGAAAATATTCCGAAAAGGCGTATCGAAGTGAGTGGCATCAGTCCACGAAATAATTTTTTCAGTCGATATGTTAGGAGCTAAGATTTTATGGCATATACATCAGAAGAAAAATTAACGCTTACGCCCCCTGGTGGCCAAAGTATTCTTTACGAAAATTCGAAATGATATGCAAAAGATTTTCCATCAGGAGATGTATCCGCTGGAAGAAAAAAAATTCGAATCGGAGTTTTAGAAGAAGAGTTATCGGGAAAACTGTAATTTGCTTTTACGTCCCCTAGCGGAGAATCTATGCGTAATTTGAAAAAGAAACTATATCTAAAACACTCTTCGATATAAATGGAATCGAAAGATACAATATTTTTTTCAATCGGATGTTTAGAAGCAAATATGTTGAATAAAACGTAATTTTGAATTCGACATCATCTGCATTTACGCCCTCTAGCGGCGAAATTGTACATCATAAAAAAAAAAGGATCATCATTTGCATATTTCAAGCTTCCGAATGCAAAAAGAATTATTTTTTTAAATCGGCCTATTAGTTGCAGAGATACCGTGGGTACAAACGGACGGACGGACAAACCGATAACATAAGCACGATCTTTTTTTACAAAAGACGTGCTAAAAATAATATTCATGAGAGTAACTTAAGTAAATTATATCCACATAAAAAAAAGAGTAATCTGCCCGCCAAATCGTTAAACCGCCATTTTGAAATACATCAAGCACCACCCTAATTCGTGAATTATTGGTGCTACATTCCTGAACCAGTTTTTGATTTTACTAAAACTATTTGCGTTTGCAAGGTAAACACAAATATTTCGGTTGCTTCCTGAAAATCTCTGAATTTTCCTACTGCTGCTGGAATATAGTGAAGAGAATGCTGCATTTCTTGCATGAAGAAAAATCATTTACCTGATGGTATGGGGGATCAGTGTTTTCAATATTCTTAATGGAAAGCTCTGCTTGAGCTGTAAGAACTATGATATCAACGTCAGATTTCAAAATCTTTAAAGTATGAGTATTGTACTTCGATATCCTTAGAGTAAAAACTTAAATACTCTCATATTGAACATATCTGGTCAAAGAAAATTGACATTCTTAAACGTTCTGAATCACGATTGGTTTCCCTGTTTTTGGATCATTGATCCCTTATTTTGTGAGCTGTATCTGATAAACAGAGCACATTTTTCCTTCTCGAAACATTTGAAACAACCATTTGGTCTTTAAAATGTTCTAGAAAAAGATTATTTTTAGATGTTTGTCTGTATATGTATCCTCTTGACCAGTTATATTTTTCAAAATATCTTGTAATTCTGTCAGAGTGTACTGGCTTTCATCACGGCTTTCCATGTATTCGCACAACAAAGAAAATGATATCCCCACTTTTGATTTTGGACGACCTACAAGTCCCTCGCCTGGTGTAGTTCTTGAAAATATTTCGTTACAACTTCCATGGTAGTGTGCTTCTGGTGCCACGATATCACTTACACTAAGAAGTCTGGCTCTTACCATTTCCCCCACTCATCATTTCGTGCTTCACATGTTTTTTAATGTTTTCCTTTATTTCTAAAGTCTCTACCATGTGAAAACTTTTAATGCGTTCTGATACAGTTTTGGAATAAATACTTGCTTCTTCTCCACAAATCAAGCAGTTTTTTTTAAATCGAACTTCTCTTCTGAGCTCCTTAAACAAGATGAAGTATGAGATGGATTATGTGTCTGTACTGGTGTAAGACCAGCATTGATATTAATAGGTCTTGTGTAGCTCTGCCTGCACGCACTGTGAACCCGAATAGACATTTTCCCTTCCTGCGTTTCATGCAGTCCATCGCTTCGTTTTTAAACAAGCCTCAATAATTGTCCGTAAACCCCTTTTGACGTTAATAGTTTCTCCTTCAAGTTCCTTTCCACAAAGAGCTATAATCGAAATCTTCCATTTTTTTCTTTCTTTTTCACATATAATAAATTACGAAGTTGTAAAGAATAATATATACTGTTCATGTTAAACATATAATTAATCTGAAATCTAAATTATTATGCTAAAAACTGCCACATAACTGAAAATGTTTGACAGTACCTGTGTTCCTTCACTACGTGACTTCTCACTTTAAACCATTGCCGTCCTCTCACTTTAAAAGAACGACTAACAAAACAGAGACACTCACACACATGCTGCCTCATACGGCGCCAGCTCAGAACTGGTTTGCAATGCAGTGAAGGTGTGGTTTGAGCATTGCTCATCGCGCTGGTGCGGCCATCCCGCTTCATTGTGTGGCAAAATCATAGTGCAAACATGTTGATATATATATATATATATAATTTTAAAGCTGTTGAATCAAGCTACAACATTAATACTAAACACATACCCATGTGGTCATTTCGAAACAAGCTACAACGTTAAAACTTGAAATATCACAATAAAAATTCCGGTTTTTTTTTACACTTTTATTAAAATTAAGGAAAAATTATTTGCTTTGGCGCAAAGTTGAAGATAAACAATATTGTTGTGCGTAATTTGAGGATTAAAACTAAAAAAAAAAAACCTTACGGCCATTGGTTATGAAGATATCAGTCATTTTCTAAAATTCGACGACGGGAAGTTCGGGAGGGAGATTCGGGAAATACATATCTTACAGTGTTGTAACAACTGGCCAAAATTCAGCTTTCCCCTAATTATTCCCTTTTATTTCCTGGGCTACTTAACGAGATGCTCGAAATAAGAGTTTCACATTTTCCAAATTTTTAACGAAAAATTACAGTTTTTAAATATATACACATGGCGGAAAGTGAAAAAAAACACCAAGAAGGAATTGGCGGACGATCATGAAATTTATATATGTTAATGGGGTCGAGATTACGTAGGTGTGATGTTAATCTCGGGACCACCGGTGAAAGCTTACACCACAGCCAGGCATAATATGCAAATTATCGTCGGTGGTATTTAAGGAGTACGGCGAAGTGAATGTAATCAGTCGTCGGCGGACAGACACGTGCGAAGACCCTGAAGAAGCTGCAATGCCTGGACGTGGAAGACGAGTAGGATTTCAGCAGTTATCAGACTTTGAGCGAGGTCGTGTAGTCAGACTCCGCGAGACCGGGCGGTCGTATCGTCGTATTCCATAGCGAATTGGACGGGAAGTATCGGTGGTGGTACGATGGTAGCGTAGATGGTCCGAGGAATATTCCCACACGAGAAGACGTGGAACCGGGAGTCACAGACGGACTGATGAGCGGACCATCGATTCATAAGAAGAGCAGCGTTGTCAAGCAGAACTTCCACTGCAACGCAAATTCGAGCTGCCGTTGCACCTGAGGTGACTGTGCGAACAATCCGCAACCATCTATTGGATGCAGGACTACTTTCACGTGTGCCTCTGGCATGTGTACCTCTGACTCCAGCCCACCATCCGGAACGGCTGCAGTGGTCTCGCCAACGTCTGCACTGGAGAACGCAATGGTGATCTGTCGTGTTCAACAATGAAAGCAGATTCTGCTTGGGAGCCTCCGATGGCCGTATGCGTGTTCCCAGACGCAAAGGGTAGCGTCTCCATCCTTTTTGCATCCGCCAGCAACACACAGGGCCTACACCTGGTCTCCTGGTGTGGGGAGCGATCAGC
Organism: Macrothele yani; assembly: GCA_039090855.1. Lineage (NCBI taxonomy): Eukaryota > Metazoa > Arthropoda > Arachnida > Araneae > Macrothelidae > Macrothele > Macrothele yani. The sequence continues at coordinate 76,227,566 of CM077033.1, read as the reverse complement.
TATCACTCCTGTACACAACTAATGTTTGTACCGGGTACGTTAAACAGCACCTCCTACATCAAAAACATCATTCAGCCCGTTGTTGTACCATTTGTAAGGTCGGTCCAACGTGGTGTTTTCCAGCAAGATAATGCACGCCCACACACGGCACATGCAACGCAACATGATCTTTAGGGTGTGAGGCAACTTCCATGGCCTGCACGTTCACCGGATTTGTCGCCCATTGAGCACGTGTGGGATTTTATGGGACAACGACTTATCTGGTCTCCACGGCCTGCCACGACGATCCCCGATTTACACGCCTAGGTTGAGGATGCTTGGAACTCAATACCCCAAACTTACATCCAACATCTGTACGACAGACTCCATGCCAGAATTGCACAGTTTGACGCAGTTCATGGCGGTTCAACCTCGTACTAACCATGTTACATGGAAATGTTATTTTTCGGTTTACCTGCAAATACAGCTGTATTTTGCCATAATGTTTTGATCACGTTATCCTCTGTATTCCGTTATTATGCTGTATAAATTTCGTTGGTATCAGTCGTCTCCTTCTTGGTGCTCTTTTTTTACTTTCCGCCAGTGTATATATCATTTTAAAGGTGTTGAATCAGGCTATAACTTTCATACTAAACCCATTCACACGTAGTCATTTCCAAACAGGCTACAACGTTAAAACTTGGGGAAAACTTTTAGCGCAAAATTGAAGAACACAATTTTGTAGTGCGTAATTAGAGGATTAAAACTAAAAGAAAATTGCATCGTTACGGCCAATGGTTATGGAGATATAATTCGTTTTCTAAAATTCGACGATGGGAAGTTCGGGGGACCACAGGGTGGAAATCCTAAGGGGAAGATGCAGGGAGTTTTGGAGAAATACATCTCTTATAGTGTTTTAGCAAATGGCCAAAATTTTGCCTTACCCTACTTATTCCCGACATTTGGCTTTTTTCCCCTTGTTTTCCTGGGCTAAAAATAGACGCAAACTTTGCCTGCAAATTTAGATCATGCTTTCATAAACTGAATAAATACTTATTACATGCTATTTAATATATTCCTGTCCCAAAATTCGGTTCAGGCGTTTTCCATGTGCTAAAATAAAGTTTAAATAAAATGTTTTGTTTCAGTTTTTCTATAAAAACAATGTTTGGAAGAAAGTTCTGAAATTAAACAACTCTTCTGCTTCAGATTTTTTTAAATATAATTGAACATCTCAGCAAAGACATAAATCATTTAACGTCTCTTCGATTTTTAGTTCAGCTCGATTAAGTTGAACCACTAATCTATGTATACTGAATGTAAGTTTATTAGGTACTCTTGCGGTCGTCACGTAAATGTCACACCTGAACGTGTAAGGCCGTCTGTGGGTTCGCCGGTATAAATCAAACAGAAGAACACGTCGAAAAAATTATTATTCATACATCAGCATACACCAATACACTACGTGGCTTGCCAGTTATATGGGGATCCATCTGTTTCGGATGAGGTGCAGAACTGTATATTCCCTGGTTAAAAGCAATGCAGGAATACACTGAACAGCAATTGAATTAGAGACAGTTAGCGTTATGCAAATGTGCACTGTGGGCGGCCCTGTAAACGTAAACGACATGACGTATGCAGCGATCCCACAATATAAGGAGTGATGCGACGGGAATCACTAAGAGTCGGACGCAGTATGAGTAAGATGAAGGATTTAAGCGCATTTGATCGTGGGCAAATTGTCGGGGCCCGACGAATGGGTCACTCCAACTCGTAAGTCGTGCAGGCACTGGGATTTCCACGAGCCACTGTGTCACGGGTGCAACGGGAGTACATCGAATCCGGCAAAACTGTCCCTGCAAGGGCCAACTGTCGTGGACAACAGCGTGCGGATGAGTGGGGTCATCGTCGGCTAACTCGCATTGTAACAGTGGATAGACGTGCCACAGTTCAAGAAATCAGTCGGCAATTTAACGCTGGTGCACAAAAACGTGTAAGCAGCCACACCATCCAGAACCATCTCCTCGCTATCGACTACAACAATCCCAATTTTCAAATGATTTCCCAGCAAAACATTGCGTAAAGCACTACACATCTTCCACCGGTTGGTTTTCGTTTCACGCTACAACCTGCTGCCAACACTTCTTCAGGTAACAAATGCACATGTTCCTGACCATCCGTATGGTGCAACAGGAAACAACATTCGTCTCACCACGATGACCTTCTTGCAATCATTTGGAATTTTTTGTGATATCTGTTTGATTCAGACGACCTGCTTCCAATCATCTCTTATTCCGCGTCGGTGGAATAATTCACCAACGAAATAATCCACTGTCTGACTGAGAAAATGTCACATAATGAAGGAATGCTCGAAAACAGATCATGTGTTGTTTCGGGGGTTTTTTAACTAGAAAAATATTCACAAGCAGTTTATAAAAATGCAATTAATGAAATAGAATAAAAATGACAGAATTATTCTGATCAAAACAATGAAGCTCACAACGAAACATTTATCTTCATTAATAATTTTCGTCTATTTAATCGTCCTTGGGCACATTGTTAGAGCTAAAATTTTAAGTTTGGAAAATTTTTTTTTTTTTTTGAGTGGAGGTTTAACGACCACCGTGAGCAACTCAATGGGCTATAAGCAGTCGCCCGTCCCTAATTTAGGGTCACTGGTTCCAGGGAAGGGAGAGAGCCAGTGCCGTAAGACAAACACAACATCCATGCCTCACCGGGATTCGAACCCGGACCCCGTTCGGACGAAGGATCAGAGGCCATCGCTTAGACCACTGCGCCACCGGGGCGGCGTTTGGAAAATGGAACAAGAAATAACCTTTCAAGTCAGTGATATTTTATAGTAGGCTCTTAAGTTTTCCAAATTCAAGCATACCATACCTTCTGGCTGAAAAAACCAACTTGCCGCCCTGGTGGCGCAGCGGTTCAAGCGATGGCCTCTGATCATTCGTCCGAACGGGGTCCGGGTTCGAATCTTGGTGAGGCATGGATTTTGTGTTTGTCTTACGGCACTGGCTCTCTGCCTTCCCTGGAACCAGTGAGCCTAAATTAGGGACGGGCGAATGCTTATAGCCCATTGAGTTGCTCACGGTGGTCGTTAAACCTCCAATCAATAAAAAACTAATCCCTTTGCTTTACCCATTCCCTGAAATATATTCGCATTCATACTTGTAATTTTTTTAAATGTTACTTTACTGGAAGCGTTTTAACGTCCACAAAATATCGAAGATTTGCGGAATAGCCAAATGTAGCGCAGTCCTTCATTTCTGAATCACGGCTGCTGTACGCAACAAGCATTTTCAATTGTATTTTTATGCCTACACTTACTTATTTATTTATTTTTGATTGTAGGTTTAACGACCACCGTGAGAAACTCATTAGGATATGAGCAGTAGTACGTCTCTAATTTGGGGTCACTCACTGGTTTCAGAGAAGGGAGAGAGCCAAACACATTTTGAAATTGTTCAGCTTCCATGCTCGACCAATTACGATCTATCTTGTCCACCCGTAGAGGTTCAAGATAATATTAGACAGGTGTCTAAAATGTATTGGCTCTTCAGTGTATTTGCAGGTGCTAAGAACGTCTGCGTTTATCAGTGCGAACAAATACATATATGTTGGGTCTTTGAAGTTCACAAGAAATTGATCCCAACTAACTTCTTATGTTTCCGACTACAACAATCCCAATGCTCAAAGAGAGTATTTTATTGTACAATATCAATCTGATTATATATTTAAAATATTTAAAGCTAAGAAACATATTTATTAAACGTACATAAAAACTATTGCTACGCTGTCTTAGCATCCCACCCTTGAGGAACAGCAACAAAAATAGCAAAGCTTTTTGCATAAATGTGCGTTTGAAAACGCACATTTATGCAAAAAGCGAAAAGGGGTCTGTTAAAAAAAGTATAAAAAGTTATCATCATAGTATTTCAAAGGCACAAACATTTATGTGAAAACATTTACCCTAGTGTTATAAATATTAATTGAGGAGAAAAATTTCCTAACCCGAAATGCAATCAAGTAATTTTCACAGTATGTTGTTTTTCGTTTTATGAGATGCAACATGAAGTTCTAAAAAATCTCAAGTGAAAAAATATTATTTACCAAAATGGTGAGCATAAAAAAAAAAGAAAAAAAAAGAATGACTAAGGTATAGTATCTCACAAAAGAGAAAAAACTCCGAGAATATTTAATTACGTTTCTTAGGTAATTAGCTCTTTTGAGAGTCGGCCTCAAAGTCACTCGCTCTTACAAACCCAGGTTGCACAGCAGGCTGTTTACGGTGAAACGTATACACAACTGCGTACTTTTTGAATTGCAATTTCTGAATCATTGAAGTAATTCTGTTAAATATAAGTCGTCTGGTCGTATTTTTTTGAGCAGTGAAACAAAATCACCATTTTAACGTTCTTGTACACTGATTTTCGTAAATGAAATACAAATGAGAATCAACAGTTGCACATTTGTAAAAATATCAGAAACAAATTGTCAAAACATGTATATAGGTTTCGAGATTCTATTCTCAAACTGAAACACAGTTTGAGCATCAAGTCGTGAGAATTTTTCGGGATTTTTTCCTCAGACGTTTATCTGTTTCGCTCTATTCAACATGCTGCATCCCAACTGCGGTTCAGCACAGTTCCAGAGGTGGAAAATGTCGTCACTGCGTTCTTCAGCTCGAAATTCAAGTCTTTCTATCACATGGGGATTCATTTGTTGCCTGGAAAATGGCCAAAAGGCATTGATTCTAACGGCCAATATTTGTTTAAATAAATGTGTACGGGTTCCGATTGTTCATGTCTCCTTTCTCCTTGAAATGGCGGAAACTTTTGCACACCCCTAATGCAAATTTTAAAAACATGCGAAGTGGGCTGAACGAGGATTATATGGTTCAGCAATAGCCATTGTGAAATATATTGTCAAAATTTCTTTAGGTACACCGCACGCAGAATAGAAAGAGCGTAGCTCATATTAAAATATCGGAACGCTTTCCAGCTTTCCAAACCGAAAGAAAGAGCAAGCTGACGTTGGTAAAAGAACAATTTCTTTGAACTGCAATATACGGTATACACGTGATAAAGTGTAATGAGGTAGTGTTTGGTCACCCGCAAAATTCTCAGAATAACGATCACCAGTTTACAATGAAACCCTACAATGTTCTCTTTTGTGAATAAAACATTCTTTTCTAACATTCTGTTTGTCTCCTAGAAATGGGGCAATATGCATGCCACTTGTTATTCTTCGAATACTTTCGTCTTATTGCCCGAAAAAAAGAAACTTCGGATCTTGAATAAGAAGGGAAATCGACATAACTCATAGAAAATGCATGCCTTTAATTGTGGACAACATGGAATGCAGGAGATCAAATAAACATGAGATGACGCGAGAAAAGCGAACCGTTGGAACTTCGGCGATAATAACAGAGAACATATATTTATTTCAAAACGAAAAGGAACAACACAAGGCGTCAGCTGTTCCATAAGTACGTTTTGACATTTCACTGACTGGGATATGACACATGAATTGCATATTGAGAGTGAGATCTTTCAAACTCTTGTCTACTAATTTTGCCCACGCATGATTTAAATCACATGACATTCTGAAAAATGCATTAAAGGCACGAGATTTCTATCCATGATCCTCAGCATATAAATACTTGTCAAATAAAAATATGGCTCAGTTTCACCTGAATCCTTAGGAAGAATTACATAGTATATAGTGCTGGTATTTTCAGCAGTTTTTCAGCAGTTTTTTTTATGTCATACGCTTTTCTCCACATGGAAAGAATGCACCTGGCGCGATACGTCTAAAGGAGCTTTTGCTTTAATAATAGACCCAATCGATTCATCTAGTTGAGTTTAAGCTTTCTGATAAAAATCCATAAACTGACGAACAGTAAGAAGAAGAACAATATGACCTTTATGTTTGGTTGATAACGCAACATGACCCCATTTTATTATTCTGAATGCAAATGATAATTACTCTATTATTATCTATTCTTTTTTCATAGTGGTAACTAAATTGTACCTTAGTTTTAAAAATTTTTTGACTTTCAGTATATTATATTATAAATAAATTATATAAATACTTTCAAGACTTGTTTGGGAACTTAGTTACCTAGTCTTTTTCTTTGTTGAAGGGATTTTTCCCCTTTGTTGACCAAATTCTTAGAGATGAAGAAATTAATCGGCGTATGAAACTTGTCTGGAGAGCGCTGGGAAGAAACACTATAACTTTCAAGAGCAATATGCTATTATGTCTTAAAAGAAAAGTGTTTGAACAATGCATCCTTCCAGTGCTTACGTATGGTGCAGAGGCATGGACCTACACAAAAAGAGATATACAAAGACTGCAGACAATCACAGCGGCCCGGAGAGATGAATGCTTGATGTAACCAGGAGAGATAACAAGAGGAACTCATGGATCAGAAAAATGACAAGAGTGAAAAACATTATAACCAGTGTAAAATCTCTAAAATGGCAATGTATTGAACACATTGCCAGAAGCATAGACTATCGATGTGGAGCTGAAATTTTAGACAGAATTCCAAGGGACAGGAAAAGACCCGGAAGAAGACCACATGGAAGATGTGCGGATGAAATTCAAAAGTATGCGGGAGTAACATGGAAGAGACTGGCACAAGACAGACCGTTGTGGAAGAGGCTTGAAGAGACCTTCGTCTAGCAGTGGATTGATAGTGGTTAATGATGATGATGATTTCAGATAGTGTCTCAGGTATGCAGTTATTATATTAGCGCTTCAGAAGTGTAAATGAAAGCCATTAACCGTTTGCCACAAACTTTGGGATGGCATGGACATCTTTCGGAAATTTCTCCAGCTCAGTAAACTTAGACTGATATATGATGAAATCCCTCTCAGGAAAATATTATTAATGCGGGACTTTAAGATTGTATTTCAAACATATAAATGCCCGTTCGTTTTCTTTTTCTTTCATGTTTTTGTTTTATGCTTTGTTTATATGGATTATAAATTTTCATTTTCTAAGTGAAAAAATGAATATTTCCTTTAAGCTTTGTAAAAGGTTTTCAAAATATACGTAAAACAAGAAACTAACACAGTGATCTCAGGTGTGTACCAACCTAAACGCTATAAAGAGTTCCAAGTTATTTCAACGAAAATATTTCACGTATTTTTAATCATTGTTTCAAATCTGTCATTTTCTGCTGGGTTTAAAATTCGACTTTGTTATTAATTATGTTAGAATTCTAAACTGTTGTGTGTATTCTTCCACGCATTGCTCTTGGAAGAAACAAATGCGTAACGTATAATTGTGAAGATGAAATTGAATTTGTGTTCCAAAATTAACAACGGAAAAAAATAATGCCAGAGAACAATGGCTGAATTACTAAAGGTACTTGCATAAGAAGACTATTTACATTTAGAACAGCAGGGCGAACTAACTGTAGGTGAACGTACCGGTCACTTTATTCTTCATCAAAAAGAACCAAAATCACTACTTCCTTTGTGGTAAATGCAACCACATAATGCAACCACACGATCTGATGACGGGTCCACAGTGAACTTGAAATTGCTCATGTTTTAATTTAATATATATATATATATATTTAACTGTCATTTTTAAAATCATGTAAAAGGGCAAACTGTGTTTTTAATATTGTTACATATTGTTCCAGATTCCCACCATTATATCGGTCGTTTGAATCATCCTCGTGATAGTTATCCAATGAACGGAACGTTTAATATCAGTTTGTTTGCAAGTTTAGAGTCGAACACAACTATTGCAAATATTCTTTGTATTTCCCACTGCCGGAGAGCGTCCAAAACAGGGCTTGGTTTTAACATCCTATCTTTCGAACGAAACTTCGCGAAGCAGTCTCAGCATGTTGGTTCATTTACGGTTTCCATCTCATATAATGAACTTATACTCTAAGTGCCTCAGCTGAGGTATCTTTATCATCTTTTTTATTACACATTTCAAAATACTTTGTTAAAACTCTGTAAATAATACCTACTCCTCTGCGGTATTTTGTCATGTGAAATATTTTATTTTGAGCGAAATCAAATCTTAAAGCATATCTTAAACGTTTAAGGCATAATTGCTCTCAGTAATATTTCGAAAAGAAAAGCTATATTTTCAATAAATGAGGAAATGTTCGAAGTTGGTTATGTTCAATTGGGTATCAAAGAGAGGCCTTAAGGGCCAGTAAGAGAAATATATGTTTAAAACCAATGCTTATGAAGGCATTTTGGAGAGTATATACTTAAACATATGTAATATCTTCTATCCTCTCTGTAGAAAACTACGGTAGGAAACATGAACGGAAGCCCGAAAAAAAAATATGGGCCACATAAACAAAGACATCGCTCTTTCCATGTTTTATCAACATATTGTATAACAACTTAAAAATTGTTATCACGTAACCTCTGTGGATCCAATACCCAGATCTCTCGATATCTATCCGAGCGCGTTAACCTTACGCTACTGTGGCCAACAAATCACGGTGCTATGTGTGTTTATATCAAGAGATCTAGGTTTCAATTCCCCAGCGGTGAGCGAATAACAATTTTTCGGTTGATGTGTGTTACTAAAACTTGGAAAGAGCGATGTCTTTGTTTATTCACTGACGCCACGTATTTGGAGGATGTTCAGTCTGGGTTACAGGTGAAACTAAACTTGAAAGATGCTTTTTTCACAATATTTCACCTGTCCATGCTTTTTAAATATGCAGGAAAGGCAGTTTTCGAACAGATTACACTGAACAACAATGGTCTTGTTACAAAGAAAACTTTAACGGTTTTGTATATATTTACGGGTGCTGAAATCAAATATGAAGTCAGAATTGCTCCACTGGGCTGCAATTTCTTGCAATGGAAATCTCTATTTGGGTTAAATGTGGTACTTAAAGGAATTTCCCTATGTTTCCCAACGGAGAAACCTATATGTAGTCAGGATGGCTGTGCCTCTGAGAGTAGACTTATCCGTTAAGAAAAATAACCACATTCGCAATCATACGCACTGCCGGATCTAGCGGGGTTGGGGGGGTGGGCAGCCTGGCCGAAGCCCCGCCTGCTGCATACAGAGGGGAGCCAAAGTGGCTCTCTGAAAATAAAATAATTTTCGAGAGGAACAAAAAGAAAATTGGAAAAAAAAATATCATACCAAAAAAAAAAAAAAAATAAAGAAATTACAGAAAGAAAGAATTTTTGCTTAATAGACTTTACATTTTTTTGCTTAAAAAAAGATGGATTTTTTGCTTAATAGAAAAAAAACTGAGATAAGAAAAGACCTCAGAGAAGGAGAACAAACGTTGTCTCTTTTGGGTGAAAATATGTCAGGTCAAATCGGGAACAAAAGTAGCATTATCGGAAAATTACCTAACAGCTTAGCGCTCTCTCCACACGTGCAGTGGTAAACTAATTTTTTTATTCCCAGCAATTCCTACTGAACAAGTAAGATGCTGTCAATGAAAAGAAAGTTGTCAGGAAGTCAAAATGCTAAAAGAGCTCAGAAGAAGAAAACAGAAATTCAACAATCAGCAGAAATGTTTTCAACGTGGATGGAGTCGTCTGATCATACTGACCAGGTCAGTGAAGAAGGTAAGGAGAAAAATTTTATCGTCTTATATTGAAAACGTTAAAAATAGCCTTTTGTATTTTAAATAGAGACCCGTGTAGCCTCTCTGCCGGCGCCATTTAATGGTTTTTAACCCCTATTAATATAATTGCTTTGCTGTTGATTTTTTGTTTTAAAATAAGTTTTATTTTGTTCAATGTGATCAGATAGTATGTTTAATTGTGTAAATTTTCGAAATTTTCACCAACTTCCGAGTTGTCGTGTGGTAACTTTGTCACTCATTTTAACCCTTTATTTGCACTGCGTCCGTATGAAACGGGCAGTGGAAAACTATGGACATGATCAATGCGTAATCTGGGTTAATGTTGTAAAAACAAGAGTGTCCTGACAATTTATTAAATCCAGGTTTGTGATGGGGGGGGGGCAGGTTTCTAAAGACGTTAAATCGAACAAAGTGTTTAGTAAGGTGTTTTTTTTTAGATATTTTTGTGTGTGTTTTAAACGGCGTAACTGAAAGTGATGAACGAGCTTTTTTTAGTGGCCGCTTGCGTGTGTGAAACAGTTGCATTTGCAGGCTGAAACTTTTTAATGTGGTGCTTGTGTTTAATTTATGGATGATTTTTTGATGTGTGTTTTAAATCTTCAGTGTTTTTATTCATGTGCGTGTTTGAAATGTTCTGTTATTACGGTGTGTTTAAAATTATGTTTATTAATACTCGTAATCAGTGATCGCGTTCAAGCCTGGACAGACGTATTTTACGCATCAAAAACGGAAATTAATTTCTAAAAAAAAGCTGGGACGAATTTTTACTTCTCCAAAAATCATAAAAACCGAATATAAGTTGTTGTTTTTAATTATCATAATTAGCCATTACTATATATCCCCCCCCCATTTAGGTAACTGTTGAACACAGAAGTTGCGCCATTGATAATGAAATTCCTTCCTCGTTCCCCACCCCAAGCTCGGCCACTGTTCTCGGTTTCGAATATCTCCGGCTGAGGGAAAACACGACCCCGAAAGGCCAAGGCATGTGTGGACAAACGACTATTTCTGTCACCACTTGGGAAGATAAACTCCAGTGACCTTGATCTCTGCTGCCGTGCCCAGTGAACAACAGAGCTACAAAAGCGCCGTAAATAGAGGGAGGAAGGCAGCTTTTTGTTTTCTTCGAGAGTTCTGTGAAGGAAAAGAAATAGCTGTTCTGTATAAAAAAAAAGTTGAGGGTGGGGGTAGATTCCCTCTGTTTCTGTTGTACTTCTTTTTTTGGGGGAAATACAACTTCTTTTTCTGATGGGGGGGGGGGGGTGAAGCCAGCCTGAGTTTTTACCCTACCAAAGAAAATTTCTAGTTCCGGCACTATTAGATTTTAACTGTCATATGCGCCAGAATTTATTCCAACTTGATCCTCTGCCTAGCGCACATGACTCTTGAGAATAAAAAAAAGTGTCAGTAGGTGAGAAAGCTATCACCTAAGTGGAAAATACTCAGCAATGATATTATGTGAGCAGTCTCAGGTAATCTTGTAAGTTGGCTGATTGCAGCAAATGAAAAACCGAAGCGGTTTAAAATCTAATAACAAAATTGTAAAAATTAAGTAGAACTATATTAACGTTTAGTTGACTGATACGTGACGTGTGGTGCGGGTCTATCACACAGTTAAATTGCCCGATGCCGTAGTTCTAACCGCTATTTGAATGAGGAAATGACAGTTGTCTGGGTGGGATAAGAGAAAAGAGAAAGGTGTGAATAATATTAGATTCGTAGACATATATTAATTGCCTGTGGGTTATGCTAAGTAGAAGGAAGCAAATTACCTTAGTAGAGCATCTGAACTGATCTTATTGATGGATTTGTAATTCTATGTTTTTTTGTTTTTTAGCACAAACAGTAAAAAGAACCGGTCTTTTTGAATTTATTTACCTAACCTTAATCTATTTAGTCTTAAAGTATAATAATCGTAATCTTAATCTATTTAGTATAAGTATATAGGTTCGGTAGTTTTATGTCCGGCAATTTGTAGTTTAGATCATATCATCAGAAAGCCGCTTGTTGTTTGGCCCTCCGACTGCCTTTTTTGAGTAATTTTGCTGACTTTTGCTGACTGTTATTTTTGATTGTTATATTGATTCTTGCGGTATATTTTTATTTGGTTTTATTGACTAATTTCATGAAGATCAAATACTTCGTATTGGATTTTAGGAATTTATTTAGCATTAATTGATTTAGTGTAATATTTTAATTTGGTACGTTTAGGCATCACATATTTAGGTAAAATTAGAATAATACATAGTGTTTGCTATTTACCTATTTTACTTCTGTTTGATTATTGAACGTATTAAAGATACAGTGTAATTTAAATTGGCTGAAAATTTTCCTCGAGGTGGTGGTTGTAGAGAGTTTGTGAGTTATCTGTGTAAAACTAGATGTTTACTATCTAGGTTTAGATAATGACATTTTTAAAGTGAACAGTTTCCAATTGTACATGTCAGAAAGTGATTCAATAACTCAAACTTTCCGTCCTGTTCCATATTTATTGATGTTCCCCGCTTTTATATATTTACATGTTGTCTTGTGTTTCACTGTTACTGGGATATGCGCTATTAGTAGTTGTCCTTACTTTGTGTGACTTTAAGTTGTTGACTTAAAATTTTTCTATATCAAGTTCTAAATACTGAGACCAAAAATACAGAAATTAAATACTGAAAATACAAGTGTAGAATTCAGGACATTATGTGCTGGGATTTCCTGATTAATGCGAGAGACTACACTGCAGAAGCATGCAACAAGATGCATAGAAAATAATTGATCTGGATGAATCCAGTCGTATAATTTAATCTCAGGTACTGAGAAACATTTCATAAGCACTGTGATTTCTCCGTAAATGATAAAAATTAATGGTATCTGCAGACGGTTGCTTTGCTAATGCGTTTCTTATTCCACAAAGCAGCCATTTGCACAGCAAAGCTTACCGACGTTAGGTAGGGTTTGGTTTAAAATCTGAGGAAAACTAAAGAATATTGTTAAACAAACATGTTTAACTTTCACATTTTAAACCAAAATGTGTAGGCTTCACAGCAAGACTTACCGATGTCTATATATTTTGGTTTAAACTCTGAAAGTTAGACATGCTTATTTAACAAATACTCTTCAGTATTTAACCGTTTGCACTCACATGTATGCATTTGGTAGAATTTTAGTTTCTTACATAACACGTTGCAAACTTAATAAAGCATTATTTTAGCTCCCAGTTTAATACTTTTAAAATAAATTACATACATTCATGCAAGAATGTCTGTTCAGATTTTTTGTGAACCTGTATTTAGATTTAGATATGTCTTTGAAAATGTTTACCAAACGGATTATAATGCGGATGTACTTTAACTCCTCATATCTCCTTTTTTTATGTCAAATGCTTCATAGTATTGTTTAGTTGTGATTACCAGATATTGAGAGAAAAAACTTTTTCCTGATCGTGTAGGGACATTAAACACTAGGTCAGTGGTTCCCAAAGTGTGCGTTGCGGCGCCCTGGGGAGCCGCGTCTTCCTCACAGGGGCGTCGCGATATAATACAAAAGTTTCATAATTTTATTTCCATTTTCAATTCAATATGATAGGACGCGACATCATGACATCTAGTGGACCTAGAGCAGACCAGCAACTCACTTAGTAATAACTGTTTGTAGAAGCTTCAACAAATGGTTACAGATGGCGCTGTAGAATAAAGGTACAAGCGTGAACTTTCCCCCGCACGATTGCCGCCCGACGGGCGCAAGTGTGTGTTGCGAGCGACCTATATTGGAAGTAACCAGAGCTTTCGCACCCAGCCTCCGTGCTTCTGATGAACATTCCGCCCTCGTTCTCCGAGCGTCTAGAAATAAAACTCGCATTCCAGATTTTACGAGAAGGTCACCAGATCATATAAATATGCTCATCTGTTGTCATTTGTGACTCATTCTGCGGTTAGCAGTCTCTAATGTTGATGTTCTGTCGCTGAGTTTCGGCGTTTGTAAGCTTTCCGTGTATCAACTGAATAGTGTGGTGATTAAGTGAAGTGAAGTTTTTCTTCTCGTATGTATTTTTAAAAATGGATCGGTGTTTCTAAAGAGTAATAAGAGCTGTGAAAGTGAAAATAAAGAAGGCACAACATCAAATAGTGGCGAAAGTGTGAAGAAGCTTAAAAATCGAAAATGTGATGACAATTATTTGGACTTTGGATTTACGTCGGCAGAAGTCAATGGTGAAAAGAGGCCGCAGTGTGTACTGTGTATCAAAATTTTGGAGCCAGAGTGCATGCTACCAAGTAAGATAAAACGCCATTTAGAAACCAATAATCCCAGCATGCTTAGTAAATCTCGTGATTGCTTTACGTTAATGTTAGAAGAGTTAAATCAACAAAAAGGTAGTTTTTATAAGCAGGCATAAGGACCATGCAATGCTTTGCCAGCATCTTACGAGGTGGCACATAGAAATGCAAAATGTAAGAAGACTCATTCCATCGCAGAAGAACACATTCTATCGGCTGCTGTAGATATGGCGAACATTATGATCGGTGAGTCTGCTGGGAAGCTGCTTTCAAATATGCCTTTGTCCAATAACACCATCAGTGGCAGAATACAGCACATAGTGGAGGACCGCAATGCTCAATTTATTGAAAAAATGAATGGTAAGAAGTTTGGGTTGCAGCTGCATTAAGCCACAGTAAATAATAATGATGCTCACTTGATTTGCTGTGCACGGTTGATAGATGGTAATAACATTGTAGAACACCTTCTCTTTTGTAAACGTATCACTGGTAGTACTAAGTCTCAAGAATTGTTCGAGATCCTTGAACTTTTAAATCCGAAAACAATTTGGATTAGAATAAGTGCGTTGGTGTCTGTAATGATGATTCTCGTTCTATGTCCGGCTGTTATGGAGGATTGCAGGCACTTATTCGAAGCAAAGCCCCTGATGCGCTGTGGAACTATTACGTTATTCATAGGGAAGCACTCTCGTCAAATATCTGAGTCCTTCATTGAACCAGGTCTTAGAATATGTAGTGAATGTAGTAAACTTTATAAAAACTCGGCCGTTGAAGGCAAGGTTTTTCAAAAACTGTGTGAGGTGTGACGTATATTCTAAATTAACTTTCCTTTTTAGTTTCTTTCCCTATGTAAATCTTGAGTTTGTTCTCAGTATACTTCACACTTAAAGAGATGTCTTCTCTCTCAAACGAATACTGTTGGCAACACAATTGAGGTAGAATGAACGTGACGTAAGCATGTTATGAGATAAGAACCAGAGATATAAACTACGAGTTAACAGTTGCTAGTGTGGAGCGTGGAGTATTGATTTGTGTTAGAGATATGTTATGTGATCTCTATACTATCCTGAAGTGCTATAATCTGGGATGGAGAAATAAAGACAATTTCCGTAAGTTTGACTTCTGTTGTAAATGTTTCGTCTGGCCGTTAAGGTTTAATTTAGGGGCTATTTCATCGTATGGTTGTTTTTTTTTAAATAGCGTAAGAAGAGCGATAAAAAATCAGCACGTAATAACATTTACGTTATAGAAGATATGGGATCCGAGCACACATTTGTGTTGTACTACAGCATTTCGCGATGGCTCTCTGGTGGTAACGTTTTGTCTGGTACGTTTGAACTGCGACAGGATATTTATATTTTTCTTAAAGAGGAAGACCACAAGTATACCGAAACGTTTGTGAATGAAGATGTTTTGGTAAAACTAGCATACTTATATGATATTTTTGAAAATATGAATGCTCTAAACCTCACCCTGCAGGGAAGCAACATGCACCTTTTAAAGTCGATTGAGAAAATTTCAGCTTTTATAAAAAAATTAAAACTATGCAAAAGAAAAATGAATGAAGACGGAGGTAAATGATCTTTCCCCTTGTTGCAACAGGTTTTGGTCTCCAATTGAGTTGATTTCTCTCGAGGCATGAACTCAATTTTTGAAGAACACTTGATCACAGCTTATCACCTGGTTTGAGAAATATTTTCAAAATGATAATATCGATAAATTTGTATGGATTCAAGATCCATTTCATGCCACAGCTCCATCTTAATTTACTGCTGCAGAAGAAGATAATATTGTTGAGTTGTCTTTTGACAATACGTTGAAAACAAAATTTAGCTGCATGGAGTTACTTGAATTTTGGATATCAGTAAAAGATAAATATCCCCTTCTGAGTGGTAAAACTCAGAGAATTTTAATTTCATTTGCGACTTCTTTGTTGTGCGATGCTACGTTTTTGGCGTTCGCTGTGATAAGACCTAAGAGTCGGGTGAAAATCGATGTGGAGAAGGAAATGACGGTGGCTGTGTCCAGTTTGATTCCAAGATTTGAGCAAATGTGCGGTGATCAACAGGCGCATCCATCGCACTAAATATAATTAGTTCAATTTTTTTAATTTCATTTTTTTTGGTGATCTTCAATACGTGTTTTATGTATTTTTACCTAAGTGTAATTGTTAGAATGGTTTACTTGTTAGAATTTGACAAAAGCAACGTGTACCTGTTAGAATTTGACATAGGGCGCCTTGGGAAAAACCTCAAGTGCGCCGAGAATAGTAAAATTCTGGGAAGCACGGCACTAGGTGGTACATAAATAATGGGACTATTGTTTTAAAAATCCTGGTAAAACGTACAATTGGGAATGCATGTGTTTTTTCTTGTAAGTCCTTTATCAGGTATGTGGAGGAAACCACTTTTGTGTGGGAATTGCGCAGATGATTATTTACCTTGTACAGGACGTCATTGGGTTAATAAACATTGTCACTCACTGTCATGGAGCAGAAATAAAATACTTGTTCCTTTTTTAATATCGGTAAAACTGCATCTGATACAGTTGATTTGTTCCGTGATGTTTATGGGTTTAATAGCGTATCTTACATACAAATATTTCAATAGTGTGCACGCTAGGAGGATAGGCGGGGAGATTTAGAACATAACGAAATTCTCGTACCCTCGAATCGAGGGTTATATAAAAATAAAATATATCTGCGTACACAACCATTGAAACAGAAAACTTGCTGCAAATCCACGATGCGCGAACCACGATAACAATATAATAATTTATAGAAAATTAAATAAAACAGCAAATATTTATTAGAACATTACATTCCAATGAGGACAAAACAAGTACATTACAACTGAAACTGAATAGGCAGCGATGTGTTGTGACGTATATTCCAAATTAACTTACCTTTTTAGTTTCTTTCCCTATGAAAATCTTGAGTTTGTTCTCAGTTATATTTCACACTTAACGTGATATATTTTCTCTCAAATGAATACCTTTAGCAACATAATTGAGGTTGAATGAACGTGACGTATGCCTGTTATTAGACAAGAACGAGAGATAAAAGCTGCGAGAAAAGAGTTGCTCGTGTGGTGTGGCGTGGTGTGTTTAATGTGGAGTGTTGATATCGATCTGTAATGTGAAGTGCTACATGTATATATGATCAGGAGAAATAAAGCATCATTTCCGTAAGTTTGACTTCTGTTTCTAAATGTTTCGTCTGGCTGTTAAGGTTTAATAAAAACTATTTCATCGTATGGTGATTTTTTAAAATAACGTAGCAGTACAAAAAGACGTTTACGTTATAGTGTATGAAACGGATTTTATGGCGAAATATTAAAATACTGGACTATGAACCTCATAAAAACAAGACTAATCAAAGAAAGCTTTTATGCTCAGAAAAAAAGTTTTATTAATCAAATTTCAAGATTATAAATAGCATTTTCAACAACTTAATTAAGAAAAGGTAGAATTACAAAACACATAAGGAAAATATTTAATTTAATAACTAGCAACTGCAAGAGGGGCCTCACAATAAAATTTAAATTATTTCTGTGTAAATGAAACTTTTTATACATGTCCTATACATTGAGAACCGGCCTTGACAAAATCTAAAGACCACAGGCGTCTGTAACGACAAAGAAATTTAAATGTGAAAATTAATCGAAAGTTTTAAAGTTAAAATTGAATTAAGTAAATTAATCCGAGGAAACCCTTCGAGTAAGTGCTATAATTGCAGCAAGAAGCATTTTTTTATAATCTACGAATAAAGAAACTATCTGCAAAATCTGCTAATAATTTTGAAATTATCCGCACGCGCGTACGTCTACATTCTGCTACTCTGCCCTCGATTTTAGTGCGCACGTATGTACTCATGAAATAAGTTCGCGAAAGTATAAAAAGTGATCTATGTGTGACTTTGAAGAAGCTGGAATGCGACCTCGACGTTAATTAGAAGACGATTCGTCAAATTTTAAAACAAGATTTGGGAAAGAACGCTTTGCGATGGTTTTGTGTAGCATGCTTTTTCAGACGTCGAGGAAGATGTAGCTGTAGAGTAAGCAAAAGATATCCTGGACTCTGTAGGATCAATGCAACATTTTCTCAAAGAATTGTGGCAGGTGACGAATGATTGTGTTTCGTTATGGTCCGAAAACGAATAGCCAGAGTGCTTAGTGGAAGTCGCCACAGTCGCCTAAAAGAAAGATCAGGTTACAGTCTAAAATCAAGACAGTGCTTGGGTGCTTTCACGACAGCAAGGGAATTCTGTATCACGAGTATATTCCCGAAGGTACAATTGTGACTGGTAGTGCTTACACATCCATTTTGAAACTATTATGGAAGAGGACTGTTCGTGTCATGCAAGAGCACCGAAAAGGGCAATGGTCCCTTCTTCACGATAACGCACACAAAGCAGTCAGTGCATCTACTTGTACATCTTTAGATTTAGGGTCGGCTCGATCACCATACCCGCTGTCAAAAATTACACGCCCCACTTTGAACCTGCCACGTTCACCGTCCTCACTAGGTGAACGTTGTAGATTCAAGCCCACTAAGTGCAATGAGAGGCTGTCGCCCTTAGGAGTCACATCCTTCAGCGACGCATCCTGAACGCAACATAAGTTTAAAAACGTCTCATGCTTTTTTAGTATTATTCATTTTTCATTTAAAGTAATGGGTACTAATTTTGATTTAAAATGAGTTTCTATTTAATAGTGGCTAATCTATACAAGGTTCTTAACATTGTTCTTTACATTTCTTTGTGTAATTTCCTCAAAATTAATCAATTTCTATTTGAGCAATATAATCGTCCTAATCGTCGACACAGAAATCACAATGTATCGAACGATTCTTTTTTTTTTTTTTTTTTTTTTTTTTTTTTTTTATGGGAGGTTTAACGACCACCGTGAGCAACTCAATGGGCTATAAGCAGTCGCCCGTCCCTAATTTAGGGTCACTGGTTCCAGGGAAGGGAGAGAGCCAGTATCGAACGAACGATTCACCTCGCAATATAATCAAGACATGATTTGTGTAAAAATTTCATAAAAGCTGAGGACATAGTTTGTGTAAAAGACTGACTGCCTCATTCTTCGACATAAGGGAATCTTCTGAGTACCCAAGGGTTGATGTTTCGTGTCATCAATGATTTATCATTATGTGGCTTTTTGTGATTAAATACCTGACGCTGAATCATATTTCCGGAAAATTCGTAGTTTTTTTTAATTGTTCTCCGGTAAAATAACACTTCCTTTGCGTCCGATAAGTAAATTGTAATCTGTTTTCTTTATACCAGAGCTGCAGGGTGAAACTAAATTATCTGCTGAGTCAAACAAACAAAAGTCACTGTATACGTTTTTACAAGAATTTTCCGTTATCTTTGACAAACGCTATGTATTCTGACATCATTTCAGGGCAAATACTTCGATTTTCAGCAGTAAAAATTCCAGTCGTACGGATTTTTTCTTAATTTTTTTTTACTGTTCACTGGTTTACCCAATTGGAGCCTGATACCGCGAGAAACAGATTGGTAAGCACACCGTTCAAAATATTAGTCAGCCCTAACAAAAATGATACTAGTAAGTTACCGGTCGCACAAAGGGCGCCGTGATAGCATTTTTGGGGGATAAATAGCACCGACGTGGTCTGCAGAATCATTTCTGTCTCTTGCAGTGGTCGAGAGTAACGTGTGTGTTGAATTTCGTCTGCAATATGGGTCGCAAGACAAACGTTACTTAGCTGCAAATTGGAGCCATCGCGTTTCGCCAAGTCCACGGACACAAAGTGAATGAAGTCGCCCAAATGGTTGGTGTTTTCAAGCGTACTGTGCAGCGGATCTGCAAACAGCAGTGGTGTAGTTCGAAGTTAACTGAAAATTGGCGTCGTAACTGCGGCCGGAAAACGATTCTCACCTAAAGGGACCGCCGCCAGGTTTCACACCTGATAACTACAAGTCGGTTTCGAACCGGGCAACAACTTTTCCAAACAGTCAAAGAAATTCCACTCCAACCAATTTTCGAAAGGACATTGCGGCGCGAATTGCATGCAATAGACATCTCCAGCTGGTTACCACGGAAGAGACATTTTTAACAGCAAGTCCCAAAGTCGCACGTTATCAATGGTCTGAGAGGCACCAAAAATTCACTATGGAGATTTGGAAGCGAGTAATTTGGTCTGATGAGTCTCCTTTTTGTTTATACTCTAATGATGGGAGGTGACAAGTGCATCGCTGGTTTAAAGATGGCCTTAATCCTGATTGTGTCAAAGGTGTTTTTCAAAATAGAGGAAGTTCTGTGATGTTTAAGGGATGTTTTTCGTAACACGAAATGGGCCCTTTGGGGACAGTGACAAAGAATTTGAACCAATCTGAATGTCGAAGTGTTGCCCTTTTGTGCTACATATCCAGGAGCAGCAGCAGCACATCGCCACTCCTACCTTGCAAGACGACACAAGTCGTATGCACAGAGCTAAAACTGTGTGTCTCAGAGTTAAAACTATAACAATAAACACTGTCCCACTTGACAGGCCTGCGGAATCCCCAGATTTAAATCCTATTAAAAATATGTGTGATCCGCCCCGATGCCGCAGTGGTCTAAGCGATGGCCTCTGATCATTCGTCCGAACGGGGTCCGGGTTCGAATCATGGTGAGGCATGGATGTTGCGTTTGTCTTATGGCAATGGCTGCCTCCCTTCCAAGGAACCAGAGGACCTAAATTAGCGACGGGCGACGGTTTATAGCCAATGGAGTTGCTCACGGTGGTCGCTAAACCTCCAATAAAAAAAATATATGTGTGATTATTTGGAACAGAAGGTGAAACGCCGAAATAAACACTCAGGTACTTTAGCGGACGTTAGGGACCAGTTGATGCATGAGTGGCTGCAAATCTATTTTCAATACACCCACAACCTCGTGAAGTCTCTGCGGCACCGGACTCATGCTGTTATAAAAGCAAGAGGCGTCTTTACCCGTTATTAGGTAAACTCTGCAAGGACTGTGCAAGGCGTGACAAATTTTTGTCTGGTGTGCTTATTAGCGTACTCCTGATTTTTCCGCTATATTGTAGCATTTTCAGAAGCTTTAAAGTTCTAATCACCAACGAAATTAATGGGACGCTGGTTCTTTTAACTGTGTTTGCAGCGTAGGTATTGTTAAATCATTACTTAAATTGATAGGCTAGTGAATTTTCTGAAGTGTTACTAGTATCTCTCCGAGGTATCTAGATCGTGTCATTTGTATTTTATTCACGGGTTTTGAATTTTGAGGTAAGTATATCGTCAGCTGTGTGGCCCCTGTCTTCTACCGGGGAGAGACACAGCTGTGGATATAATTTGGAAACCGGCAATACAAATTTATGCTCCAAAAAACCATCCAATCCAACGAGAAGCACAAAGGTGTAATGCTGTATCTCCTTCTAAACTCAAGCACGCTTAAAGAATCTGTATAATTGCTTGTTAAAGGCCTTCTAAACAAGCAAAAAAAATCCTTTGAATATAAGAAATTCGATTATTATGCCACTCGCAATCTTGCACGCGTACATTTGGATTTTTGCTCGGAGCAATTTATATTATGACGCGTAGTGGCATACTGACGTTCGTGATAAGAAACGTAAACATGAGTAACATCCCGTTGCGCTTCGAAAGAACAGCCGAAGTTTAATATGCAAAATGGTACAGATAAAACTTTAAAAAATCAGATCCCTTTCAATAAACGACCTCTCAAATTCAGAGGTCTAATTTTAATAGTTTTCTTCTTTAGAAATTGCAACCGCTAGATGGCAGTAAAATTCACTGTGAAACTAATGAAACAGATCTTTGCTTTTGACATGACAAAAAATGTGTCATTACCGAGATGGTCAAAGTTGTACAGCGTGGAACAAAATATTTAAAAATAGAAGTAATAAATTGTGCTAGGTGGTCTGAAGAGTACAAAATGAGATTCAAATTCTGCACCGGATACGACTGTCCCTGATATTCAGTCTAAGTAGATCAAATGCCAATAATGGAAAAAAAATTCACTTTAATTTTAATCTGCGAAGCGCGAATTTCACGCACAAGGTAACACATTTCGGGCAAGAATTTCTGTTTTCAGTACATCAAGCTATCCCGTACATTTCACGGAAATTTCAGATTTTCTGCATACGTCAATAGGTTTTGTTGTGGAAAAAGGTAATAAGATTTCATTTTCTAGAAACGAACCCTCGAACAAGAATAACAAATTTGTTTCTTGTTTTTTTCTCCCCGTTAAAGGAACTATTTAATAGGCTGATAGTTTTCGTTCATTTCCTGCAAATTTTGCTTGAATTAAAAATCTAATAAGCAAATTTTTTTAAGGAATAGCACCATTTGTTTTGTAGAAAAGAAGTAATGACTGATAAATAGCATATAATTTATTTTTGTCAGAATCCCGTAAACAGAGCTATTTATTTCGCACAAAACCAGAAAGCTAGGTAAGTTAGCTACATGAAATCAGACTGTTTGTCCAGCCCAAACGTGAAAAACTGACGATACACCTTTTGTGTCTGATAAGATTGCACACAAAAGGTACTATGTTGCATACATACCATTGCAAACTTAGATAATCAATATTCATGTGTTTAGCTATGTATCTGGTGTATGATGTATATGTTGAATTACATGTTAAGGCATCCTTAAACATCCAGTGGTTCCGTTTGGGCTCCGTCATTCTCGTGACAGAGAATAATTTTACGCCATGTTCTGTGGGACATTTTTCCGAAGAAGTTGCGGGATGATACGAGAAAAAGCACGTCTCAATGCTTGTTTAATTTCATCAGTGATTTAGTAGCGCTGCTGTGCAACAGCCTCCTTTATTAAACCCCAAAGAGCATCATCACACGTTGAGAGATCTGTGCTTCGAGGTGGCCATTCAAGTAAAGCGGGCAGCACTACCGAACCTCGGCCGATCCAACGATCCTGAAAGACCTCACAAAAGTATTTCCAAACATCGATTGCGTAATGGGAGGGTTCCTCATCGTGTTGAAACCATACGTCATTCAGAATGCCAAGATTTCCAAGTTGTGCCACAAACCAGGTTTGCAGCATGCCCAGATAAGTTGTCTGATTCAATGGACCATTAAAGAAATACGGTCCAAACAGATCTCGAGTATTCATTGCAGCCCACATGCGGAGGATGATGCTCCAATTCTTCGACATAATGTGGGTTTTCCTTGGAAAAGAACAGAACGTTCCGTGATCGAGAGCTGCGGTACATCGCACATTCATCAATGAAAATGACCTTTCCACGTTTTGGGATTGTGGCAAATGTCTGAAGCATCATTGCACATGCATCCCGTCTGTGGTTTAAATCGATGTCTGTTAACTCCTGAACGAACATCGGGCAATGTGGATCCTGAAAGACCTCACAAAAGTAGATCCTGAAAGACCTCACAAAAGTATTTCCAAACATCGATTGCGTAATGGGCGGGTTCCTCATCATGTTGAAACCATACGTCATTCAGAATGCCAAGATTTCCAAGTTGTGCCACAAACCAGGTTTGCAGCATGCCCAGATAAGTTGTCTGATTCAATGGACCATCAAAAAAATACGGTCCAAACAGATGTCGAGTATTCATTGCAGCCCACATGCGGAGGATGATGCTCCAATTCTTCGACATAATGTGGGTTTTCCTTGGAAAAGAACAGAACGTTCCGTGATCGAGAGCTGCGGTACATCGCACATTCATCACTGAAAATGACCTTTCCACGTTTTGGGATTGTGGCAAATGTCTGAAACGTCATTGCACATGCATCCCGTCTGTGGTTTAAATCGATGTCTGTTAACTCCTGAACGAACATCGGGCAATATGCGTGAAAATTCAGGCCATTCTTCATGTTAGAATAATAATAACAACGTTTCGCACAATAAAATGTTTATTATACATCGACTATAGTTTTGCAGAGCGTTTGGCGCGGCTTCTTCTGGACGAATGGAGCGTAAACATTCAAATCATTGTGACATCATCAGAATTCTGACGGTCACGGGTTTTGGTGAGTTGTTACCACGCGCTTAAAAGAAATGGAGTCGACGTCATGTCGTTGACAAGCCGTGGCGAGTTCCGGTATATGTGGGAAGCTTCTAATACATTAAACTTGATAGTCGAGTCCGGTTTATCAATAAGTGTAGCGTTTCCAAACAAAAAGGTATGGTTATTTTCGTGAAAATGTTGAGCTATAGACGACTTCTTCAGTTCATAGTTCCGTACATGCACAGTGCGTCAAAGAATTTTTAAGACTGGGTCTGTAAAATGAAATAGAAACAAGAAATTATAATTTGTTTTGGTTTGTTATTCAAAATAAATCTCTCCGGCTTCAATACACTTGTTACAGTGATTTAATACTGATTCGCATGCCTGTTCCAGTTCACTTTGCGGAATTGCCTACAAAGCACGCGTCGAAGCTGTTTGTATGGTCGAAATATCATCAAAATAACACCCTTTGAACGTCATTTTAAGTTTTGGGAACAAAGAAAAGTCACAGGGTGCTAAATCAGGCGAATGCGGTGGATGATTCAACACACAGACGTTATTTTTCGCAAAAAATCTACGAACAAGAAGTGAGGTGGGACTGGGTGCATTATCGTGCAACAAACATCAACTGTTTTCATCTTGATATTCTGGACGAATGCGACAAATTCTGCCCATCAAACGCCTCAAAACATTTAAAAAAAACTCACCAGTAATTGTTTGTCCACTTGGAACAAATTCTTTGTGAATAATACCCTTACTATCGAAGAATGTAATGAGCATTGTTTTGATTTTCGATGGAACTTTTATTGTTTTTTTGGTTTGTGGCGAATTTTTTTGACTTCCATTCCGCACTTAGTCGCTTTGTTTTAGGATCCTGTTGAAAACACCATGTTTCATCACCAGTAACAATCGATTTTAAGAAGTTTGGATCATTTTCACCGGCTGAAATGATGTCTCTGCAATGTACCCTTCTCCTTGATTTTTGTTCATTAGTTAACGTGTGTGGAACAAATTTAGCACAGACTTTTGTTTTGCCCAATTCTTCATGCAGGATAATTCGAATCGTTTCTTTGTTGATGTTTAAAGGCTCTTCCATCATTCTTAGGGACGAACATCGATTGTTTGCCACGAAATCACGCACTTTTTCAATAATCTCAGGTGTCCTAGTTGAACTTGGTCTTCCGGTATGCTTATCATCTTCTAGCGTCTCTCTTCCGTCCGAAAAACGTTTGTGCCACAGGAAAAAATTTGATCTACTTAAACAAAACTCACCGTAAACTTGTTTCATCATTTGGTACGTTTCCGAGGCACTTTTACCAAGGTTTGCGTTAAATTTAATAACAGCCATTTGTTCCATCTTAATAATTAAACATGAAAGAAAGTTTACTTCTCTAGTGAACGGCCGTTTCGTTTGAGTTACTTTAGCAACTGCGCAGTACTTTTGGCAGAAAGCAAGCAGATGGTCACGGTTTCTAACGCATTCGCGATTACACTGGTGGTGCCACCGTAGGCTGAAATCTAGCGCCAGTCTTAAAAATTATTTGACGCACTGTGTAGGTCTTGTGTTCCTTCACACGGAAACCTAAAGCCCTGCGGGCCTGTCCTATATATGGAAGACCACATTCACAAGGTATCTGATATATTCCCCAGGAGTTTATGTTTTCGACGTAGTCTTTTGATCCGTAAAAATTCATCTTGTGTGTGGGTTTGAAAATAACTTTGAAATTAAAACTTTTTAGGATTTTTGAAATTTCGAAGCAAATCTGAGTAGAAAATGGGATAACTGCTCAATTCTTTCGTATTGGGATATCTATAGGCATGAGCGTGCAAACGGGCTTTGATTTCCTAAATTTTTGGACAGCTTTGTCTATAACGGCTGATTCTCGGTGAAAATAAAAATGGACATTCATCCGGATGGCGGTAGGAACGGCCTGAAATCCGGTCTCTCGCCTATGTCCAAAGAGTTGGCACGTCTGATACTGAAAAAGGATAACTGTGAAGAAAAGTTTTGCGGCTTAGCCAAAATTTTGTGCTTGAATGTTTGTTAGACAAAAAACTGTTCACAGAAAAAATTTCCTTTGTTAGAGATGATTATCAGACTTGTGAGTGTGTATGTGAGTGAGGGTGTGTGTGTGAACCTAGCCCTAAATATAGAAGAGATATGGTAAAAAATGGGTACACAAACTAAGAGAGGTCAGCATGCTTTTGTGTGTGTAAATATAGGTGCTTTCAAAATCTTTAATTCCATACTTTTAATATTAAGCACTTTTCTATTTTACTCCTACCAAAGTTTGGTTGTTAAGGAATTTTCAGTTCACATTGTTATGTGCATTTTAAATATGATGATTTACCAAGTCTGGAAGAATTTCCGAAATGCTACAAGTACCTCTCTGAGGCATTCACTAATGCATTTATTTATGTTTGAGATCGTGGCTTTGTACAATCGCCATTACACAATATTAACACTACAATTCTCCTGCAGCAGTTGCCAGTGAGTTTGTGATTTAGATTACTGGCTGTTCATTTTGAGGTGAGTTGTATATTCGGCTGTGTTTACCCTCACCCTGGCGACACTGCTGAAGACATAACACGCGTTGGTCTAAAATGTAAGAAAGTTTTATTTTAAAAAATAAAGAAATATATTTCAGTCAAATGTAACTCAAAATACAAATGAATAAACCTTACAAATATCTGAAATAACAATTACCTTTTTATTTTCTATGTTCAGTTGTTTTAATTTTATTGATCAATTTATTTAACTATAAAGACCACCCAAACCCACGAAGCGTACCAATTAATTTATGAAAGTGTGTTGTTATTCTACTCGCATTCTTTTGCATTTCACCATGCAATTATTTATATTGCATAGCGGCATATGAAGAGTAACGAACAGAAATGTGAACAAGCCCACTAACCCGTATCACTTTGAAAGACCAGGTCTTTGCGTTGTCAAGGCAGTCAATAGAAAAGGACATCCATTTGTGAAAGTTATCATGTAGGTCCCGTGTTTGCATATAGCACATACACCCACCTCAATGTAAAAGTGTGCTATATGTAAATGTGTATGAAGGGGTAAAGAAACTAACTCAGCATAACTTTCATGGGAAACATTTTTATAGAAAATCAATACCAAAGCTATGATAACATAGATGGTTTTTTTTTTCATATACAAATTCATAGGAATAGGGAAAAATACAACTGTTTTTCTTGTTATTGGAGGTTTAACGACCACCGTGAGCAACTCAAATGGGCTATGAGCAGTCGTCCGTCCCTAATTTAGTCACTGGTTCCAGGGAAGTGAGAGAGTCAGTGCCGTAAGACAAACACAACATCCATGTCTCACCGAGATTTGAACCCGGACCTCTTTCGGATTTTTTTTTCCATCTGCTCTCTCACTGTGATCACTTGAGTTTACGTCAACCTTCAGCAATCTGCGGCTACAAATTGATGCATAATGCTAAATTTGCAAAATGCGAAATAATGAAACAAGCACATTTAAAAAGAATTACAACGGAACTATGTTGTTTCCTAATTTTATTTTGAGTACTGATTACTTGAGCAGTTATCTATGTTCTGTGCCCATTCTCCCCATCTAGCTAAGGATATATCTGACAGGTCATAAAAATTTATGCTTGGCACAGCAAGTAAGCATCTTTGGTTTTTAGAATTCTGGAATGGTTTTATCGTACAGAAAAGCAGCAGATGCAATATTTTTTTTGTCCATCTTGAGTGGTGAAGCTGGTTCCTTTACCCTTTTAAGGAGAGTGTGAGTCCGCATAATGTAAACATAGCATTCTGCTGCGGACTCACACTCACCTTAAAAGGGTAATTTGAAGTATTTGAAGCATTCATAAATGAGTAACAATAGCCACCATTTTCTTGCATAGCCTTACAGCACAATGAAGTATTTATTTACAACTTACAGATGAAGTTTCCTGCATATTCTCCTTCAGTATACTTCTAGAAATTCCATTTTTGAAAATCTGGGCGACAGTTTTGTATGGTATCCATGTGCCACAACTTAAAAAACACCACCTATAAGGGGCAAAACATTGCATACACAATTCAAAATTAAGCCCACAGATTTTACAAATTAACCCAATATAATATGCATTCAAACATGTTTTAACCATAGCTCACAATCATTTAGGGCCAAGTTGCTTCCTTCAACTAACAAGTTCGAAAAACAAGAAAAAATGCACTTACTTATGACAGTTCAATTCTTCACACCCGGGAAAGTGCATAATCCAGCCAGTTGAATTTTATTTAACTCATTTCTAAAGAAAACACTAAATCCTAACTAACGCCAGAAATGAAGCATGATTAAAAATGCATACCCATAAACCATCCTCTGAAATAATACACAGTAAAAAAAATCTACTGAAATTTAAAGAAAATAAGCAAAACTGAATAAAAAAAGAAGAAAGAAACAAGTTACCATAACGTAGTTCGTCAAATATATCGAAAAACACTATGTTAAAGTAGCCAAACTCACGACCAAATGGGCGTTGGAAACTAACAAAATTTCGGGGAAAAAATCAACTGAAATTAAAAGAAAAAAAGAAAAAATGAATAAAGAAAGACGGAAGAATCACGTTACAATAACGTAATTCGTCAAATACTGTATACGGGAAAACAATTTGTTAAAGTAGCCAAACTCACGACGAAATGAGCGTTGGAAAGAACTTCAAATTTTGAGCAAAGTGCTGGAGCATGCACGTAGGGCACTTCAATAGTTTGCTTGAGCTACCGCAAGAGGAGCCTGCATTGGTTTTGTGACGTCATTATTACAGGAATTGCTTCAAGTGGGCAGGTTAGGTATATTATTGGCTTTGGAAAGAAACACCTCATCGCATTTTCTTTTAATATATTTTCTTTCAAATAAATTAGTGAAAACAGTGTTGTTGGAAATTCAGAAAAGATAAATATACACTGGTTTAGTGAAGGAACATAAATATCGGTACAATTCAAAGACATCAAAATAAACACACATAGTATTTTTCAGAAATATCTTGTGATGGATGCCATTTTTCCAAATGAGATCACTCAGATTTATGAAATGTGAGACAAGAAATTTAAATAACGTGAATCTGTACGTTCTTCCAACGTTCTCGCTGCGCAATGTTTAAAGGCGTTATATAAACATTAAAGATTTTCGACTTATGTACCATTATAGGGAATAAAATTATAAACTGATTTTACATATACTTTCCACGTAGTTGTGGAGAAAGAAGTCAGCAATAAAAGTACTTCTTAGGAATTATTCGAAGTTCTTCGACGCATGAAAAAAACATTATTGAACACATTAGCAGCCTGAAAATATATTGCTGATGCATATATATTTCGAATATCTTTATTAATGACTTGTATTTTAAAATATAAAGATAATTGTGGAATCCTTATTTCAGATGTGATAGTATTTATGTTCCTGATAAGGAAAAATCAACGTCTTTGCTCCATGAACTGCCTTTTCTATTAAATGCTTTCCTACTGGCGTAACTTTTAAGATGACTTTTAAAAGAGTGACTAGCATGCCTCTGAAATGTTTTGTGCTCACTGAACAGATGCAGTGGCACTAATGCGATGTAGCACTTTTTATTCGGATAATTTTCTGGATTATGTTCCCTGGGTTGATCTTTCATATCTGTGTACTATGTTCGCGTCGTATCCTGTCTCAGTGGCCAATTCGATAACGTTTTATAATTCGTTTATTCTAGAAGGAACATCGGAGGAGATGGCGAAGATGAAATTTTAGTCATTTTCTATCCTATTTCTTGCTGCTAAAAATCCATTTATTTACAATTATGAGTATATCTGAGTAAGAATAAGGACATTTGATGTAAGCCGTTCTCTTTTAATTCGCACGATATAAATTCGAATAAAAGGTTATGAAGAATTTTTTATTATGATAAAGTTTTCGATGTTAAGAGCTGAAAATGCTTTTCTTTAAGATTGCGTTTTGAAATTGAAGACATCTGTTTGATAAGGTTCAAACACACAGGAAACAAAACTCATATATAAATTCGGTATTAAGTTTAAGAAATTTCAGTGACTCCTCTGAACTCAGCGAACATTAGAGAAATTGCCATTTGGAAAATATTGAACACATTTTAATTTGATTTTTTATCATGATTATTGTGTTTGATGTCCAATAAATGAACTGATTTTGTTTCATTTCTTTCTGAGGTCAAGCCTTGACTTACAGTCTCCGTTTAATGTGTAAATTTTCTACGTAAAATAAGCGACAAAATTTTTATTATAATTTAATAATTGAAGGGAAACCTGAAGCAATCCAGTTCGCGATATCTAATGTGTGCATACGAATGTCGCTGTACCATAATTTGGTGTGCAAATTATGACATTCACACAACACATTTTTTCTTTATCCTGTTTGCAATTCAATCCGTTAACTCTAAATTGAGCCTTAAGAAAAGCAGAAAATGCTTTCATACTGGGAAATAAAAATTTTAAAGGATTAGATTATGGCTTTCTTTGAATGCATAATTAAGAAAAAGACGAAGATCTTTACTATATTAGGTTTAGATTTCTCAACCTACAGCGCGCTGCGCCTTTTGGATGAGGAAACATTAATTTGAGAAGTGGGAGAAGGGTGCCCTGATAGAAAAGTTAGTCAAAAGAAAGTTCGAAAAAATTAGAGTTTAAGGAGTCCGTTTCCCGTTAAGTAGTGAAGTTATAAGCCACAATGCATTAAGAAGAGATAAACTTTCTCAATATTTAAATCATTAACATCAAAATATCACTCTGAGAAATTAGAGCAATTACATTCTTGGCCGTACACTTGTTAGTTGAACAAAGACCCTCATGTCAAGCTAGAAGTTAAAAAAACATGGAGTTCTAAAATTTGACTGTCTCAACAGATATTTTCCACTAATATATTCTGACAAATATATATATACTAATAAGTTTCAAAATGTTTGTTAGATTTTACTAAACCTTTACTGTATCATTTGAAAGGGTACTCACCATTTTGGTTTGAAGTACCATTTTTGAATATGACATTTACTTTTGTCTTATGTGACTAATTTAAAGGAAATGCAGTTATTTCGCATAATGATTGTTAATAACAGCTAATAACTTCTTCTAGAGTAGTGTTTTCACGACTAAAGTGGTGCATATTTCTGAACTTCAGTTCAGTGTAAATGCACTGTCTTCTAAATACCGCCTTACTAAAGGCCAAGAGCATGGGGTTGTCTTGAATTTTAGCTGATGCACATGGTTTACGAGAACGTCTCTAAAGTACGCTGATACCTCATACTTAAGAATAGGTACTATCTGGGTAAAGCGCTTATTTTGTGATATTTTCAGATACATGTACTTGGAGTGCCACTTTTCCAAAATAAGAAATCAACGCTGCCAACGTTTTGTACTAGTTTCGTACAGTTTCGTACACCCAAAAGAAAATGTTGTACACTACCGGAAGTTACACTTTTCGGCTCTCTAAAAGTGGCACTCCAGGTACTTGCTGGAGTGCCACTTTTTCAAAATCAAATATAAATACTGCCAAAGTTGTGTACTAGTATTGTACAGTTTTGTACACCCAAAAGAAAATTTTGAAAGCCACCGGAAGTGATACTTTTGGGCTCTCTAAAAGTGGCACTCAGGTACATGCTGGAGTGCCACTTTTCCAAAATAAGAAATCAACGCTGCCAAAGTTTTGTACTAGTTTTGTACAGTTTTGCACACCGAAAAGAAAATTTTGTACGCCACCGGAAGTAGTACTTTTCGGCTCTCTAAAAGGGGCACTCCAAGTATATGCTGAGTGCCACTTTTTCAAAATCGAAAATAACTACTACCAATGTTTTGTACTAGTTTTGTACAGTTTTGTACTAGTTTTGTACACCCAAAATAAAATTTTGTACACCACCGGAAGTGGTACTTTTCAACTCCCCTTTGTTGCCCTCGGGCATGTAGTTGGAGTGTCACTTTTCCAAAATTGAAAAAAACACACTGCCAGAATGTTGTCCTAGTTCTGTACAGTTTTGTACACCCAAAAGAAAATTGTGTACACCACCGGAAGTGGTTTTTGACTCCCCTTTGTGGCCCTCGAGCATAGACTTGGAGTGCCACTTTTCCAAAAACGAAAATAAACACTGCCAGAGTGTAGTCCTAGTTTTGTACAGTTTTGTACACTCAAAAGAAAATTTTGTACACCACAGGAAGTGGTACTTTTTGATTTTCCTTTGTGGCCCTCGAGCATGTACTTGGAGTGCCACTTTTCCAAAATTGAAAAAAAAACACTGCCAGAGTTTTGTCATAGTTTTGTACAGTTTTGTACACCCAAAAGAAAATTTTGTACACCACCAGAAGTGGTACTTTTTTTACACTCCTTTGTGGTCCTCGAGCATGTACTTGGGGTGCCACTTTTCCAAAATTGAAAAAAAAACCTCTGCGAGTGTTGTCCTAGTTTTGTACACCCAAAAGAAGATTTTGTGCACCACCCCCGAAGTGGTACTTTTTGAATCTCCTTTGTGGCTTTTGAGCATGTAATTGGAGTGCTACTTTTCAAAAATTGAAAAAAAAGTCAGAGTTTTGTCCTAGATTTGTACCCAAAAAATAAAATTTTGTACACCACCGGAAGTCGCACTTTTTGACCCTCCTTTGTGCCCCTCGAGCATGTACTTGGGATGCCACTTTTCCAAAATTGAAAATAGACAATGCCAAGGTGCGTGAATCCTAAAGAAAATGTGTA
Organism: Macrothele yani; assembly: GCA_039090855.1. Lineage (NCBI taxonomy): Eukaryota > Metazoa > Arthropoda > Arachnida > Araneae > Macrothelidae > Macrothele > Macrothele yani. Next base: position 76,195,014 of record CM077033.1, on the reverse strand, counting down.
CTCTACCGGAAGAGGTTATTTTCACCTCTCCTTAGTGGTTCTCCGGCATGCGCTCTTGTACTGCCCTTTTTCTAAAATCGAATATTAACTCAGGAAGGGTGTTGTACGAGTCTTGTACGGTTTTTTACACAAGGTTTTGTACACCACCGAAAGGGAACCGGTCACTTACTACGCCTAAGACAACTAGCCTTTTTTCCCCTAGAAAGCCATCGTAGAAAACTTTCTCCAAAAATGAAAATAGACACCACTAACATTTTTTATTATGTTCTACCGTGAAATTTAAAATTATTTTCCTGACAGAACAGTAGTAGAACTTTTCTACTTGGTGTACCGCTTAACATGTACTTGGAGTCCGAAATACAGAAAGTCGTCATTTTTTTTCAGCTTGAAAAAATGTTTTGTACTTTACCGGATGTGGTACTTTTCATCCGTTTTAGTTCAGTACCAGACATACATTTCTCGTACCATTCCACAAATCCGAAATATTCACACACGTTTTCTACTAGTTTTGTAAGTGCGAGAAACGTGCTCCATTTTAAAATATAAGAAATCATTTTTTAAGATTCCTCAATGGTGAAATTTGATGATCTCGATGCGTATGTAAGCAGATTACAGTTCTTAATTTCCAATTTCTGTCTTAATGAAGTTATTTGCACCTGACTTTTATCTTTTTTTTTTAAGTACAGATTTGTACATTTCGGGACTGTATAACGGCTATCCTCAGTTGTTTATACCCCCATGACTGCATTAATAAATTACTTGTAGAAATTTTGATTTTCTAAGCAGTAGTTTGAACGGTTAACTAGTTTGATTAAAATTCCTAGTTTGTTGCATATAAAACACACTTTTGTAATAACTCAATAGCCAAACGGCCAAGCTGAAAGAATCAGCAAAAGGATTTATGTTTAAAATCTCCTTTCCCTTAATTTTCCACTCAATGAAATTTCGAAGGTCATCTTTATAAAAAATCGTCACATTGTGATTCATCATTTGACACAAAATAGCTTCTAGATCAACATATAGCAACAATGCGTATTCGTTTAAATCTCTTTCTTTATATCAGTTCCCCACACCCACAATTACTTGCAATCTTTTTCTCTCTACACCGCCCACTCCCCCATTATTTACAATCTAGGTTGTCTCTAAAAATTTTGCTGTGACTCACTGTCAGTGTTGCTAAAATGTACAAGCTGTTTAGAGAATTAACGAACTCTTCAGTGGAAAAATGTTTAGTTTAGAAGCAACTCGAAAGGAGGGTTAAGTTACAGGTATGCGTCACAGACTGAAATGAAAGCAATTTGAATTTCTGCGCAATGTTTTTTTAATCTAGTGGTTTTCAGTTTAAACAAAATTTTTAAATTTAAGCATTGCTTTGTAGAAATAAAAAGATATTCAGTGAAATTTCGGCTATGCGTACTCCAATTATATTTTTTGACATTTATACATAATTCTGCATTAGCCCCGATATTTTACTGTATTTTCTAAACTTTTCCAATTCGATAATAGCTAATTAATTCATTTATACGCTATTTTCGATGTACATAAATTTTGTAATTTCTGATTATCACAAACTCACAGTTCTTTGATTCGTTTACGTCTACGTAACCGGTATATCACAAGTGTGAGAGAATCGAGACAGCGTTACTGAGTTCTTGGTGCAGCCAAAGTTGAACCTTCATCTAATCAGAGAAGGATATGTTGTTTAGTTTCGGTTTGGATGAAAAAATTATTTCGCAATCGTTCCCCTGAATAAAACGTGCACTTAGGCAAGCTACAACTTTTGGCATGGTGCGGTCTTTTTTTGTTGTTGTTGTTCAGCCATGAAATAGATGGTGCAAAACTTAATAACGTTCATAGTTATGTTTTTTCTCTGACTTTGACAAATTTTAAACAAGCAAAGATTAGAGAATATTTTACTCAAATACTATTGAGAAATCAACTTGTAAACAATTTGCTTTGAAAAGAGCGATGCTAATAAAAAAGGAGCAATAGGGGTATGAATATAAAACAAAATAACATTCGGATTTACTACAAGGTTTTTAAAAAGTAAAGATTTTTTTTTTCATGTATTGAAAATACGAAATTGTACATAATCATTTTGTCATGTAGTTTTTAAAATATTTGGCCAAACTTTGGGAACTTGTTTTACCGCCATTTTGGTGATAAAAAAATCATATAAAGGGCCGAAACGTTTTCCCGCAGCGTTATCCCCCATGAGTATGGGCGTCCGCTGCAACTTTTCCGGGGTAGGGGCAAACGGGTATACTCCCACTATCATAGTTATTTCTTAAATTTATAGTACCCCTGCGTCTTTATATGGCATAGTGGGGGTTGGGTCAGGCGAGTGCATCGATTCCCTAAACCTAGGGAATGGGTTCGGAGCACTATTAGTCCCCCCGAAAAGTTTGAGAACTTGGACACATCTTTCTTTCTTTAGTCAATATTTAGTATTGATATAACGGACAATAATAATAATTATGTCATTAACCAATTACTGGCCACCGAGTATTCATATCTGAGTCAAAAATTTAACCTTACTGTAAGCTTCTTGCTAAATTTAATAATCAACTTAATACAGTCTTTTTGTACGGAAACATTAACTTGGGGTGACATAAAACAATTGCACTGCTCCATCGTCCTTTATTGGGTATGAGTATAAACCCCCTTTTTTTATAGACATTTATCTATTTTATTATTGTACCCCTTCGATTTTCTGTTTCTTGCACTTTAGAAGATATATTATGAAATAAAACCTGCAAACGTCTTGGTTTTGTCCAAATCTGTCAATCACATTTTGAATGGGGTTCATGTTTATTCTCAAAACCTTTTCTCGATGAATACTCATCATGCACAGTCCAGTTAAACGTCCATCTGCCATTTTTAACCTTAATCAAATTTTTAACCGCTCTCAGAGTGCTGAAGGACCTCTCCACTGGGCAGGTTGTTACTGGTAATGTTTGAGCAATAAGAATAGCCTGCCAAACAGAAGGAAACAGATCAGTGTGCTTGAGCAAGCCTAAAGTTCGTCTTCACATCCATCATCTTGTTTCTTCCTTCCTGACCACATTTCAAACTGTTATAGATAGGTTTTGCTCATGTGTGTAATTAATAGTTAAATTTAGCAAATGTTAAAATTAAGGTAAATATTGACTTTAGGGGAAATTAAAATTCTGGAGACGGGTGGATGCATTTCAAAACAAAAGTAAATTCAATCAATTAAGGCCATGATGAATGGAAATAAATGGAATGGAACACTGATATTAGGACATTCCAAAAGTTATTATTAAAAGTTTGCGTTGTTTGAATTTACGATGAGCTGTGACACCTGCAAGTGTAAAATAAGTAATTATTGTTTACATGTGTACCAAATTTGTGAACACTAAAAAATGGATGGTACATATTGGAAGCACTGATATCCTAAGTGAAAATTCCCCAAATACGTGTCGTCAGTTGAATAAACAAATACATTGCACTCTCCACGTTTTACCAATAGACAGCATAACAATTTTTCGGTTGCTGGATGTCCTGATGTCCTACACATTGAAGCTATTCGGCCCTTTGGCTCCGGGTTGTAATACGATCGCTCTGCAATTGCCTTTTTGGTGCACTGCTGAAGGAAAGTGCGAGGCCACATGGAGATTCCTCTTGGAGGATGTGAATCCTACAATTGCCGGTGTTTGTACTAAACTGTGTAATTATAACCTTTATGTATTTCTTAACACTCACGGCTACCCGTCAAAGTAGCATCTGTAAATAGATAGTTTTCAAAATTAAAATTTGTAAAAACTATTTGAGAAGCATCATGTCACAAGATAGGCTGCAGGAATTGTCACTGCATAGAAAGGCAGTTTACCAAAAGAATGGACCTCAACGCTTAATAATTTCGCCAAAAAATGAAGGCTATAAAGAAAGACTTAGTCCTAAAAGCATGATAATTTCCACTTATCACATAATTTCTTTCCACTTGTATTTTAATCATATAATTATAATTTATATTATATCTATATTATGTAGTTATATGGTACACTGAGTGGTCGAAGTGGCACAGAGCTACTGCCGGTATGGTGTAGACCATAGATCCACATGGGATAAATAATAGGTTTCGAATCAAATACATACCATTCCGTATATATATATATATATATATTTGGTATTGAAAAATTAATGTATATAATATTATAAAATTAATGTAAAAATTAAAAAAACTTCATTGAAGGGTTTGCGGTCTCTTTCAGTCTCAGCTGCTAATTATCAATTTTATCCGTTAAAAATGTCATTTGCCGATTTTTTGGGTTAAAATTTGTGCTATCATCTTATCTTTACGTAGTTTGTAAAGGGTTTATAATTTATTACATACCGGGATGGTAAATAACGTTTTTTTAACTGCCGGTATGCTCACTTCCATTTTTGTTAACTACCGGTATACCATACCGGCTCCATTTCGAACACTCGGCATAGTACTCGTATATTTGTAAACATCACATACCTGCACATTTCATTTCCACACGCACTCTTTTTTCCTGGCCTGCATTGAAGTTTTATTGTACATGCAAATTAATACCTGCAGCTACGAATCCATATATTGCATTCTTGCAGTGTAGAATACTGAATTCCCTGTTTGTATGCAATCATATCCAATACCAATCACTAAAGTCTCATAGTTGTTAACCTTAAACATTTAAATATATTTTACCGAATTCCTTTCAATGCAATAAAACGTATATTCATTATGCAAAAGAAATAAGATATCCGTTTATTGACGTACAAACGTTATGAATAAAGCGTAAGCTTTCAACACCAACAGGTGTTGAAAGCTTATGGCTAAGATACGCCGACGATGTATTTTTTGTCTGGCAGCATGGAGCTGATGAACTGAACGCTTTTTTCACTTTTATTAATTCCCACCACCGGAACATATGTTTCACCATGGAGTGTGAGGACAACGGCAGTCTCCCGTTTTTGGACGTCCTAGTCATGAAATCACGTTCTGGATCCCTCATACCAAGGTTTATTACAAGCCAACATATGTCCCGAATGTAATACTACCCACCTCTATGGGACCAGTTTCGCACAAATTAGCCATTTTCAGACATAGGGCTAAACGTGCCTTTATTCTCTCATCGGACACTGCATCCAGAATTGAAGAAGTCGACAACCTGAGACATCTGGCCTTTTCCTCCGGCTACAGTGTGCAAGTGATCGAGGACATTATCAAGAACTCCGATGCTGTTTTCTCCAACCCTGGTAGCCGCCATACCAAGCCTTCTCTGCAATACATTGGGGCTTGCCCGTATGTACCCGGCCTGACCTACCTCTTGCAGAACACCTTAAAGAAACTCGGGCTTAGTTTTGGAATACGCTCACCGAGATCGATGTCACGCCACCTGCTTTCATCCCGGAACACCCATACCCCTTGGACTGATGCGGGAGTATTCTCCATACCATTGGAATACATGGATGGTACCACCAGGTACTACATCGGAATGACAAAACGCTCTTTTGCTCTTCGACTTATCGAACACAAACGGGACGTCTCGCACGGAAGATTGACAACCCCCTTATCCACCTAAGTGGTTACCCATTCCGCCATCCCGAAATGGGACCAGATAAAGCGAATCGCTCCTTATACTACCGCCAGGGGCACTGCCGTCAGGGAAATCATGGAGATTTTGAGTAACCCTGTAGTTTGCAACGATGACTTCTCATTTGAGCTTCCACAAATATGGCGCACATTCCTTCACGCTTAGCACGTTCCTGTTGACATCTCTCGGTGTCACATGCTCTCGACGCAACATATCACGTTCTCAAATTCTGTTCATGTTTATTTTATTTAAAATTTTCTATTCTTTGTTACTTTTGCCTTACCTAACCACGAACAAGTCTGAAGAAGGCACCCGTTGGTGTTGAAAGCTTACGCTTTACTCATAACGTTTGTACGTCAATAAACGGATATCTTATTTCTTTTGCATACTGATTATTTGACGTAATCTACCCAAATTTAGTTTTAACGTATATTCATGATTATGCATCTGACAGCTCACAGTGTTAAATCTGACTGGCTGATTGATAACCTTGCATTATGTACTTCTATTCCAAAATTTATTTTAAAAGTTAAAACTACAAATCTCAATAGCTAGTTCCTTTACTTTTTCAGACAGTCTCCTAACTTCCTGACACCCCCATTTTCCCAAAACAAACAGCGTGAAAAACACATTCTCCCTAGTGTCCGAAATCCTGGAAAAATTATTATGCTTAGGGGTGTTGAAATAAGCTTTCTGGAGTTGCACAAGTGGTGCTAGTTACGCCGCTGCGAATGCGCCGAGATGTTTGCAACTACCCCCTCCCCCGACCTTACTCGGCATGGCTGCTAAACTGGAAGCGATGATACGCGCTGATTTGAATTCCTTTTCCTCGCGTTATCGAAATGCTTTTGCTGAATACATTGCTTAATAAAGCAACACAAAACTGTTCCTTTTTTTCCTTTACTATAAAAATGAAGGCTCCGACAATTTCTTAGTTTATACAAGATAACCGCAAGAAAATTTGCGACCTTGAACAAATAACAGGTGCGCATAATGAACACAAAAACAGCTATTTGTGTATAATGAACAGGAGTAAAGTATGTAATGAACTGGAAAAAGATAGTAGCGCTTACTTCCGAATTTCGAAAGATGACACTCTATGAGCATGCTTGACAATCAAAAAGAACAATCGCCGGAGGGGTACATAACACTCTTTTGTCTGCACAAAACTAGTATACGATTCTGGCAGTGTTTATTTTTCGACTTTAGAAATATGGCACTCCAAGTACATGCTTGAGAGCCACAAAGGAGAGCCAAATAGTACCATTTCCGTTGGTGTACAAAATTTTCTTTTGGGTGTACAAAACTGTACAAAACTAGGACAACACTCTGGCATGGTTTGTTTTTCAATTTTGGAAAAGTGGCACTCGAAGTACATGCTCGCGGGCCACTAAGGAGAGGCAAAAAGCAATACGTCCGGTGGTGTACAAAATTTTCTCTTAGGTGTTCAAAACTGTACAAAACTAAGACAACACTCTGGCAGTGTTTATTTTCGTTTTTGGAAAAGTGGCACTCCAAATACATGGTCGAGAGCCACAAAGGAGAGCCCAAAAGTACCATTTCCGGTGGTGTTCAAAATTTTCTTTTGGGTGTACAAAACTGTGCAAAACTAGGACAACACTCTGGCAGTGTTGTTTTTCGTTTGGAAAAGTGGCAATCCACAACGGAGAGCTAAAAAGTACCACTTCCGGTGGTGTACAAAATTTTCTGTTGGGTGTATAAAACTGTACAAAACTAGGACAATACTCTGGCAGTGTTTTTTTTCAATTTTGGAAAAGTGGCACTCCAAGTACATGCTAGAGGACCACAATGGAGAGTCAAACAGTACCGCTTCCGGTGGTGTACAAAATTTTCTTTTGGGTGTACAAAACTGTACAAAGCTAGCACAAAACTTTGGCAGTGTTTATTTTCGATTTTGAAAAAGTGGCACTCCAGCATATACTTGGAGTGCCACTTTTAGAGAGTCGAAAAGTACCACTTCCGGTGGTGTACAAAATTGTCTTTTGGGTGTACAAAACTGTACAAAACTAGTACAAAACTTTGGCAGCGTTAATTTTTTATTTTGGAAAAGTGGCTCTCTAAGTACATGTATCTTGACATCGAGGCGATAATTAGTGGCAAATAATTATGAGAGCAGCCTACCCACCAAAAACAATCTACATCCTTTCATGGTCGACATGCACCCAGAGTGCAACGGTCTTTTCGTACAGCACAACGATCCTCACAATGTAGCCATGGGCGCTAGACCATAATTAGAGAGTCATTCTAAACATTATTGCCAAAATTACCGCTGTTACTAAGAGATTTCTTTAGTTTTGAATGTCCGGAATAGTTTAGAAATTCACAGTACGGTCTGAGGAAATAGATTTGTTTTAATTTAATGCGTTTTCGGAGGGTAATTCCACCTAGTCAATGGAAAATTAAACCAACACTAGGGTCGTCTAATAACAAGATCTAAAAGTTACTCTCTGGTCGCAACTCAAAGGGGCATTACTTAATAGGGAAAGAGCGACATTTCAACGACCTCGATTGCATGCACTATCCCCTCCCCCTTTGATGGCAGGAAATCTTGCCGTTTAACATCCCTGAAGCTTGAGTCCGGGTGAGAGCTGTGAGAATTGCTCACAAGAGATATTTGACCCAGGACTAACGCTAGGTGGGAAGTGGCGAGAAATTGTTACGTGATATGACACGTTTTGAAATCCTGGCATACCCAGTGCACACATCAGTCTCTGATTATAAGGAAGTAAACGGTTGTCATTGGCTTCGTTTAGCTTATGTTTTTCTTCTGTTGCTTGTGAGTCACCGTGGATAAATAATAAACTACAACATACTGCATAAAATTCCCATGATCACCTGATAATTTTTTTTTTATATTATAACAGCTCTGGCCACACACACTCGGAGTTAGGACAGTTTTTGTTTTAAGCTAGGTAGCGGAAAATGCTTAAAAATTTGCAATTCTAAACATGATAAAAAAAAAACATAATTTTGCAGACACTCATTATAATTTGCAACAAAATAGCCTCTACTCCAGATGCCTCAAACAAATTTAACATCACATTGTGAACAACTGAAAATAACGTTCAAAAACTAATATGCTGAATGCTGATGAAAAACTTTCCTTGATGTTTTGATTTTTCATCGGAAACTTTGTCAGAAATGGTCTCCTTAACAGAAAATTTCAGCTATTTGATTTTTACTAACACCAAACGGCAATTATTTTTCCTTCTCTTACCAGAAAAAGATCATTTTGTTATATCACAAAATATTTCTGTTTAGTTTCTTTCCACGCCTGAACTTAAGTTGCATTTATGTATTTAAATTAATGATAATCTGTATAATTCCCATGCTTCACTTCGGTCAGACGTATTCACATGAACTTATTTACAATCCTTCCTTTCGTAGACCAAAAGTTCATACCAATTACGTTTAGTACCAACTGATCAAAGTAAATGGCAAACGTAAGTTAAATTCACTGCAATGTATGTTCCCTTTGTTAGAAAACTATTTAATTTGCGTAACCACACAACCCAAATCCTTGTCTTCAAAGATCAAAGAACCCCATAGAACACACTACAGAAATAAGCCCCGCTGTGATCTCGGAAGGCCCTTATCCCTCTTCTTTGAAGGCAAGGGGTTCACAGAGATAAATACACAGAAAAAAATTTCAAAACCTTCTCAGCCATTCAACGATTGAAAAAGCTTTAATGGTCTAAATTCTGTTAATTCATGCATTTTCTCCTTTCATGCTATATTTCATTCTCTTCCATACTACACAAAGCCTTCTCACTAATTGATTTCACACTTTCGAACACACTGAAGGCTATCTCCGCAAGTCGATTTTGAAAAAAAGTAAGAAAGTAAGCACTATCCCCTGCGAATCCTGTAAGCCAGCTAGCTCCCAAGTGGGTTAGAGAAAAACACCAGAAAAAAAGAGAAACAAAAGACATGTGTTGAGGACCGGGAAAAATTGTACGACCTCAGATAAACAAATATTTGATATCCCTAAGTAATCCTCTTAACCAGAAATAGTTTCTCAAATTTTTATTCATTTTAAAAGTTAAGCTGCATTACACCGCGGTGTCCGGTGAAAAGCTATGAAAAACGTTGTGGCGTAAATTAGAATAAAATGATACAAATGATCATATGTAGAGGATTTTAGGAAGGGAGTGTCTGACTCCATGTCTTAAACAACCCTTAGAAATAAGAAGCTAGGAGATTTGGGCTAGAGTGCCCGATAGGTAAGTGACACAGAAGCGAAGTAGAAAGGGGGAGAAAGGCGGCTTTGTTTATTACCGGGGTCCCAGTACCCTGGGTCCGACGGTTTAACGTACCAATCCGACGCACGGCGGGTATTTAGCGGATCGAACCTGATCCTCTTTCCATTGCATTCACGAACGCTTTCCACTAGGCCACCCACGGCTCCAAAGTGAAGAAATTCAATCAATTTTTTATATACAACAACACAAAAAGGATTATCACTGTACATTATTATTATAATTAAATTTCTATTTGGGACACTGTTAATAAGATTTCAGGAATCTTATTCCACTTTACATAATTACAGTGACTTTATCATGAAAATTTGAGAAAAAATCAATTAATTTATTAGTTTTTGAATTGAAAATTTTTACGTGAATCGAAATAACTGAAATAAAATGCCAATGGAAATAAGTTTCGCATAAAAAAGAAGGCTTTGCAAAATATATGGCAATTTCAGCCTTGATTAAAGCAATTTTAAGCTCTTGCTGCATCGTTGTACTTTATTTTTTACCAAAAGAAAAATAAACGCTTCATTAATTGTAATTACAGATTATTACGGATTGATGATTCGGTGAAACCATCAGCAGTTGCAATGGCTCTGAAATCCTGCGGTATTGAAGATGCAAACATTAATATTATTAGTAACATCTATGCCGCCCCGGTGGCGCAGTGGTCTAAAGCGTTGGCCTCTGATCATTCGTCCGAAGGGGTCCGGGTTCGAATCCCGGTGAGGCATGGATGTTGTGTTTGTCTTACGGCACTGGCTCTCTCCCTTCCCTGGAACCAGTGACCCTAAATTAGGGACGGGCGACTGCTTATAGCCCATTGAGTTGCTCACGGTGGTCGTTAAACATCCAATCAAAAAAAAAAAAAAAAAAAGTAACATCTATGAAAATGCAAGTGCAAAGATTCCGCTGTTTGAAAATACAACACACATAAAAATTGGAAAAGGAGTGAGACAAGTTGACACCATATCTCCGAAGCTCCTTAATGCCACATTGGAAAATGTCTTTCAATCACTGAATTGGGAAAACAAAGGGATAAAGATTAATGGAGATTATCTAACCCACCTTCGTTTTGCTGATGACATAGTCATTTTTCAACTACCCCATCAGAGCTACAGAGTATGATCCAGGAACTTGCTGACAAGAGTAAAAAAGTGGGATTAAAAATGAACTTTCAGAAGACAAAAGTGATGTTCAATGCTTTTACAAGAAATGAAGATTTATCGATTGATGGAGAAAAGCTGGAGATAACAGACACATACGTTTATCTTGGACAGCAGATATCAAGTGAGGGTCACATTGGTGAAGAAATTAATCGGCGTACAAAACTTGCCTGGAGAGCTTTTGGAAGAAACAGCATAATTTTCAAGAGCAATATGCCATTATGTCTTAAAAGAAAAGTGTTTGATCAATGCATCCTTCCAGTGCTTACGTATGGTGCAGAGACGTGGACCTTAGCTAAAAGAGACATACAAAGGCTGCAGACAACTCAAAGTAGCATGGAGAGGTGCATGCTTGGTGTAACCAGGAGAGATAAGAAGAGGAACACGTGGATCCGAAAAATGACAAGAGTGAAAGACATCATGATCAGAGTTAAATCCCTGAAATGGCAATGGGCTGGACATACTGCTAGAAGAACAGACCATCGATGGACAGCCGAAATTTTAGATTGGATTCCAAGGGACAGGAAAAGACCCAGAAGAAGACCTCATGGAAGATGGGTGGATGAAATTCGAAAGTATGCGGGAGTGACATGGAGGAGACTAGCACAAGACAGACCGTTGTGGAGGAAACTTGGGGAGACCTTTGTCCAGCAGTGGATTGATAATGGTTGACAATGATGATGATTTAACATTTATTTTATTGCAAGCCTACCGAAATTCGGAAAATCACATCATGGACTTTATACTCTGGAATTAGAAATCAAAGGATACTTTATAAATTCTTGCAACACACAAAGTATTTGCCGGGTAGTTCAATAAAATTTGGTAAAGTGAATTATTTGACAGTAAAATTCTCTTTGTCTTTGAATAATATTTTTACGTGTAAAAAAAAATTGTCGACACGTAAATATAATCGACCGTAGCACTTATGTAAACTGAATGTTTGGCGCCGCCATGTGAGGGTTTTGCAAGACCAATGGACGACACCATAAACTCCGACGCTGCAGTTGACAGAACCTGACAAAGCCGGTGAAAAGTTAACGAAGCACAATGATGTCCGATAAGCAGCATGTGGGGCATTTCATGCCTTTCGCGTTCCAGGTTAAAAAGAATATACTAGAGAGGCTTAGGAAATGATTTGTTTAGCCTTAGGGGAAACTGCTTTGTCGTACAATAAATGTAAGAAATGGTTCCAGAGGTTTCGGAAAGGAAATGTCAATATCGCGGATGATGATCATCCCGGACAACCCAATAAAGTAAATGACGACAATTCGGAAGAACGGTTCTCCTAAAACTCGTGTCAGACGCAGTCAGATCTTTATGAAACTCTTGTAGCAACACAACAAGCAATCTCTACTCGTCTAGAAAAGCTTGGGAAAATTCATAAGACGGACTGTTAGGTTCCTCACGTGCTCTCTCCTGACATCAAAGAGTGACTCTACAACACATCTGTTTCCCTACTGAACAGGTTGAATCGGAAGGATTTTTGTATAGAATATTGACTGGATAGGAAAAGTGGGCATCGTACAACAACCCCAAAAGGCGAAAATCGTGGGTCAAGCCTGGTTAAGCACCGACATTGACTGAGAAACCCAATATTGACGGCAAAAAAACTCTTACTGTGCATTTGGTGAGACATGCAGAGTGTATTGTCTTATGAGTTGCGTACACCAGGTTAAACCGTCAATGCTGAAGGTTATCAACGGTAACTTCATCGTTTGAGTGACGCAATAGATCAGAAAATGACCATTTACATGGCACGAAACTCGGCAAGTGGTACTGCTGCAGGACAACTCAAGGCCTCACACAACGAACACCACGAGTGACACCCTAAGTGCGTTCGGTTAGGAAGTTCTCTCGCACCCGGCGTGTTCTTCAGATTTAGATGCTTCGGATTCCTATTTGTTTCGTTCACTCCAGCACCCTAGTCGATTTGCACTTCAAAACCCCCGATGATGTTGCTCAAAGCATTGCAATTTCACCGAATCGAAAGCGCCGTCTTTTACCAAGATGGGATTTGACAGTTGCCCGATCGTTTACATAACTGTATCAATGCTGATGGAGATAATTTTGCTTGTTAAAATGTAAGCTAATCATTACAAAGTAAACACTGACTATGTAGGAAAAAGCCGCGAATAAATTTGTACACTTAATAATTGCATAACATTATTTAGTACTCAAGCAGAAAAAATCCTAATCTTAAAATAAGCATGCGTTATTATGAAACTCATGGGATTCACATGAAAGAGCAATGTATGGATCAATCCATGAACATTTGCTTACGTACAAGTACACAGGTATTTTATTATGGAGTATGATCACGTCTGACAGCTATGTAGCTGAAACAATGACACCTCATTCTTCCGATGAGGGTATTCAGTAGGTATAGTGACACTTCGCAACAAAAGTTCTTTTAAGTGTAAGTTATTGATTTATTTTTATTTTTGGGGGTGGGAGTCGGGGTGGGGGGCCATGTGGCTGTCAAGCTCTCACTCATTTCTTTAAATATCCGCATACATACCGAGTGGGTGAGGTGATAGGGGTGTAGAGTGGCCCCTCCATTCGCGAATATCCTGCACTCCGAAAGAATCGCTGACCAAATCAGCTTGATTACGTTGCCCATTAACGTTCTTAAGAACAAAATGTGAAACGACGGCTAGTGGTTGGCCTCATATATGAGGTTAGGATCTCGTCTCTATATCTCGGAGAAATCACGGTGTTACTCTGAAATATGTGAAGGTATGTTCGCCCGTTATTGGTATTTCCTGCTTAGATCTTCACGGAACAACCAGAGCAGTTCCTTTCTCTGACATTAGAGGGATTTTTGCTCTTCCTTACTTCTCTACACACTAGAATACTTACCGAAACAAAAATTGATCTGAATCGCGATTCATATGTGGAAAAGAATTTGCCCAATGTTCTGACTTCAAGTGTGACGTTAATGTTATATGAAGTTTCGCTCTAAGATTTTCCAAGTGCAATTAAGTTTTTTCAACTTTTTGCTGTTTCGTTATGTAATAATTTAAAATAATGGAACAGAAAGCAATTAAAGTGAAACACCGAGTTTTCGGCTTTTTGGTTCTCTGAACTCACACATCAAAGTGCTTGTGCTTAAAGAGTATAACATCATTTAAGGAGAAAACCACTGAATTGGAAAGAACAAAGGAATGATGTTGTGGAGGGAATGAAAATTCAAGAAGGAACGGGAGAGGTTTTCTTTGTAGGGATATACACTGTCGAATCACATTATTGTGACCACCAGTTAAAATCCAGAGTAACTGCCGTGTGCTGCGCAAGGAGCTGTTGGACGGCCTGGGAGTGATTCCATAAAGTGTTGGAAGGTGTTCACAGCTATGCGGAGCCATGCTGACTGCAGTGCATCTGACAGCTGCCGAACGGTGCGTGGTGGAAGATCCATAGAGCGAACAACACGATCCAGGTGGCCCCACAGATGCTCAATTGGGTTTACGTTTGGGAATTAGGTGGCAAGAAAAGTACTTTGAAGACTTTATCACGCTCTTCTGGCATCTCTCGGACATGTGACACGTCGTATTGTCGTGCTGCGAGACCCAATCCGCCCCAAGGAAGACAATCACAATGTATGAGTGTTCGTGATCTACAATGATGGATTAATAACGAATTCGGTCCGTAGTGTCTTCCACAAATATAAGCGGAACAAGGGAATGCCACGGAAACACCCCCAAGATCATAACGCTGCTCCCACTAGCTTGTGTTCTTCCAGAAATGGTTGAAGAGTGTTTGTTATCCGACGTTTCTCGTTTTATCCGCCAACATCCATCCGTTCGATGAAGCAGAAAACATGATTCATTTGCGAAGGATATCGTTTGACAATCAGCAGAGGTCAAAATCCGATACTGCCGTGCAAATGTAAGCCTTTTCTGCCGATGCACCTCCGTTAGCATAGGTGCAGACACCATCTCTTTGCATCGGAGCCCCATAACCAGCGGGGTTCATTGAACTGTTGATTTAGCCACACTTCGGTTAGCTCTCTAGTTCATTCGGCCGGTCAGTTGCTCCACTGTAACGTGTAGATCGGCCTTCGTGCACCATCGCAGCCGACGTTCACCTCTCATGTAAATGGCACGTGATTGTTCGCTGTTTCCACCTCGCTGATTCGCAAGGGTGTTACCTCTCCAATCACGATACCTTTTAACCACATCAGCATTGCGAACAGGTCACAAACTGTGCTGTTTCAGAAATACTCCCACACTTGGCCAGAAAGCCGATAATCATCCCTTTTCGCAAATCTGATAATTCGCACCTTTTATCCATTAAAGCAACGAGTGAAATGACTATCGGCTTTCGGGTCAAAGGTGGCAGTATTTCTGTAACAGCGTAGTCTCCAATCACCATACATTTTAACCACATCAGCACGCGAACAGTTCACAAACTGCGCTTTTTCAGAAATACTGCCGCTTTTGATCCAAAAGCCGATAATCATCCCTTTTCGCAAAACTGATAAATCGCACGGTTTATCCATGATAGCAACGAGTGATATGTTTTCAGAATGCCAACAGCACATCTTATATACACTCCAAGCCAACTCACGAAGGTAAAATTTATAATGTGCAGGGGAAAATGTCTCTCCTTGCTGAAATTTATGGCACAAGCATCTATCAATTTACAGGAATGTGGCACACTATGTTTGAAGTAAGGCGAACCGGAGATAATTGCTCAGCATTCTCTGTGTGTTGTCGCCCCTAAAAATTTATTTTTGTGCCGATACGTACGTAGATTTGTTTTCTAATGTACGCGTTTGATGGTTTAACAAGTCTTCTTCAGGTATAGTCACGTATTAATTATGAAATGGCTGTAAGACGAAGGAATGGGCAAGAAAAGAACAGGATATTTTCTGAAAGTGCAATATAATCCATCAATCCTCAATTTGAGTGTGAAACACGTGCATCCATGCAGTAGTAAAATGGGAAGATTCATTTGGCTCTCATAAGGTATTCAAGGTGACCGACAGAAGAATAATTGTACCGAATCTCCTGCTTCCTCATTTGTTCTGCACCGAAGTTAGCATTCACAAATCACGAAACGGAGAGATAAGGTTTTGCATGAATGACCATTAACTGCTAGAGAACACATGTCCCTGTAAAATGGTAGTAATTTAAAATTTCTGCTTTAATGTTCATAACCAACGTAAGAAGAAAATATTAGAAAATGCTGTTCACTGTTATTGCTAAGTAATTTATAAATACATTGTAAATTTTAAAATATTCTGTGTATTACACCTTCACTTAAACAATGCTTACCGGTATCTACTCCAAATGAACCACTTATGTACTTATTCTGTTTTAATGGTGTAAGAAACTTTACAAACGCCAAACTTTCACTCTGCAAACGAGAGGATTTCTCAAGGCACAACTGAATACGTTAGAGTACAAGAAAAACAAGAAAGGTAAGAATAAGCTAAAAAAGGTACAGAAGGAGGATTAAACGGGATTCCCCATGCATACCCTGACGGCTCAACGAAATGCTATTTGGCGATGACAAAGAGGTATTTCGTAGTGTGAATCAAGGAACACGTAAGAGCAGTGAACAATGGGAAAACTGAAACTTCTCTTTGAAGAGGGCTAATTAAGTCCGCAGCTCTCCCCTCGTGGAATAGCATCAAGAAGCTTTCACGTTATACAAACCATGAAACTACAATGTTTCGAAATGCGACCACAAAGCCTGCGATGAAAACCAGTCGCTAGGCATATCATTTGCCTGGAAGATTATCCTTCCCAACGCCATGAGGTGAAGATGACAAAACATGTGATATTAACCATGCATGATGTCTGGCACGAGCGCGCGCTCTGATATCTTAGAATACTTTACCTATTTTCATATTATTCTTGTTTTTCTAGTGTTATAACATATTCAGGTTTGCCTTGAGAAAGCCACCCGTTCGGAGAGCGAAAACTTGTTTTCGTAAAGTTTATTACACCATTAAATTGGAGTGTCTGCACATAAGTGGTTTATTTGAAATATAACACCGATCCAGTATCTACTCCCTTCATGGCAGACTATACATTGCACTGTTCCTTGAGATACACTTACAAAATATTTCTGTGTGAATATTTTTAACGTAATTTCCGTATCTAGCAAAGTTAAGCCATATATTCCCTATAGACCAATTCGATATAACACTAGTTCGTTCTACATCTAGCTTTATTTGCACATTACTTAGAAAAAGGGTTGAAACAAGTTAATGATACAATAGTGACAATTTTTTCATTTTGATTTTATATTCCAATCACATTGATTAAATTAAATAGCACAAGAAGTATGTACTGATGTTCGTTTTCGCCTCAAGAAAATTCGGAAGTCAATATTTCTTTAGCTCTTTTCTTACGAGAGGGGAAATTGGAAGTACTTCGGATAGGATCTTAGTCGGACCAGCTGTGAGTCTTGCAATGATAGCGTCTCTCTGGAGTTGCCACGTATTTCGAATCAATTCTTCAAAAAATTGTTGCGTTTTATACCGTGGTACCGCGTGCCCAACCTACGTGACCTCGTTTCTTCGAATTAGCACGTTTGCTTCTATTCATTTATTGTCTAGTCAAGTCACCGCGTTCCAATTGTTGAAACATTCTATTGTCCAGTTTGCAGTTAGCTGTCTACCTTCCTTGAAAAAAAAACATCTGGTTGATGTGAGAAAGCTTGGAAAGTTTATTCCTATTCTACGCCAAGAAATTTCGGTTTTTTAGTATAGTTATGCTATTTTGAGAAAATGATAGTGATTTATGGGAATATAATGATAATAGAATTCTTCGAGTTAGCGTTATAATTCTAGGAATAACTGGTACGGATATATATAATTTTTAGGAATACATTAACTGTGTGCTATTGTGATTTTTGTAAATAATGATTCTTGGAATATACTGATATCTGTAAATAAGGGGTTTTGAAATTATGATGCGATTTCTGGAAATAATAATTTTATGGTGTTGATTATTGGAAATAATATTGTTCTTGTCTGGTTTATTTCCGGAGGAATCACGTCCATTAGTATCAGAATTATTTGAGGCACGTGTATCTCTCTAGGTGTCGGTGGATAGTGTTATTAGAACACGAAAAGGCTGTCAAGAGAAAACTGGGGGATTATCTTCTGATTAATATCCGAAGTAGCAGCTCAATCCATTGGAAGCAAGCCAGTGCGAATCAATCAAAATTATGCTTCAGACGTAAGGTAATGCTAATGTTAATGAGCGTAGTGACATGTCGAGTAAAATGTACCCAGTCAATGCATAGGTGGGAAAAACTTTGATTTTTCCTGATTCTTTTAGCCTTCTTGTCATGTGAATAGTGAAGTAATGTAGAAAGAGCTAAAAGTGATCTTTTTTTTTTTTTGTTATGTAGAGGATTTTAGGAAGGGAGTGTCTGACCCCAGGTCTTAAACAACTCTTAGAAATAGGAAGCTCAGAGACTTGGGCTAGAGTGCCCGATAGGAAAGTGACACAGAAGCGAAGTTGAAAGGGGCAGGATGACGCCCTTATTTATTACCGAGGAGCCAGTACCCATGGTCCGACGGCTTAACGTGCCTGTCCGACGCACGGCGGATATTTAGTGGATCGAGCTTTCCTACCTGCCTGAGATCGAACCTGAAGTCCCTTCCGCGGCAGTCATGAACCTTTCCCACTAGGCCACCCGCGGCCCAAAATGTGATCTTATTCGCATTAGCCAGATTACATGTAGTAATCCTACGTTACTATCTAAGTCGCTTTGCAAGACTTTCGATAATTCCTGTATTACACATACTTTGCCAAATAACCATGTGGTGCATAAATGATAATTAGGGATAGGAATGTAGCTTCATTGTAAGAAAAAGTAATTATATCTTACGTTTATCGTTGAGCAATATTAGCCTACTTGCTAGGAATATGTTTTGGCAAGTTTAAGGAAAATGGTGATTTGAATATGAGTATGATTAGAAGATAATGACTCTAAAGAATCAAATAACATTAATTTTTAAAAAAGGAAATATCCACTTCTTGATTCTACTTCGCTAATATTTGTTGCTCAGTTAACTTATATGTAGAAGTTATTATAGGGGGAACGGTCAGAAAGATGTGTCACATGTCTGAGGTGATATCATTCCATACGTACAATTAACAGATGCAATAGATAAACTTACATATTCTCATAATGCATTTCATTTGTGGTCTTGCTTGAACACGAAAATCATGAATTTGAAAATATATTCATTATAAAGTGTCATGTTCTCATGAAAGACCTGTTATTATCTAACACAAAGTTTTGAGTGTCTTACAGCCGAATGGCTGACAAAATACTTTTGTGCATTGTTTAGTGTCTGTACAAAGCAAAAAAGCTTTGGGTCTTATCTAAAAGTCAAAGAAAAATATATATAAATGCAGAGATTTTGTGTTTATTTTGGACTAAGATATCGCAGATACAATCAGCATCAGAATTAGGTTGATTAGTGGCCCTAAAAGCTACTGTTTCATGTTATTAGAATAAATACAGGCAAAGCTGCCTTTCAAAAACTAAAGCTTTTATGTGTGTGAGCAGTAAATTATGTTTAAGGTTGAACGATTCCATTAGCTGTCTTCGAAACACACCTCAGCCTGACTGAGGGTGGATCTGAGCTTGGGGTATTGAATTATTGCTGACAACCTTTCACACAACCACGTACATGATCACATAGTGGTAAAAATTTAGCGAAATCTTGTTGTTGCTAGTATTGTATGGTATGCTGTATTAGATTTATCTGACTCACATAATACATGTGTGAAGCAACAAAAACATACAATTTTAGTGTGCACATGATGACTACATGTTTTTTATCTACTCTTCGAATCCATATATCCACATGATGCAATTTTTACAAGAATGCCTTCTTGCCTGGACAGTGTCTAACACATGCACGTATTTTCACTGGTTACCCCTTTTCCATACATATAACTTGTTTCTGCCTAGTGGCATAATATCCGTGTCACTGATACTAGACACAGACACCATGACACTTAAAAAAAAACCAGAATTTTCTCTTAAATCCTTAGGTAATAGAGCAGCTTGGAAGAGAGAGTTAGAATAGAGAATTAGAAGAGAGATCTTATCTGGGTGACAGGTTTATGCTCGGAACTACTGGAATAGAAAGGGGAAAGTGACCGTTTCACCGTAGCTTTCGTTAAACCCGTCGCAATGTAAACATTCCTAACATTTTTAATTGGGAAGTTCAGTAAGTTTTGAGAAGTATTTAGTTTAGGTACATCGGCTGCTTAAAGGGTTAAAAAGTACATGAAGGATATTCCTCGCGTAAATCACATTTAATTTTTGACTCTTCCAAAAAATTAAGGAACGATTTTTTTGTCTTTTGGCTTGACTACAAAACAAACGAAGTTGTAATCTTTTAAAAATAAAATATGTTATTATAGTTTATTACTGAGAGAAATTATTCAAATTCATTCATTATCTTAAAACGAAATTATTAAAAATGAACACGAGAAAGCAAACTATAAAATATGTTTTTTTATATTTATATAAAGTATTTAAATATAAAAATATTTTGTTATAAAAGCATAAATATAAATAAAATATATGTGTTTAAATCATAAAAATATTTTTTACTAGATCATTTGCTTAATTGCGTTCACAACAGTTCCGTAAAACATTTCCACAACTACTGAGTTCTGAAGTTCACATTTCCCTTGAAATTTAATTTGGAGAGGGGATAAGTTTTATTTTAAGAAAAGTACCGCAAATTTTGAAATGTTTATCATACTTCTATTTACAAAAGGCGAAGTAATTCGTAACACTGGAATAATTTAATTAAAGATAACAAAATTTTACTTGAATTCGCTTAGCGTATAACGATATATCTATATATATACGCACCTATAAAGTACGCGAAGTTTTATGCTTCTTTGGAGTAGGTACTATGAATATGGTAGCCACGCTAAAATACCAATTCTGAGAAGCTCCGCATCCTCCCGTCATAAAAAACGTTGAAATGTACTAATTAACAATGGAGTTTCATTCTCTTTGTAGAAGGGTCCAGATATTCTCTTAAATGTACTCCATACGAATACTTACATGTAGAGGAACTCAGAAGCACCCTATTGTCCTTAATATTCATAACAGCACTTCTTGCAGTGTTAGTGCCATAGTGTAGGTTCATCTACTTGTGGTTAGCCCCACACATTTTATGTTCTTCCTACTGAATCTACGAAAGCTTAGGTTTCTAGGGATATGCTCCTAGACTGGTTTGATATATCCTACAGTAGAAATTAGTGGAAATATTTTTGCAAAGAACGACAGTGCACACCACTACCAGCCAGAATTTGTGACCAGTTTTTGAAGACTGCACCATTTAACGCATGGAATAGCCAGGGAGTTACCCTGACCTGAACACTAATGTCCATGTTCTGGACGCATTAGATATAAGTGTTGAACTTCTTCAACCAACTTTCCCAAACACTTAAGAGCTCCGAAATGTTTGTTAGAGCAGTAGATGTTATTGCCATCACAGGTTCATGACACTATTATTATTAGCACAAAACAGAGCTGTACAGCAGGAATTCCTGCGACGTGTGACCACCCTCAATATTGAATTACTTTCCATATCTCATTTTACACCTGACTTGTTAACAGCTAATGGTACTATTTTTTGTTATTATATTAGAATTGGTTTTTTATCTCTTTCATGTATAATATATAAAATATCATACTAAATTATACGCTATTGCCAAATTTCATGTCAAAACGCATTACAGCTTTTGAGAGATTTCAAAATTTCTTGTTGCTCCTAAATTTCCAGAAACCAGTGTACATCAGTAAAACAGTTTTAATTGTAATTTATCTCCTTCATTTAGATTTTATGATTTGTTTCTGTCGTTTGGGCGTTAAAGACTTTTTAAGTTTGTTTTACATTAGGTAAACTAATTTGAGAAATTCCTAATTTCGCGGAAGAATTGGAATGTTCTTTTGTCTGGCAATTTATCGTAGTTCAAAAATAACTACTTTCGAAAGTCCGACTTTGATTTTAAAGCTTCTGGGGAGTTTCGCTCTTTGATGAGCAAAAGGGCTTAAAATTTAGTACTTCTCTTACTCGAAAGAAGCGAAATGCAGTGAGATAAATGTGACAGTTGTCAAAAAGATACGATATTTAGTGAAACAGGAACAAAAGTAACGTAGTTCTCGGAAGAGTTCTTCTCTTCTCCGTTACTTGTCATAAACAAAAGCATTGAAAGTATCGATTTGTTTACATTTTACGTCTGTCCATAGTAAGACCGTAAAGAGAGAATGAAACTGCAAATTTTCACTGTGGTTCATGTAAGAAATGAGTACTATGCTAAAAGTAGAGAAATAATTATTTAAAGTATTCCGTGAATTTGTGAAACATGTTAATTCTTGGTATAGATGCATATTAAATAATTCATCTCTTTGTCCTAACCCACGTAAAGAGACAGAATGGTTAGTGGTAATTTTGCATAGTTGGAGCATGAGGACATTCAGAAATCATTTACAGTTTAGTGATTAAAGGCAGTTACCGAATGGCCTATATTAAATGAATAACACAGAGCGAAATTACTTCCATTTAAGCAATTTTAAGTTTCATGTCCTCATTAGTAAGGAATAAGGTAATTTGAAGTTTTATAAATTTTAATTACTGATAATTTACTCCTTGCAAAATTTGACATGTGTTAAAAATACATAAATTAGTCTGGAATGTTAAACGAAAGGTTTTTGTATTAAAATATATTATGTTATCCAGCAATGAGTCGTGATTGCTCAAAATTTTCGTTCAGAGATAAGATATGAATATGAATAACTTTAAACCACTTCTTATGTTTTATTCTCCTCTTAATAATACTGTAAAGAATATTCTTATTGCATATGTAGCAACAGTTGCAAATAAAACTAACGGAATGTTTGCTCCGGAAGTTGTAAAGTGAACACTAACCGTTATACCGTATATCAAATAAATTTGGTGATAGTCATTTGTCTTCTTAGAATGTTTGTACGTACGATGGAAATCGACGACGGAGAAAGTGTCACTACTGATGACAGTTAATTTATCCACACCAAGAAAGAGCAAGAAATCTCATAACGCCCTTGCTGTTTCGCGCCCCGCTAATTATGTTGTTTGGGAACAGTAACTAGCAGCTCATTTGTTTGTGGACATATTTTTAAATGCTATGTAAACAATGAAATACTCATCGAGGAAAAGAACAGAGTAGTAAAAATACCAAATGTACAACGTCTTGCAAAGAATATTTTCATACAACGGCTGAGCTCCAATTTTCATACAACGACTGAGCTCCAATTTTCATTCATTTCGACAACAAAGTTTTTAGGATATACCTTTCGAGAAAATCTACAGATTTTACAGAACATGACTTAAATTTCCCTAGGACATTTGCATAACTTTCTGTGCTGCATTGTTCCCAAGTGTGCCGATAACATATACATATCGAGTCATTGTTCCCAAGTGTGTTGACAACATATGCACATGAGTTAGTAAAAGAAAAACTGCAATCCTATGGAACCCTGAATGATCTGGAAATCCAAGCTGTCAAGGAAGCCTGGAAATTGGTTTTCAAAAGGTCCTATTTCACATGTCAAGGTCATTTACCAACAAATGGAAGAATCACCTATGGGCTCCCCACTCTCACCTCTCCTAGCAAAGATTGTATTAAAAGATTTAGAGAAAAGAGTTTTACAACTTACTCCTGTAGCTCCATGCCTACATCTACAATACATAGATGATATTCTTGTTTTCTAGAACCATGATGTAGATTCCTTATATCAGATTGCTGAACCCATATCTTCGCAGATGATCTCAATTATAATAAATCGGGCCGTACGTACTTTGCGGAATCACCCTGGGTAGGTTCACTACCTCCAGTGGCTTCCTGCGTTTCTCAATTGTTTAGAGATAAATCCATCCATTTTACAGAAGAAGCATTGCAAAGCAACACGCGCTGAATAAATGGCATCGAGAGTAGAAATTACTTTCTAATTTTCAGCAAATTTTCCGTGTGATGTAAATCTAATGGCGACATATATGGGTGGTATGCCATTCATTGTATCTATCTGTTATGGCCAAATTATAAGTACTAGTACAAATGCTGCTATTTACCCTATTTCCATATTACACATATAAATGAGTGACGGGAAAAGTATCCTTTATTCATGGTTGTTATTTCTGTATTTCCGAAGTTCCATCGTATACAGTAAATGCTATCAAGGGGAGATTTTTTTCTCTTACTGGTAATATCGGAATTTTTATTAACACATGAAAATACCAGTAATACCCCTAAGAGGGATGTTCGCATGCATGTCGACATGCGGGGCATTTTCGTAAAGGTGATGCATCACTAACCGTCCGTTTGTTTGGGATAACAAGGCATCCGTCTTCTGTGAAAGAAAGAAATGTTTTCTTCCGAGAAATTTCTAAACATTGGAAGTTTTGTGTGGTTGCGGTTCTAGAGTAATTCTTATTTTGTTAACCTGCAAAAGGAGGAAATGGGACAGAAATTAAGAAAATGTCAACAGACCGTTTTGAATGCTATGCAGTTCTGAGCGACTCAAGAGCTTTGGCTCACGGTCGTTTAAAGTTTTAGGAACGCTTACTTATGTTACGTAAATTTACCTTTTCGATTCTAATTTTCAGTTTTTCTAGAGATTTGCTTTCCGAAATACTTCTTTCGTTCTTTCTTTTTTTACTGCTTGTAAGAACTTAAACCACAATGCGATTGTACTAGAAAATCTGATGCAATAACGATCTTTGTTAATTATTTTGACGTTGAACGAAGAATCCTTGCTGAAATACCAAGTTGCTATTTTTCTTAACATTGCAAATCCGTTTTGAAATTTAATTCCGATATTACGATCTTAGAACTTGTTTTAATAAAACACTAGTGTAGGCAGTTCCTTCAAAAGGAATTTTCATTATTATTACATATTCCATGAACAATTCATACAATGAATAGTTCCTTTCCAGGTGTCAGCGAGAAATAAGCTTTGTATAACGTGAAAGGTTCTCACCCAGGAAAGCGCTTGGCGAAATAATTACGAACCACCATATGTATGGAATGTTGTTATGGTATAGATCATTCCTTTTGGGAAGTTCATTCACGAACAGTAATTCTATTTCCATGTTGCCACTAATCTCATTGAGAAAATTATTCTTTCAAGGATCCAGTGTTTACGACAAAGTCACTATCAAGGCCACAGTACGAATTTGCGAACTGCCCAAAACTACATCAGCTCTCAAATATTCACTATAAACGTTGAATGATTCACGAATGGCCTAGTGGAGAACGATTCGCGCGTACCATTCAAATGAATGTCAGTCACGTAATTTCCTATTCTTAAATTTCTCTATCATTTCTTTAATTTACAGCTGACAACTAACAAATATAACGGCTGAGACTTTTCAACTCTGGACATTTCTACCAAACAGAAAAATCATTTCCGATCTCAGGGAGCAAAAGAAAATGAAACGAACTACAACTTCAGTGTGTAACGCAATAATGACGGATATAAGGATTAACGAAAACTGGTAGGCGAAAGATCAACGCTCAAGTGTCTTTCGTAGAGAACGAATCGTTTACCAATGATCCATTACTACTGGAACGGAAAAATTGACGAGATCAACGCTGAAGTGTCTTTCGTAGAGAACTAATCATTTACCAAAAAAAAAAAAAATTCAGTTCAACAGATTTACTTTCACTATGTTTTTTATATAGTTTTATTTATCAAATGAAATACAGCATAGGTGCTTATCTTCTTATTAAAATAATGCACATTGCAATTCTTGTTTGCTTTATCTTATATACTTTATTGTCAAATTAACATACATAAATCTCGCATTTAGAAAACTGGGCGTAAGTTACATAGGAAGTCGCATAATTATATTAAAGTCAAGTTTCCGTTCTCATTCATAAATTAATGGCGAATTATGGGAGAATGATTTTAGAAGCAAAATTTTGTAGTAAACTGCAAAACAATTTAGAAATTAATACCGACGTTTGACGTGGACTAGGAGCATCAAACAGAAGTCATCACTCTTTCCACTTTTATAAGTGAGTCATGAGAATCTTTCTCAGGGTCACTTATAAACGTGGAAAGAGTGATGACTTCTGTTTAATTTAGGAATTAACCTTTCGATTACTTTGAAGATAATAACACTAATTAATGCAAAGTATTTATGACTTCAAAATCAAAATTGTAATAAGATATATTATTCGATCTCTAATATTAGTTAAA
Source organism: Macrothele yani (assembly GCA_039090855.1). Lineage (NCBI taxonomy): Eukaryota > Metazoa > Arthropoda > Arachnida > Araneae > Macrothelidae > Macrothele > Macrothele yani. The sequence continues at coordinate 76,168,752 of CM077033.1, read as the reverse complement.
AGTAGACCAGATTGTGCACATTCAAAAAACAGCTTCCACCGTAGTAAAATCGGTATATTATCTGGTGTTCATTTATTAGCTATTTATGTTAACCTATTTCTTTAAAAAGTTTCCCGCTGAAGACGAAAGCTTTGCGAATCTATATACTTCCTACGTCAGTAAATAAATATATTTTACTATACCACATCCTTCTTTTGACTTCTTTATCTCATTCAGAGTGTTCCCGTTAAGTAATGAGACTAAAATTATTGTATCAAAACAACAAATATAATTTGAATTGTCACCTAAACGGATTCAAAATAATGTATCTCCAACAGTACATACCGGTGGAATTTTTCGTACAGCTGTTCCTAAGCACGGTGGAAGTCCTGAACTAGAACAACTTTAAGTATGTTGGTCACACCACGTTGGATGTCCTCAACGTCACCGACGGTATTTTCTTTCAAGGCACAATTCACTTTTGGGAAGAGAAAAAATTATGTATGATCCAAACCTGTTGTGTATAGGGTGGTTATTCGATCACACAGATCGACCTTGAGACCATTAGCTGCTTCATCGGCACAGCACAATGTGCGGGTGCATTGTTGTGTAAAATAGATTAATAGTTTTTGTGGAAGAGTTCAATCCTGACACGTCGTAGCTTTTCAGCGAATAACCTAGTGGTTATTGCCCTTTCATGGACAACAATTTCTCTGGTCTTCAAAACATTTTCATTTCTCCGTGAAAAAACTGTACGCCCTGTGCGTGGTTCATCATCGAGGTTCTCCCTCCGACTTCAAAAACGGGAAGCCAGCAGAGCTCCTGTGCACGGCTCAGAGAATCAGCACCCTAAGTCTTCTTATGTTTTAGTTCACTTCTGTGGCAGTTTTCCCTAATTTTCTGTAACCTTTTTTCACAATTCCTCGATCCATTAGGCAATTTCTTACATGCTCCACACAGTGTTACTTCAACGATCACCACACGAAATCTACTCTTCACTCGACTCAAAAGTTGTCCCTGCTATACACAGCACACGCTAACGGTCAAAACTATAAGCATGTTTGAAACTTTTATTCAGGGAATGTTCTGTAAAATTCAATCTTATTATTTAATGAGTACACTATGCATACTTTGAGAAAGGAATACTACTTTTCTTTTTATCTTCAAAAATTATATTACACTTCATAAGCTTTCATTTAAACCAAATTAGCTACTTGACGGGAATAAGGCGACCTAGGGATGTCGCCAAGATTTTCAAGTTAAACCTCATTGTGTTAATTTCGCTGCCGAATGAAAAAACTTCCTTCATCTGATGTCACCGCAGTACTACAAATACCCAGAATCTACGTGAAGAAACTGTACGTCCCTCTAAGGGAGACAAGTGCCCTTGTCTCTGTTAGACGTACTTTTGGATTTGCTTCCCTCTAGTTCTTGGCAAATAGTTCAGAACTACTTGATTTTCCTGTATCATTTATTCGGTTTCAAATGAAAGATTAAAACTGCAAATGTTTCTAAATCATATTGCTGTTCCAAACTTGAATTACAAATTATTCCTTGTTGAGAACAACAAAAGAGAAGTCTCTGACGTATGTCTAGTATCAACTGCAGTTTCCCTGTTGTTTCGGCATTTCACGGGTTTCCTGTGGTTCGGAACATTAGATTGTTCGCAATGTTGACTCGCTCAGCTTTCGGAGTGAGCTTGGACACTCAGATAAAGAAACGTCTACATCATGCTCCGTGTGTTTAATCCCGAAGCCGTTCTCTATGATAAACATTACATACAAACGGTACATATGGCGCTAATACGAAGCAGGTGCAAAGGCTTTGGTCTCCAGGAAGGCTGGCAAAATTGTTTTCGGAACAGAAAGATCCAATACCTCCAGCAGCTATGAGAAGAACTTTTGATCCCCAGCCTCAGTAGAAAAGGCAGAATGGGAGCCAATGTTTCTTACTGCCAATGATGTAGGAGTATCCTTAAACGGATAGCTAGCTGCTTTGGACTTAACATTATTTGCCTGCGTAAGTACACAGATTATTTTCGATGAACAACTGCATATAACGTGTGTATGTACATATTGGTTTCCGAGATGACTCACACCTGAGCAAAATTGTGTTATTCCCATCTCTGTTGTAAAATAATAACAACAGAGAAGATAATTGGATGCACTGTTATGCCTCTAAGTGAGAACGAGAAAAATTTATTTGGATCTTGATTTCATCGCCGAACCGAATAAAACCAAAATTGGGTGCAATGCGTGTAATGTTATGGTGAATAATTTCTTCGAAGTGCTAGGAATCACTTGTCAATATGCTGAGCCATATATTACCACTGTTTTGTGCTCCTTCTATGGAACTGCATTCCAGTCTTTAAATGGGTGACGTGTCCATCAAAATACCACATTTACATCCGGATTGATGCATGGTGCACCACGGCAACACGAAACCTTATGTTTGCCGTCGAATACGCCTCGATCTCCGTACTCGAAGACAAACTATAGCAGCAAAGGGAATCCAAACGGAGGACTTTCGAATAAGTGTACAGGAAGATATGGTCATCCCCGCATCGATATAGACTGTGAACCGCCGACTAACAGAACAAGGACATTTCTCTCGCGTGCCATTCGGACCTGTTCCATTATTTTCTTGATCACCTGGATAATCTTCTTGTTATCTATAAGCCTCATGCGGCTGCTCAGACTGGTTTCATGCATTTTGATGCATCATAGTTTCGACAGATAAGCTTCTGTGTCGGCACTGACTATCTACGACTGACAGTCTGCAGACGTCTTTATCACCGGGAGAATCTTGTTGTTATCTATAAGCATGATGCGGCTGCTCAGCCTGGTTTCATTCATTTTGATGCATTATAATGAATTAGCTTTATTTTCTTTCCGCTAGGCTAATTAATATGAATGATGCTCTTCCTACCAGCTAGCTAATGATATACTTGTACTAAGCTTCAAAATAGTGAATTCAAAAGGTTGTTGTTACTAGTTAATTACGAAAATGAATAAAGTCTTAACGCTGGTTATTTATGGTAATACACTAATGTTATAAACCTAACAGCCAGACAGAGGTCTGACAAAAACTATGAATTGAGAAAGACTAACTTACGGCAACTTTTTTATTATAAGACTCTTGGTCATCTAAAGCACACACACAACTTGTTTTACAATAATGAAGAATCTCTCCTCATAACAACACAATCTCTCCTCGTATTACAAACGCTCTCCGTAAACAACAACGCTCTCTCATAACAACAACAAAAGCTCTCCCTAAGTCTCGATGAACGCGCCTATATACTAGCTACCACCACGTCATGACTTACACTCATTGCCAGATCTCATTCAGCGGGTGAAATAATATTTCGTTCAGTAAGAAGATAATTTACATAGTAAAATAAAATAACCATAGATAGTAAAATCAAAAGGAAAGTGAATATAGAGTATACGTTACATCATCTCCCCCTTAATTTTTCTTTTTTTTTTCTCTTTTTTTTTTTTTTTTTTTTCTTTTTTTTGGTTTCCGAAAAACCTATCAATTTTGGAGTGTAAGTCTTACATTTCGTTGATTGACGTTTCTCGACCTCTTTTTTGTTTTGTTGTTTGGTGGTAGCAGTATTTACATTATCAAACTTGGCATGACAAATTAAGAAATCTGTATTCGTCTGTGAAACTTGTATTGTTGAACAAAACAAACCTGCATCGGCATACTTTCCTTTTATTCTGCCTAGCAGGAATCACTTTTTTTCAAATGACGTTCTCATTATTCGGTGAATACATACCAACTGTATCAGCAGCGAAAATTACCTTTAGCTGCCTAACAGTAACAATTTTATTATTTTACCCCTAAGCACATAGATATATAAAAAAAAGTGGATTAGTAGATGGACATAGAAGAAATATAAAAAAAAACCACACATATATACACAAAAAAGAATGCATAGGCCCACACGAAAAAAAGAAATTCTGACACGCCAACTGGTCGTGCAGGAAAAACAACAAACTGAGAAAAGAACCTGTCCACGAGAACTTACTTATCTCGAGGACGCATAAAAAACTCTAGTGCGATAACGTTTTCCAGGCCTAATCGGACTGGTAAAATCAGGTGGCTTCGATCTCTTCAAGGACTTTAATGGATCTGGAACATCGGTCTGCTGTCGGTCAAGAAATCCCGGCGGCTGACGGGAACGGTCAGGAATGGCGGAAATCCTTCGGTCCGAAACGGCTGAAGGCTGTGGGTCCGGAAATCCCTTCGGCTGAGAAGAACGGTCAAGAACGGCTGAAGTCTGGCGGTCCAGAAATCCCTGCGGCTGAGAAGAACGGTCAGGAACGTCAGAAGTCTGGCGGTCCGGAAATCCTTGCGGCTGATAGGAACGGGCTCCCCCAGGCTTTTGATATGAAGTCCCTTTGTGCTGGGGCCCGTTGTGTCCTTCCAATATTTTCTCGGACGGACGTGGCGCCGGCCACATCGTTTGCTTTCGCTTACGCCCACGTGGCATGAGAGTAGCAGCAGGCATCGGTCCTGTTTGCCCTGAACGTAGGTTCCAGGGGCGAAACCCGGGCGGATGCAAAGATTTCTGCCTTCGTCGCTGTTGCGGCGAAGCAGATTTAGGAGACAAGTCACGTTTGCGCCCAGCCTTTGGTGGTGCTGCTCGGTTTGTAACATGAAATTTAGTGTTCATAACTGATAAGTCAGAAATGTCCGAAGCCTCTGAGTCGCTGCTGTAATTCAGTGGTCGTGCAGGGCGATGTTTAGATTTGCCTATAGGAATACTTTCTGACGAGGTATTCAAAGAAGTAGTAGCCCGCGTTGGTGCAGAGTTATCCGGAAACGGCGCAGCAATAGTCTTGGCAATGGTTGGAGGAAAGGAACGATACTAGTATTCGAAGAACTCGATTCGAGCCTTGGTCTCATGGGAGAATCAGGTTGCGTGTTTGGAAACCCGTCTTGAGGAGGGGAGGGTGAAGGAAAAATCACTGGAGATTCTTCAAAAATGTTTGTTGGTGCGTCCAAAATTTCTGGCGGTTGATCATGAGATATAGACTCTTGAGTCTGTGGAACAGAAGGTTGAGTAGGGTTGATTATGAAATCGATATTTCGTTCATGATACTTGCGACACTGATCAACGTGTACGTATTGAAATTGGTTGTCAGGTTTTTCCAGAACAATATTATTTTCAAAGATATTTGCCACCCGATATGGACCTTCGTAGCTGGGTGCAAATTTCTTCACTAAAGTATGCGAAACATAAGACTGGAAGTGCGTTTCCACGAGAGTGAGATCTCCAACGGCAAGATCTGATTCCCTACGCCTAGAATTATAATATCTTGCTTGAGCCGCTTGTGCTCCAAGCATTGCAACACGAGCTTTTTCTGCCATGATTCGTACTGATTGCGGAGTTGGTCGCTGGTTTAGTTCGTCGATAATCCCCGTTAAATTTTCAAAAGGGGTTTTAATTTTGCGAACCAGAAAAAGTTCTGCAGGAGTAATTTTAGTAGACTCGTGGACAGACGAGCGGAGGGCGAACGCAAAAGCTCCAAATGGTCATCCCATCTTTCATGATTATCCATTACAAAAGTCGCAATCATTTTCACTAGTGAGCGATTAACGCGTTCCGCAGGATTACTCTGGGGATGATATGGGGAAATGAATTTATGTTTAATGTGTAGTCTCGCACACATTCTTTCAAAAATGTCAGAAATAAATTGAGGACCATTATCCGAAATTACTTTATTAGGTGCACCATATCTAGAGAATACTTCATTAACTAAGACATTACAAATAACTTCTGCCGTAGCGGCTTTAATGGGAAAAACTTCAACCCATTTAGAAAAATTATCAGTTAGTACTAAAACATAACGAGCTTTATTTTTAACAGATAAAGGATAAGGTCCCAATAAATCTATTGAAATAATATCAAACACATGAGAACTTGAACTAGATTTCAAGTGACCGGCCGGTCTTACATTACGGTAATTATTAATCTGACACAAGTGACATGATTGAACGTATGCGAGCACACTTTGGTACATGCCAGGCCAATAGGCAACATCCCGCAATTTACAACGGGTCTTGCGAATACCTAAATGGCCTGCAAGAGGTTTGTCATGAAATTCGTTTAAAAGGGCCATTCTAAGGGTTCGCGGAATACATGGCGAAACTCTGCCCTAGTAGTCCTAGACTTTGTATAGTTAAGAAGACCCTCTATTACTTCAAAATGCTGTGACCTTCCAGCCAGAGAAGGATCACTTTGTGGGGGCGAACCCGCAAGCAAAAAATTATAGATATCCCCAAAATCTGGATCATTTATTAATTCTGCCATTATCTGCTCTCTGGATGTTATATCAGCTATTAGAAGTAAAGGCTGACATCCAGGAGTAGTTTCTGTGGGGACCCCACTAATCGGAACGCGAGATAATACGTCCGGTAATTGATTCTTATGACCTGGCTGATATGAAATTTTGATATTGCTCTCCTGTAACTTCAGAGCCCACTTCATAAGTCTTTGAGATAGGTGCTTAGCAGAAATCAAATATTGAAGGGCAGAATGATCCGTAATTATGTTAACTGTCAATTCGTTAAGATAACATTGAAATTTATTCAGCGCATACACAACAGCAAGCCATTCACGTTCCGTAGCTGAATAATTGCGTTCAGCTTTGGCTAAAGTACGAGACGCAAAAGCTATTGGATGCCCAGCTTGTGACAAAACGCAACCAAGACCAACTCCGGATGCGTCAGTATAAATATCAAATTCCTTAGTATGATCCGGGAAAGCCAACACCGGAGGCTGAGTCAATGCAGACTTCAGTGTTTCAAAAGCAGCGTTAGCCTAAGGTGTCCAGACAAACTTCTTGTATTTACGTTTTAAAGCATACAATGGCTCACATATTGTAGCATAAGCGGGGACGAACTGCTGATACCATCTGGTCATTCCCAGAAAGCGTGATAGTTCCTTTGCTGTTTTAGGCCGAGGAAAGTCAACAATAGGCGTAATTTTTTCATTATCAGTAAATAAGCCGTGGGGAGTGATTTTCAACCCCAGATATACAATCTCGTCCCTCGCGATCTGGCATTTACTAGGTTTTAACGTCAAGCCCGCATTGTATATGAGTTGGAACACCTGTTTGAGTAGAGAAAGGTGCTCGTCAAAAGTCTCGGATGTAATAATAATATCATTCAAATATACATGCACATGGGGACCCAGGACAGGTCTGAGAACCGTATCCATAAGCTTTTGGAAAGTAGCAGGTGCAGAAGCTAGTCCAAAAGGCATACGTAAATATTCATAGGCTCTAAAAGGAGTCACAAAGCCTGTTTTATCGACAGAGTCCGGATGTACTGCCACCTGCCAATATCCACTCGCCAAATCCAAGGTTGACATCCATTTGGTTGACGACAGGTCATTTAAAATATGCGACATGACAGGTAGTGGATAATTGATCGTTTTTGTGACTTGGTTGAGCTTGCGGAAATCTGTCACGAAACGAAATTCATTGGGTTGTTTCTTTGGAACCCAAAAGGCAGGAGCAGCCCAGGCACTTGTTGATTCCCTGATTATGCCCTGCTGAATCATGTCAGAAATTTGACGTTGCATTTCCTGTTTTTTATGTGCAGCACAAGGGTAAGGTTTCGTCGCAATTGGTTTCGAACCATCAGTGTCAATGACATGATGAACCACCTGTGTGAAACCAGGTTGATCAGAAAATAAACCAGGGCTTTCCTGTAAAAGGAGAGAAAGCTGGTCTCGTTGCCTCTCATTCAATTGGTTACTCAATAACGAGCTCGTTATATCTACAGGAACCGTAGGAATCATTTCGACAGGTTCCGGAAAGGAAATCACATGTTGTACAAAAATTCAAAGTTATTTGAAACTTATGTATAAAGTCCATACCCATTAAATATTTCACAGGTAGCTCGTCTATAAGCAGGAAAGAATGCGTAAAACGAGCTTTTCCCAGCCCTAAAGATAATGTGACAGTTCCTGTGATACTGAAGATTTCATTATTTGCACCTCGCAAATACTGCGTTGCAGGCTGAACGTGTATTGCAGGAAAATTGTCAGTGCAAAACTTTGTATTTAGGGCTGATATTTCAGAACCAGTGTCGAACTTTGTCTCGACAATAATATCTTCAATTGTCAAGAATACATCAGGCAACTGAGGAGTTTGAACAGTCACTAATACTGTTTTAGGGTCAGAATGCTTGGTATCAGGAAGCAGGACCGACCTTTGGTCTACTTCCTGTGGAAGTTTAAAGGATTCCTGGTTGGATTATCATGCGGTCTGAAACCTCGACCCTGCCGGGTATCGGGAAAATTTTCACGATGAGGAAAACTGCGTGAAACCTGCGTCGGGAACTCCGCGTGCCTGTTGACATTTTCATATCCTTTACGTCTGCCCTCAGCACGGGCAGAAAAATTATCATTGCCCTGAGCATGAAAACGTTCCGAATGCTGCTGATTGAAAAGGGGTCAAGCATACTGTGCATTTGTACGATATCCCGAAGCTTGTTCAGAAACTCGCTGTTGGTTTGCCACTCTTCTGTGTGGTGGAACGTATGAAGCTTGGGTGTGCACTTGTGTATGCTCGCGCTGAAAGTTATTATGCGTATTATGCCGCTGAGGGTTTTCGTAATAAACCTCGCGGGGTGCCCGAGCATGGTGAGTTGAACCATGTTTGCCGTGTCGCTCTTCATACGTGCGTATGAGGCGAAGGCATTCATGAATTGTGGCGGGGTGTCGAACCTCAAGAAAATCTTGTAAGAATGGGTCGAGCTGCTGCACGAGGGTATCCAACATGTCAACATGACTGGCATGTGGATCCCATAGGTTATATAAGCGTGTAATTTCCAACGCAAATGCAACAGGGCTATCACTGGGACCTTGCTGACGCGAAAAAGCTGTTGAGCAAGGCTAGCTCGACTGAGGCCGAAAGGAAAGACCTCCAAAAATTCTGCACGGAAATTCTCATAATGAGAATCCGGGTTCGACACTCTCCACTGCCGATACCAGGTCTTACCGGTATCCCTCAAGCAAGTGCCGGCGATTTGGACTTTGCAGTCTTCAGGAATATTATATAGATCAAAATGATCTTCCAGATCTTCGAGGAACTTTAAGGACCCCTCCAAACCATTGAAATGAATTGTTTCTGCATGCGGCACGAAATGGGCAAGCATTCTGCTTCGCTGAGAGGATTGAACTCCCTCAGGTACGACCCGCGACTCAGAGTAATAGGAAGCTGATATATTACGAAATTGTGAAGAATGCCCGGGTACGTGTAGATCATTCATATCAAAGTCAGACCCACAGGCTTCTTGCAAATTGTCCAAAAACACACCATCACCCTCGAGACTTGCCGGAGGGTGGAAATTTGAAGTTGTCTCAGGTAATGAAGACATGGGTAAATATCGTCAAGATCTCGTGTTCGAGAAACGTTCGGGCGACAATTATAATGAATTAGCTTTATTTTCTTTCCGCTAAGCTAATTAATATGAATGATGCTCTTCCTACCAGCTAGTTAATGATATACTTGTACTAAGCTTCAAAATAGTGAATTCAAAAGGTTGTTGTTATTAGTTAATTACGAAAATGAATAAAGTCTTAACGCTGGTTATTTATGGTAATACACTAATGTTATAAACCTAACAGCCAGACAGAGGTCTGACAAAAACTATGAATTGAGAAAGACTAACTTACGGCAACTTTTTTATTATAAGACTCTTGGTCATCTAAAGCACACACACAACTTGTTTTACAATAATGAAGAATCTCTCCTCATAACAACACAATCTCTCCTCGTATTACAAACGCTCTCCGTAAACAACAACGCTCTCTCATAACAACAACAAAAGCTCTCCCTAAGTCTCGATGAACGCGCCCATATACTAGCTACCACCACGTCATGACTTACACTCATTGCCAGATCTCATTCAGCGGGTGAAATAATATTTCGTTCAGTAAGAAGATAATTTACATAGTAAAATAAAATAACCCGAGATAGTAAAATCAAAAGGAAAGTGAATATAGAGTATACGTTACAGCATTTAGTTTCGATAGATATGCTTCTGTGTCGGCACTGACTATCTACGACTGACAGTCTGCAGACGTCTTTATCACCGGGAGAATCTTGTTGTTATCTATAAGCATCATGAGGCTGCTTAGCCTGGTTTCATGCATTTTGATGCATTTAGTTTCGATAGAGAAGCTTCTGTGTCTTCACTGACTGTCTACGACTGACAGTCTGCAGACGTCTTGAAAACCGGGAGAATCTTGTTGCTATCTATAAACATCATGCGGCTGCTCAGCCTGGTGTCATGCATTTTAATGCATTTAGTTTCGATAGATATGCTTCTGTGTCTTCACTGACTATCTACGACGGACAGCCTGCAGGCGTCTTGAAAACCGGGAGAATCTTGTTGTTATGTATAAACATCATGCGGCTGCTCAGCCTGGTTTCATGCATTTTGATGCATTTAGTTTCGATAGATATGCTTCTGTGTCTTCACTGACTATCTGCGACTGACAGTCTGCAGACGTCTTGAAAACCGGGATAAACTCGTTGCTACCAATAAGCATCATGCGGCTGCTCAGCCTGGTTTCATGCATTTTGATGCATTTAGCTTCGATAGATAAGCTTCTGTGTCGGCACTGACTATCTACGACTGACAGTCGGCAGGCGTCTTGAACACCGGGATAATCTTGTTGTTATCTATAAGCATCATGCGGCTGCTCAGCCTGGTTTCATGCATTTTGATGTATTTAGTTTCGATAGATATGCTTCTGTGTCGGCATTGACTATCTATAGCTGACAGTCTGCAGACTCTTGATCACCGGGAGAATCTTGTTGTTATGTATAAGCATCATGAGGCTGCTTAGCCTGGTTTCATGCATTTTGATGCATTTAGTTTCGATAGAGAAACTTCTGTGTCTTCACCGACTATCTACGACTGACAGTCTGCAGGCGTCTTGAACACCTGGAAAATCTTATTGTTATCTATAAGCATCATGCGGCTTCTCAGCATGGTTTCATGCATTTTGATGCATTTAGTTTCAATAGATAAACATCTGTGTCGACACTGACTATCTACGGCTGACAGTCTGCAGACGTCTTGATCACCGGGATACTCTTGTTACTACCTATAAGCATCAGGCGGCCGCTTAGCCTGATTTCATGCTTTTTGATGCATTTAGTTTCGATAGATAAGCTTCTGCGTCTTCACTGACTATCTGCGACTGACAGTCTGCAGACGTCTTGAACACCGGGATAATCTTGTTGTTATCTATAAGCATCATGCGGCTGCTCAGCCTGGTTTCATGCATTTTGATGCATTTAGTTTCGATAGATAGACTTCTGCGTCGGCACTGACTATCTAAGACTGACAGTCTGCAGACGTCTTGATCACCGGGATCATCTTCTTATCTATAAGCGTCATGCGGCTGGTCAGCCTGATTTCATGCATTTTAATGCATTTAGTTTCGATAGAAAAGCTTCTGTGTCGGCATTGACTATCTACTGTAACGTATACTCTAGATTCACTTTGCTTTTGATTTTTACTATCTATATTTATTTTATTTTACTATGTAAATTATCTTCTTACTGAACGAGATGTTATTTCACCCGCTGAATGAGATCTGGCAATGAGTGTAAGTCATGACGTGGTGGCAGCCAGTATAAATAGGCGCGTTCAACGATACGTAGAGAGAGCGTTTGTTTATGTGGAAGAGAGCTTTCTGTTGATGTGCGTAGGGAGAGGTTCGTTCTATGTGATTAGGGTTTTTCTTCATTATTGTGATACGATTAGTGTGTGTGTGTTGGATGATTCAAGAGTTTATCTAATAAAAGAGTTTTAATTAAGTACGTCTTTCTCAGTTCATAGTAAAGTCAGACCTCTGTCTGGCTGTTAGGTTTATTTCATTTAGTGTTATTAGTAACAACCAGCATAAGACTTTATTCATTTTAATTACTACTACAACATTACTACCAGTTATAAGCTTGTTCATTATTATTACTACACTACTAGCAGGAAAGTTTATTCATGATATAATTAACAAACAACAAGCATTAGAAGAAGCTGAATTCATTATAATTAGCTTAGTAGTAAAAGCTATATTCATTATACTACGACTGAGAGTCTGCAGGCGTCGTGAACACCGGGGTAATTTTTTGTTATCTACAAGCATCATGCGGCTGCTCAGCCTAGTTTCATGCATTTTGATGCATTTAGTTTCGATAGATAAACTTCTGTGTCGGCACTGACTATCTATGACTGACAGTCTGCAGACGTCTTGATCACCGGGATAATCTTGTAGCTATCTATAAGCATCATGCGGCTGCTCTGCCTGGTTTCATGCATTCTGATGCATTTAGTTTCGATAGATAAGCTTCTGTGTCTTCACTGGCTATCTACGACTGACAGTCTGCAGACGTCTTGATCACCGGGATAATCTTGTTGTTTTCTATAAACATCATGCGGCTGCTCAGCCTAGTTTCATGCATTTTGATGCATTAAGTTTCGATAGATAAGCTTTTGTTTCGGCACTGACTATATACGACTGACAGTCTGCAGAGGTCTTTGTCACCGGGATAATCTTGTTGTTATCTATAAACATCATGCGGCTGCTCAGCTTGGTTTCATGCATTTTGATGCAATTTGTTTCGACAGCAGTTCACTACTTATAAACATGTTGAGTATCCTTTGAATAGAAAAACTCGTCCATGTGGTGATATAGCCGCTTTGGTATCGAATTTCAGTGGTATCCCCGATGCCCAGTTTCAAAAGGTTGCTCATGTTCCTACACTTCCAAATTAGCAATCAGTTCCCATATCGTGTCTTGGTGCAATATTGGCTAGGGCGATTTCAAAGCTTCCCTTCAATACAAAACGTGTAAGGTGCAATTGGGAGACGATTTAACGCTTTGCACCACCTCTTCGCAATGCAAATGTATAGTGCACATCATTTCACTAAGCATGGTCAAGAATACCATAAGGAAACACCCAGAGATGTTCCCAAAACAATGCTATGACGCTTTGCCGAATGATTAGTCTAACATTGTAGTTATAAGATCTACTAAATAAGACAACATTGTACTGTCTGATCGCCCATTAGATCGAAGTAATCCCCCTGAAATAAAATCATATCTTTGGCATCTACTTGTCTACATGTGTATAGTGATTTCCGTCTACGTTCGTGCATTCTCTCTCTTAAGGAGCTGCATTTTCTATGTCTAACGTTGAGTTCTAATCTCTTCATATAATTTCTACGGGAAAAGCAAAAAAAAATGTGGCATATTCTTTAAAAAGCCTACTTAAATTCTACGTAGGTGTGGTACTTCAATCAGTGCATGAAATCAGGTGGTTGTATATATCTTTCGGTAAGTTGTAGGAGAAATAACTTTTATATAGAATTTTACGCTTTAAAATTCGATTTATTTATAATATTATAGTCATACCTTCGAGCGATTAATTATTCCCAAGTTTTGGCTTAAACGTTAGATTGTGATCGACGCACTGCAAATCCAGTGTTTTAAAGTTTCGTTTAATTCAGTCGTATACGCAGCTGTGGTAGGTATTTTGTGTTAACAAACTTAACTTTTTAAAATGCAATTGTATGTGTCATTTCATTAGTATCATTTCACATTTCCTCCTACAACTTGACATTTTTATAATGCACCAATACGTTGTGGCAATTTTTTAAAGTTTCTTTTTCGGTAATAGAAATAATTTTGAAATTAATGTAAAGTGCGTATTCTATGAAAGAAAGCTCTAAGGCAAAATTTTCTTAGTAATAATTGTACTGTATATTATTACTGAGACTTTGTTCTTATTATCTCAAATGAAATGAAAGGAATGTAGAATATCTGTATGTCTTCAGTAGTTCGTAAGGAGTTCAGATTATTTAAAACCCAATAGATATATTATACTCGCTTCACTCAATTGAGTATTTTAAACTTCCTTCAATTTCTGCACATAGAATGCTCTGTTTCTCCGTAGAAGCCTTCACCAATCTGGTTGTTAAGAGATTGTCGTCGCACAATAGTTGCGTCTCTTAGACAAACATTGTTGTTAATTTTGTCAATGATTAAAGACCAGTTAGATTTTAGCATTTGAGAAGTAAGTCAGCTCTGCTCTTATTAAAATGGTAACTGCAGTCAGAAGGAAACCTAGCGTAAGCCCTTCATCGAACTCCGAAAGAACTTTTATTTTTCTTGGAAACTACTTATGCTTACATAATAGCCGAAGTCTTAAATATTTACTTAGGTCACTTGGTATTTCAAGTAACAACTATTTATGAATATACAGGAAGTTAATGACTTTTACGTACTGTGTCCGCAAAGTCTTTCCCGCATTACAAAATTTAATATAGAAAATATATGTTAGTTAAAATCAAATGGTTGGCAATAATATAGCAGCACACGTAATTTTTGTTTTCTGTTCGTTCCTTGAGCATTACTGCTGAATAAGGGGTTCATTGAACGTTAATGGCTTCCATGCAAGAAAAGCTGCGTGCGCGTTGTCGTTGCATGAGACCAAATCGGCGGTTACTATCCAGTCTCATTTCAGAAAAGAGTACAGACGATAACCACTGCGCCAAAAAAGAAGAAAAGTTTGGTATGAAATGTTTAAATCGACAGTCAGTGTTGGCGATCTCCCACTAGCAGGCCAACCACCGGTTACACAAGAAACAGCTGCAGGTGTCAGGAGACATTTCTGCGAAACCCAAGGTAATCCATTCGTCATGTTTCACTTTAAACTGGTATTCCCCGTGCCACGGTTCGCAACATTTTACCTGAACGTCTTCATCTGAATGCTTAAAAGGAACAGATTTTTGAAGCTTTTCATTCAGCCTTGTGAGCTGCCTTGTCCTGCTGCATTTTCGACGGAGATGTTGCAGCGCATAGTTCATGATAGTGATTATCTGCACCGTGTCTGTTTCTCAGTTGAAGCCACATTCTACGCCTGTGGTCCAACCGGACCACAGACGTAGAATGTGGCTAAGACGTAGAATGTGGCTATCTAACCATCGTCCAACCGTGTGTTGTCCAACCGGCCAACACACGGTTGGACGACGGTTCGCCGCTTGGCCATCTGTGCACCACTTGTGATGCCTAATCACTACAGTGGCTCGTTAACAATCAAGAACCGTCGTCCAACCGGACAACACACGGTTGGACGACGGTTCGCCGCTTGGCCATCTGTGCACCACTTGTGATGCCTAATCACTACAGTGGCTCGTTAACAATCAAGAACCGTCGTCCAACCGGACAACACACGGTTGGACGACGGTTCGCCGCTTGGCCATCTGTGCACCACTTGTGATGCCTAATCACTACAGTGGCTCGTTAACAATCGAGAACCGTCGTCTAACCGGACAACACACGGTTGGACGACGGTTCGCCGCTTGGCCATCTGTGCACCACTTGTGAGGCCTAATCACTACAGTGGCTCGTTAACAATCGAGAACCGTCGTCCAACCAGACAACACACGGTTGGACGACGGTTCGCCGCTTGGCCATCTGTGCACCACTTGTGATGCCTAATCACTACAGTGGCTCGTTAACAATCAAGAACCGTCGTCCAACCGGACAACACACGGTTGGACGACGGTTCGCCGCTTGGCCATCTGTGCACCACTTGTGATGCGTAATCACTACAGTGGCTCGTTAACAATCGAGAACCGTCGTCCAACCGGACAACACACGGTTGGACGACGGTTCGTCGCTTGGCCATCTGTGCACCACTTGTGATGCCTAATCAATACAGTGGCTCGTTAACAATCGAGAACCGTCGTCCAACCAGACAACACACGGTTGGACGACGGTTCGCCGCTTGGCCATCTGTGCACCACTTGTGATGCCTAATCACTACAGTGGCTCGTTAACAATCAAGAACCGTCGTCCAACCGGACAACACACGGTTGGACGACGGTTCGCCGCTTGGCCATCTGTGCACCACTTGTGATGCCTAATCACTACAGTGGCTCGTTAACAATCAAGAACCGTCGTCCAACCGGACAACACACGGTTGGACGACGGTTCGCCGCTTGCCCATCTGTGCACCACTTGTGGTGCCTAATCACTACAGTGGCTCGTTAACAATCGAGAACCGTCGTCCAACCGGACAACACACGGTTGGACGACGGTTCGCCGCTTGGCCATCTGTGCACCACTTATGATGCCTAATCACTAAAGTGGCTCGTTAACAATCGAGAACCGTCGTCCAACCAGACAACACACGGTTGGACGACGGTTCGCCGCTTGGCCATCTGTGCACCACTTGTGATGCCTAATCACTACAGTGGCTCGTTAACAATCAAGAACCGTCGTCCAACCGGACAACACACGGTTGGACGACGGTTCGCCGCTTGGCCATCTGTGCACCACTTATGATGCCTAATCACTAAAGTGGCTCGTTAACAATCGAGAACCGTCGTCCAACCAGACAACACACGGTTGGACGACGGTTCGCCGCTTGGCCATCTGTGCACCACTTGTGATGCCTAATCACTACAGTGGCTCGTTAACAATCAAGAACCGTCGTCCAACCGGACAACACACGGTTGGACGACGGTTCGCCGCTTGGCCATCTGTGCACCACTTCTAATGCCTAATCACTACAGTGGCTCGTTAACAATCAAGAACCGTCGTCCAACCGGACAACACACGGTTGGACGACGGTTCGCCGCTTGGCCATCTGTGCACCACTTGTGAGGCCTAATCACTACAGTGGCTCGTTAACAATCGAAAACCGTCGTCCAACCAGACAACACACGGTTGGACGACGGTTCGCCGCTTGGCCATCTGTGCACCACTTGTGATGCCTAATCACTACAGTGGCTCGTTAACAATCAAGAACCGTCGTACAACCGGACAACACACGGTTGGACGACGGTTCGCCGCTTGGCCATCTGTGCACCACTTGTGAGGCCTAATCACTACAGTGGCTCGTTAACAATCGAGAACCGTCGTCCAACCAGACAACACACGGTTGGACGACGGTTCGCCGCTTGGCCATCTGTGCACCACTTGTGATGCCTAATCACTACAGTGGCTCGTTAACAATCAAGAACCGTCGTCCAACCGGACAACACACGGTTGGACGACGGTTCGCCGCTTGGCCATCTGTGCACCACTTATGATGCCTAATCACTACAGTGGCTCGTTAACAATCAAGAACCGTCGTCCAACCGGACAACACACGGTTGGACGACGGTTCGCCGCTTGGCCATCTGTGCACCACTTGTGATGCCTAATCACTACAGTGGCTCGTTAACAATCAAGAACAGTCGTCCAACCGGACAACACACGGTTGGACGACGGTTCGCCGCTTGGCCATCTGTGCACCACTTGTGATGCCTAATCACTACAGTGGCTCGTTAACAATCAAGAACCGTCGTCCAACCGGACAACACACGGTTGGACGACGGTTCGCCGCTTGGCCATCTGTGCACCACTTCTAATGCCTAATCACTACAGTGGCTCGTTAACAATCGAGAACCGTCGTCCAACCGGACAACACACGGTTGGACGACGGTTCGCCGCTTGGCCATCTGTGCACCACTTCTAATGCCTAATCACTACAGTGGCTCGTTAACAATCGAGAACCGTCGTCCAACCAGACAACACACTGTTGGACGACGGTTCGCCGCTTGGCCATCTGTGCACCACTTGTGATGCCTAATCACTACAGTGGCTCGTTAACAATCAAGAACCGTCGTCCAACCGGACAACACACGGTTGGACGACGGTTCGCCGCTTGGCCATCTGTGCACCACTTGTGATGCCTAATCACTACAGTGGTTCGTTAACAATCAAGAAAAGTCGTCCAACCGGACAACACACGGTTGGACGACGGTTCGCCGCTTGGCCATCTGTGCAACACTTGTGAGGCCTAATCACTACAGTGGCTCGTTAACAATCAAGAACCGTCGTCCAACCGGACAACACACGGTTGGACGACGGTTCGCCGCTTGGCCATCTGTGCACCACTTGTGATGCCTAATCACTACAGTGGCTCGTTAACAATCAAGAACCGTCGTCCAACCGGACAACACACGGTTGGACGACGGTTCGCCGCTTGGCCATCTGTGCACCACTTGTGATGCCTAATCACTACAGTGGCTCGTTAACAATCAAGAATCGTCGTCCAACCGGACAACACACGGTTGGACGACGGTTCGCCGCTTGGCCATCTGTGCACCACTTGTGATGCCTAATCACTACAGTGACTCGTTAACAATCGAGAACCGTCGTCCAACCAGACAACACACGGTTGGACGACGGTTCGCCGCTTGGCCATCTGTGCACCACTTGTGATGCCTAATCACTACAGTGGCTCGTTAACAATCAAGAACCGTCGTCCAACCGGACAACACACGGTTGGACGACGGTTCGCCGCTTGGACATCTGTGCACCACTTGTGATGCCTAATCACTACAGTGGCTCGTTAACAATCAAGAACCGTCGTCCAACCGGACAACACACGGTTGGACGACGGTTCGCCGCTTGGCCATCTGTGCACCACTTGTGATGCCTAATCACTACAGTGGCTCGTTAACAATCAAGAACCGTCGTCCAACCGGACAACACACGGTTGGACGACGGTTGGCCGCTTGGCCATCTGTGCACCACTTGTGATGCCTAATCACTACAGTGGCTCGTTAACAATCAAGAACCGTCGTCCAACCGGACAACACACGGTTGGACGACGGTTGGCCGCTTGGCCATCTGTGCACCACTTGTGATGCCTAATCACTACAGTGGCTCGTTAACAATCAAGAACCGTCGTCCAACCGGACAACACACGGTTGGACAACGGTTGGCCGCTTGGCCATCTGTGCACCACTTGTGATGCCTAATCACTACAGTGGCTCGTTAACAATCAAGAACCGTCGTCCAACCGGACAACACACGGTTGGACGACGGTTCGCCGCTTGGCCATCTGTGCACCACTTGTGATTCCTAATCACTACAGTGGCTCGTTAACAATCAAGAACCGTCGTCCAACCGGACAACACACGGTTGGACGACGGTTCGCCGCTTGGCCATCTGTGCACCACTTGTGATGCCTAATCACTACAGTGGCTCGTTAACAATCAAGAACCGTCGTCCAACCGGACAACACACGGTTGGACGACGGTTCGCCGCTTGGCCATCTGTGCACCACTTGTGATGCCTAATCACTACAGTGGCTCGTTAACAATCAAGAACCGTCGTCCAACCGGACAACACACGGTTGGACGACGGTTGGCCGCTTGGCCATCTGTGCACCACTTGTGATGCCTAATCACTACAGTGGCTCGTTAACAATCAAGAACCGTCGTCCAACCGGACAACACACGGTTGGACGACGGTTGGCCGCTTGGCCATCTGTGCACCACTTGTGATGCCTAATCACTACAGTGGCTCGTTAACAATCAAGAACCGTCGTCCAACCGGACAACACACGGTTGGACAACGGTTGGCCGCTTGGCCATCTGTGCACCACTTGTGATGCCTAATCACTACAGTGGCTCGTTAACAATCAAGAACCGTCGTCCAACCGGACAACACACGGTTGGACGACGGTTCGCCGCTTGGCCATCTGTGCACCACTTGTGATTCCTAATCACTACAGTGGCTCGTTAACAATCAAGAACCGTCGTCCAACCGGACAACACACGGTTGGACGACGGTTCGCCGCTTGGCCATCTGTGCACCACTTGTGATGCCTAATCACTACAGTGGCTCGTTAACAATCAAGAACCGTCGTCCAACCGGACAACACACGGTTGGACGACGGTTCGCCGCTTGGCCATCTGTGCACCACTTGTGATGCCTAATCACTACAGTGGCTCGTTAACAATCAAGAACCGTCGTTCAACCGGACAACACACGGTTGGACGACGGTTCGCCGCTTGGCCATCTGTGCACCACTTGTGATGCCTAATCACTACAGTGGCTCGTTAACAATCAAGAACCGTCGTCCAACCGGACAACACACGGTTGGACGACGGTTCGCCGCTTGGCCATCTGTGCACCACTTGTGGTGCCTAATCACTACAGTGGCTCGTTAACAATCAAGAAGACTCGCCGTTTCTCATATCGTAGTTGAGAAGTGCCGTGCCATCACAATTTGCTCTTCATCAAACTCCGATAAATCAGCAGTATTTCCCATTCTGACTGCAAACACTCTACTAACCGAATGCCGAACTTTGGGACGTTTAAATGCTGCTCTGTGAGCTACACCTGAGTAACCATTCAGTCTCCAACACCTGAGTAACCATTCAGTCTCCAACACCTGAGTAACCATTCAGTCTCCAATGGCGCCCATTTCTCTTGGCTATGGGTGGTCATAATTGATTTGCACCCGTCTGTTACGTAATGATATCGATTAAACTTTTTTTCAATGCTTGATTTGAAAAGTTGTAAGTAACTTCAACAATGTGGGAACCTGAAATTTATCCCGCGTTACAGCACGGAACCTTCAAAGCTTATAAATTTCTTGTAAACATGAAGAAGTAAGACATTTCCACAAATTAAAATTAAGTCGGCAAATTTGTGAAGAGGCTTTCTTCCGGTCTTGGAACTGTAATCTTTCGTGTAACAATAATCTCATAAACAAATGCTTAGCGATGACGAATATATTTAATATTTACCTTTAACATTGGTAAATATTTTGGAGCTGTGAAAGCGGCTATCATAAAAGAACAGCAGAGAGTTGACTCGGACTTTAAATTTAAATCTGTTGGGTCTAGCATGCTCATTTCTGAATAAAGAAAACATTGAAAAATATCATTCTCTAGGTTTACCTTGGAATTAGAATTTTGCTAAATTGTATCAAAGAAAATGAACTAAACGAATGCTGAAATTTGTATTTATTAAGCAGACTTCAGTTCCTAAACCTGGGAAAAATTGTTGGAAAAGACATCACGTATAATATTCATGTTTTCCAAAGGTCATTTATTGGTAGAAAGAACAATGATCAATCAATGATATAATGCCCGTTTTGTTTGATAACCTGTTGCGTTCTTTTAGTGAGCTGCAGAATGACTCGTTCATAGAAGGACCTGATTTTCGCGGCGAAAAACTGTACAAGGTGCTTATTTACAGCCTCATCTGAATTGAACTTTATACCACGCAAACCCTGGGAAAGAGAGCGAAACAAGTAAAAGTCTGACGGCGCAAGGTCAGGAGAGTATGCTGGGTGTGGCAGCACATCCCACCCACGCTCCAATAATTTTTGGCGGGTGATCAAACTTGTGTGTGGTCTCGCGTTGTAGAGATGGAACACAACACCTTTACGATGAACAAGCTTTGGACGTTTTTGGATGATGGATTCGTTCAAACTGTCCAATTGCCGAAAGTACACATTCGAATTGATTGTTTGGTTCCGTGATAGGAGCTCGAAAAACATGACACCTCAAAAATCCTACCTCATTAAGACCAGAACCTTCCGCTGATGATTGTCTGCTTTGGATGTAGTTTGAGGGGAAGCAGCACGTCGGGACCAAGAGGGTTTGCGCAGCACATTGTTGTACACAGTCCACTTTCCGTCACCAGTTATCAGGCGCTTGAAAAACGGATCGTTTTCCTCACCTTCAATGAGTATATCGCAGATTTTTATACGTACCGTCAATGAGGTTCTTTGAGTTCATGAGGAACCCAAACATCGAGATTGCTTAGGTATCCCAGCTTCTTCAGGTATTCGTGAAAGTTTAAATGATCAATGTGCAATGTGTCTGCAATCTTTCGTGTCGTGTAACGATGGTTTGACTGGATCAATGCCTTGGTTTAGTCGTGAACAACCTCGGTGGGCTTCCCCGACCGAGGAGAATCCTTGAGGTCAAAATCACCAGCACGGAATTTTGCGAACCTCCGCTGACACTGACGTTCTACGCAACTTTTCAAAAGCTTGGAGCGCGTTCTTTCCTTTACGGAAGTAAAAAGTTCAATATAGCGAAAATGCACAGTTTGGTCTTCCATCTTCAACTTGATGTCAAATCTCCGCAAATCAATCAAATCATTCCCTATTCCTTTTAGACTGCAGCTAGAACTAGCACCTGTCTAACGCCATAGCGATAACAGAGCTGCGCATACTTCCGAAACCGCCGAACTACCATCGGGTGCCAAAATAAGTCATGACTTTCTGAAAACTCAATATTTCAAACAATTGAAATATTAAACGCCTCAGGGCAGCAGAATACCGAAAAATGGCATCTCGGATTTATTTAAAGTTTTTGTATTCCAACATTACCAAAACTAGGTGCATTCTCATTTCCGTATGCAAAGGTTAAAATTATTTCGGAGAAGCATTTGAGAACACAACGGCTCTAAACTTTCAATTTAAATAAGAATAACTGCAGCATGAAGAAGAAAAAAATCCTGTGGTCCGTTAAATTTGACTTGATTTGTTGTTTAAATTATACATCTTTTAAACATATAAATAAAACCAATTTTCGCTATTTGCAGTATTTTAAAAAAAAATAATTATAATTACTTTCAAAACCTATAATTTGTAATTATCAAATTGTCCGTAATTTTTTCTTTAAAAGGGAATTGTACTTCCTTAGTAATAAGCTAAATTATATGTGTAAACCGTAGAGAATTTGAATTTAAAAAAAAATTCCTACGGAAGAAATAATATGATTTTTTTTGTGCTCATTTTATATTGACTTCACAACATAGATTATATTAGATAGCTGAGAAATCGGAATTGGGAAATTAAAATGTGTATCTTCTTACTCCTTTACCGTTTTTTTATGTCCATTTTTGCTTCTATCACAGTACACTACACGCACGAGTGTAGTTTATGGCGTACACTTTGTTATACCGGCAGATGCTTCAACTGATAATGGCATGATGTACCAAGATGGTTTAATTATACGAGGAAGAATCCCTATGTCAAGTTTAGTTATGCATACCTAAAATCTCTGGTTTGCATTTTTTGTTTTTGTAGTGACAAGTTCTTCATTTCTAGGGAGACCAGACCTGTGCTGGGTTTGACTTATGTGTGCATTTATATACTTTTCAGAGATGCAAAGTCCATCTGCCATGGGCGGGAATTCTCTTGGAGGATGGTGATGTATTTTATACGTTGTAAAAGAGTATTCACTAGCTTTTTGAATTCTTGAAAGTTCTATAATTGTTTTCAGTATGTATCAGATACAATAAGTATTGAGGAGGAAAGTGTAATTAAAAAAGTATTTACTCAACTAAAATATATATATACATGATCTTTGAGAAAAATCGAAGGACTATTTAGAACACAAAGCTTATATTTATCTTTGCTGTATACTAGGAAAGTACATTTTGTAGAACTGAACCAAATGCAAAATTTATATGTTAATCTAATGGACCAGAACTTGTTTTATTCCTTCTGTGGTGTTGCTCATGTGCATCGGCTCCCGTAGTTTCACTAATTGGAAGTGGAACAATGTGTACATGTATATTTGCCAATGACAAATTCGTTTGTATGCATCTGTGAAACAAAATATGAATTTTCTCTTTATTATTTCTAACACTCATTGTAAAATAAAAATATTACTTTATCTAATTTTTATTATTTTTATTTTGCTTCTGGATATGTCTACTAACGAGACAAAATCAATGGGCAACTTATGACAGTATGCTAATCGTGAGGACGCAGGTGTTAAGGAGGCGAAAAAGTTATTTGCATTATATGTACAAACAAACCATCCATGCATAATCAGGGATTGGCAACTGAATCAATATTGGGAAAATGATAATTTTGTCTCGGTTCAAAACGATCGATCATTGGGGCGTCTTTTGATTTCAGGAGTTTCAGAATTGAAATCTTGATATCAGGCCTGGAGGTTTTACATCTTAATTTCTGACTTTAACGTAATAAATACATTTTATAATTTCTGCTCCAAATGATGGCAGACAACAAAAGCGAACACTACCCAGTTTTCCTCTAACATCCGAAAACGTACAGTCAGAAATTGATAATTATTGTAAACGTAGAATCGTGCATGTCATAAACAATTCAGATGTTGAAACTAATGTTAAGTCTCACGTCGCAACTAGTGATTGAAATACTCGATGGTTGGAATTTCGTAAAATGTTAGCTGCATTTAAAGAACAAAATACGAAATTTCCTCTTTTAATCCGATGACACACTTTAACAGCAGAATATGATTTTTTTTCCTTAAACAATATTAATAAAGCTTAACGCATAAAAATACGTTCATCACGGATTCGACAAAAATGTTATTCACAACTCTAGGTTGCAATATTACCATATCTTTGCTGTGCGAACAAATTCACGGTTACTTCAAACGATAAATGATATAACCTGTTATCTTTACTAAGAGGCACTGGCCTTTCAAAAGGATTTAATTTCCTAAGTGTAAATCTGTACGAAAGTAGTACCGAATGTAATGCAAAAGTTGGCGTAACTTTTTCATTAACTGACAGGGGTCCCTCAAATTGCACACTTTTGGTAGAGTAACTCTTCCTGTATTGTAACTCTTCTACTTCATTGAAGGTATATAATGTGTTCCAGGCAAGAAAACTTGCCGTCATTGATTTCGGTGCAGGTTGTCCGCCATCCACAGAAAGGTTTACGGGGATGACACCAGCAACGAGAGCAATGTGAACTGATGAATGAAGCAGTTTGAAAAAGGGAAACCAGCACTGAAGACAAACCACGCAGCGATAGACAATCAACTGCGACCATTGGAACGAATCATAAACGAGTGGATGGATTGATTTGCGTCAGGAGACGAGTCACAATCCTTGAGCTTTTTGTTTAGCTGTTTCGGGTCCTCGTCAGTTGATATCCGAATTGAAGGAGAAAAGGGTGGAAATCTTCTCTGATTGGCCGGAACGGCAACTCTTCACAAGCTTGACGCGCGTTCTTTCCTTTACGGAAGTAAAACAGTAAAATATGGCGAAAATGCACAGTTTGGTCTTCCATCTTCAACTTGATCTCCAATCTCCGAAAATCAACCACATCACTCACTATTCCTCTTAGACTGCATCTGGAACTAGCACCTGTCGAATGCCATAGCGATAAAAGAGCTGCGCATGACTCTAGTACTTCCAAAACGCCCAACTGCCATCGGGTGTCGAAATACGTCATGACTATTTCGACAATCCAATTTTTCTAAGAATTGAACTATTAAACACCTCAGGGCAGCGGAATACCGAAAAGTAGCATATCTGATTTATTTAAAGTTTTTGTATTCCAGCATTACAAAAAACTAGGGACCTTCTCATTTTCGTATGCAAAGGTTAAAATTATTTCGGAGAAGCATTCGAGAACACAACGGCTCTAAAACGTCAATTTAAATACGAATAACTGCAGCATAAGGGAGAAAACAAACATCTTTGGTCCGTTAAATTTGACTTGATTTGTTGTTTAAATTTTACTTCTTTTAAATATATAAATAAAACCAATTTTTGACACTTGCAGTTATTTTTACGGAAAAAAAAGTATAATTATTTTTAAAACTCATACTTATTATTTCTTCAAAACTGCTGACATATATTTTTTTAAAAGGGAATTGTTCTTCCTTAGTAAGAAGTTAAATTATTTCTGTAATCCGTAGAGAATTTGTATTTGAAAACAAAATTCTTCGGGATTACAGAAATACTATGAATTTTCATTGTATCTGTGTTCATTTTAATTTAACTTAACCGCATAGATTACATTTAACTAGCTGAAAAATCGGAATTTGGATGCTGAAAAATGTTTAACTTCTTTTATCATTTTTTTATGTCCATTTTTGTTTCTATCACAGTACACTATACGCACGAGTGTAGTTTATGGGGTACACTTCGTTATAACGGCAGATGCTTCAACTGATAATGACATGATGTATCAAGATGGTATAATTGTGCGGGGAAGGATCCCTATGGCAAATTTAGTTTTGTGTACCTTAAATCTCTCGGTTGCATTCTTTGTTCTTGTAGTGACAAAAACTTCATTTCTAGGGAGACCAGACCTGTGGTGGGTTTGACTAATGTGTACATTTATGTACTTTTCAGAGATGCAAAGTCCATCTGCCATGGGCGGGATTTCCCTTGGAGGATGCTGATGTATTTTATACGTTGTAAAAAAGTATTCACTAGGTTTTTGAATTCTTGAAAGCTCTATAATTGTTTTCAGCATGTATCAGATACAATAAGCATTGAGGAGGAAAGTATAATTAAAAAATTATTTATTCAACTAAAATATATATATACATGATCTTATATTTATCTTTGCTGTATACTAGGAAAGTACATTTTGTAGAACTGAACCAAATGCAAAATTTATATGTTAATCTAATGGACCAGAACTTGTTTTATTCCTTCTGTGGTGTTGCTCATGTGCATCGGCTTCCATAGTTACACTAATTGGAAGTGGAACAATGTGTACATGTAAATTTGCCAATGACAAATTCGTTTGTATGCATCTGTGAAACAAAATATGAATTTTCTCTTTATTATTTCTAACACTCATTGTAAAATAAAAATATTACTTTATCTAATTTTTATTATTTTTATTTTGCTTCTGGATATGTCTAACAACGAGACAAAATCAATGGGCAACTTATGACAGTATGCTAACTGCCAGGCCGCAGGTGTTAAGGAGGCGAAAAATTTATTTGCATTATATGTACAAACAAACCATCCATGCATAAT
Source organism: Macrothele yani (assembly GCA_039090855.1). Taxonomy (NCBI): domain Eukaryota; kingdom Metazoa; phylum Arthropoda; class Arachnida; order Araneae; family Macrothelidae; genus Macrothele; species Macrothele yani. The sequence goes on along the minus strand of CM077033.1, from coordinate 76,142,141 downwards.
CTGGGATTGGCAACTGAATCAATATTGGGAAAATGATAAACTGTCTCGGTTCAAAACGGTCGATCATTGGGGCGTCTTTTTATTTCAGGAGTTTCAGAATTAAAATCTTGATATCAGGCCTGGAGGTTTTACATCTTATTTTCTGACTTTAACGTAATAAATGCATTTAATAATTTCTGCTCCGAATGATGGCAGAACAACAAAAGTGAACACTACCCTGTTTTCCTCTAACATCCGAAAATGTACAGTCAGAAATCAATAATTATTGTAAACGTAGAATCGTGTATCTCATAAACAATTCAGGTATTGAAACTAATGTTAAGTCTCACATTGCAACTGGTATTTGAAATACTCGATATTTCAAAAATGTTAGTTGCATTTAAAGAACAAAATACGAAAATTTCTCTTCTAATCCGATGCCATAGTCTAACGGCAGAATGTGATTTTTTTTACCTTAAACACTAATAATACAGCATTACTCATAAAAATACATTCAGTACGGATTCGACAAAAATGTTATTCAGGATATTCAGTTGTAATATTACCATATCTTTGCTGTGCGAATAAATTTGCGGTAACGTCAAACAATATATGACAGAACTTGTTATTTTTTACAGAGAGGCACTGGCGTTTCAAAAGGATTTAGTTTCATAAGAATAAATCTCAACGAGGGTAGTACCGAATGTAATGCAAAAGTTGGCATAACTTTTGCATTAGCTAATAGAGGTCGCTCTATTGTAAATCTTCTGCTTCATTGAAGGTATATAATGTATTCCAAGCAAGAAAAACTTGCCGTTATTGATTTCGTGACGAAAAGAGGGAGCAAGTTATCCGTCATCCACAGAAATATTTTCGGGGATGACACCAGTAACGAAAGCAATGTGAACTGATGAAAGTAGAAGTTTAAGAAAGGGGAAACCAGCACTGAAGACAAACCACGCTGTGACAGACCTTCAACTGCGACCATTGACACAAATCATATACGAGTGGATGAGTTGATTCGCGTGAGGAGACGAGTCACAATTCTTGAGCTTTTTGCTTAGCTCGACTGTGGTCACAATGCCGGGGAATGGTGGAAGACTTAGGGTATCGAAAAGTGTTAGAAGTTTCTGGTCCTCGGCAGTTGACATCTGAATTGAAGGACAGAAGGTTGGAAGTCTTTTCTGATCTGCTGGAAGCGTTTGAAGTCAATGAAGACACGTTTTTCTTAGATAGAATAACAGGGGATGAAAGATCGGCGTATCTTTGCGATAAGGAAACGTAGAATTAATCCGTGAAACTCGGTCATAAATTTTTGGGATGACAGGGGTGTCAACCTCCTTTATTTTCTGAAATATGGCCGTACCGTGACCAGCGAGCGGTGCATTGAAACACTCAAAAGGCATAGGGAAGCCACAAGGAGGAAGACACTGGACAAAAAACTGAAAAGGATCCACGTTCACCACGGCAATAATAGACCATAAACATCTTTGGCAACAAATCAGGCGATCAGCAAATTAGGCTGGTCGGTAGTCACACATACACCGTACAGCCCAGATTTCGTGCACCCGGAATTCCCCGTGTTCGGTCTAATGAAGGACAGTCTCCAAGGACAACGGTTGGATGGCACAGACGAGGTTAAAAGAGCCGTGAAGAAGTGGGTACAACAGTCCACACCTGAATTTTTTGAAAGGCGATTCAAGAGTTGTGTTCAAAGATAGCGAAAAAGCATCGCTTTTGATGGGCATTATGTTTAGTCGTACTTTTGTATACAGGAAGAATTACTCTACTAAATAGTGCAATTTGAACGACCTCTGTCAGTTAATAAAACGTTATGCCCACTTTTGCATTATTTTCTGTACAACCCTCGTATTAAATTATAAAGTGCCTTCAAGAATATGCACTGTCTGATCACAGGTATTTGGACATTAGCTTTTCCTGAAATTACATGTAGCTGGAACGGAATTACTTTGGAATTGGTCCACCCATTGTTGATATCACAGCCTCCACTCTGATGGGAAAGCTTTCCACTAAATAATGGTATATTACTACGAGAAATGCCTTCCACTGTGCCACGAGAGAATTTGTAACGTCTGTTACCGATGCAGGATGTGCGATCTGGCGTGCAGTAGGCGTTTCATATCCCATGGGTAGAAACTGGGACACTGGAAGCCTGTCAAGAACTTCGAAACCCGTTTTTGAAAGTATTACTCTAAAAAAGGCCCTTCATCGAACTGTTGCAATAATTTTCGGCGTTCCGAATTGTCAAATATACTATTTTAAAACACATCCTTAAATTTCTAGGGTACTTCAACTATGGAGCACTCTGCCAAAACCAGTGAAAACCGTCCCAGAGCACATACCTGCTTGAAAAATTTCACATCTGGCACACAATAGTCCAGCTGGTGCCATTCACCAGTCACCCACCAAACCCATAATCTTCCTTCGAATCTCTAGATGGTGAAATGTAATTCAACAATTCAGATAACTCGCTTCCACTACTAAAATGTTAATTACTTCAGAGCTTTTCATGCCGTCAATCAACGTTTTGGTTTGATGTAGCTATTTTTTGGTTTGTTTGTGGCTGATAGTTCATAAACCAATTTCCCATTCAGAGCTCTGTACTTACAATTAGTGGTGCTAGTTTTACTTTCACTGCCATTTTGCTACTCTGTCGAGTCCAAGCACCGGGATTCGGTCGCATCTTAATCTTTAGCCCTTTGCATATATATATATATATATATTTTGAATACCAGTTCGCAAATGATCCATTGTTGCTCCTAGACGTTTTTACTTCAAAAGAACTTCTCATAAAGTTGATCGGGTTAACTTTAGGATGATGGAATTTCCCGAACTTGTTGCTAAGATGGCATATTTTGTCCTTACCAGAAGAAATCTTATTAAAGTGGTTCGTCGTTATTAATTGAATTCTATTACACTAATGTAAACCAGGTATTCTACGGCACACATTGGTTTCCAAGATAATTTTTCTTTTGTCTCAAAGTTCTAAACTCCCTGTGAGGCATAGTGCCTTAGTGAGTTTCTCTGAATTCCCCCAATCCCTCTCACCCATAAGGCGCAGGCGGTAGGTGAGCACAAAGTTTAATACACAGAAGCAACTGCAAAACCCCCAGCCGTTCATGAGTTCTAAAGACTTTTCTTTCAAAATCGTTTGGATGAAAATTACAATTAAAACAAATTAATGTTATTATATTTAAATGAATTTCAAAATATAATAGTGAAGGGTTTGGGATATTATTCTTAATTACAGTTATTTCTGCTGTTAAATACATGATTTCGTTACTTTCTTCGCAACTTTCATGCGAATTCTTCTTTCCATTAAATTTCAAAGTTAAATTAATAATTATAAGAAAATAAAAATTCTTATAATTATTAATTTAAAAATAAAAACTCTTCCTTATCCAGTTTTCCACTAATGACTTTTATTTTACGCAACTCTTGTGGACAGTAAAGCAGCTAAATATCTTTCTGTCTGAGAATTTTCCAAATGCATTGATATACTGTTTCATTTGAACTAAGGTAAATTCAAAACACGTCTCAAAATTAAATAAAATTCAATAATATACTCGCAGCTCTTAAATGTCATCATTCAACAATAAAAGCACTTGTAGCGGACTCTGACTACGGAGGCCCATTTTCATCAGAGTCAAATGTACAGTGAGTTATGACACAATATTCCAGTCGCCAGTATTCAAATTACAAGTGTCGTAATCCCACCGTACCCTTTCTGTTGGCTGGTAACATGCGGGATAAAATTCGCTCAAATTTAAAATATAAACTAAACTTACGATTCCTGAAAGGTGCGACGGCCCTCTCAAATTGCAGGCTGTTCGTAGTTTTACCACCTCGGACTTGTTTTTGAAGCTACTAATCACAACTGACAATAAGCAGCCCACAAGCCGAGCCATTTACTTAATACCATGACCCACTCATTTGCCATTACAATTTTATCTAAAAGCCGTTCTGGTCGCAATGGTTTGGCTCTTCTGGGTATAAGCCGTTGCACGAGAACATATCTTTGGTTTTGCGATGTCTCACTTTAGATATCTCTGTTAAGAAGTATTCATTAAGGCTTCTTATCTTTTGAAGCTACATTGACATATTATAGAGCTGTGATTACCAAGGGTTAGGAGAGAAGGTTCAAATCTAAAAATTGGATAAACCTCGTGAAGCCGAATTGGAAAAACGAATAGAAACCGAAGATCAGCCAACGCAGATATTGTACATTTTCAATGAAATAAAATGTATCGAAATCTAATTTTATATAACCTGTTTTTTTAATATGAAAATTTTCATATAATATTTAAAGATATTTATACACATCTAAAATATATATAAAACTAAACTTAATGAAGAATAAAGTTCAGTCTTTAGCAAGGTAACTTTATGACATAAGCAAATTGACTTTACGGTATATAAATCTGAAAGAAAAATCAATGAGAAGAATGTTGTTGTTACTGGAAGGATTTAGGAACATTTTTGGTGTTTGAGTTCAGGGTGAACAACTGAACTTTTTGAAAGTCTGACATATAGTTGTCGGTCAATAGTGAACGAAGCTTTAATTTCACATATTTAATTTTGGAGTAAGGTTGTTCACATAAAATGTGTGCTACCAGTCAACATCGTTCAACACAGTTCTGGACGTTGTCATTGACAAGAACTGTGGCGAACTGCTTACTTTTCACGGATCAAATGTTCGGTAACTGACATACCTGAGGAATAGACGTATTAGGAACATCACAGAACACACATCTCTAAATTGCGCTAACCCTTTAATCCTTTAATATATCTTCTTATTCCTTTTGGGCAGTTAAACATATTTTGCAGTTGTTGCGCAGTCTTACCTCGATTTTAAGAGAAACTTTGATGACTCTCAATGAGTAATGCCATTTGTGATTTAACAAAATAACCCTTTCTTATTTCAGAACTTGCTTCACGGATGTGTTTTCTTTTCTCTCTGAGATTTGTTTCATTCTGTAAATTTCATTTGGCAAATAGGGAGAGGAAGAACATAAGCAAAAGAACGGAATGTAGCAAAATACTGAGCGATTGGGCAAGTTGCTGCTGCTGAACAACACTTCATTTGTTCCCAAAGCGGTTCGAGCTGCTTTGACACGGTGAATGAAGCTATATGATTTTTCGGAAAAAATGTTAGTGTTTTTAACAAAACAATAAGAGAACCTGAATTGAGCATTTGTGCTACCGTTTTAAATAACATTTTACTTTAAAAGATTAATTAGAAGGAAGCATGAATATATTTTCTTTTCACTGTAACGAAAGTTTCATGAAGATGCATTTTGTTTCAGCTTGCCTCGTATACTAAAACTGCAACACAATATAGAATTGGTTGAAATGTTCTGCAAATTCTAAAGGGAAAGTTTCCGTCGTGATAGATTAGAACTGAAAAACAAAAACAAACTTTTTGTTCGTTACAAAAACTGCATATGTCGAGTCATACAATATTGGCCATGCTGATTACAATCTGCTGGCTAAACTGTGCCATCGGTCATAGATCTCTAGTAACCTGTTGTTTCAGTGTACAAGAAGCCTTCATTTTGTAATATATATTTTGCTACACGAAATTAATCACACTTACTTTAAAAAGTAGTTATTTTAGATTTACTTCTGTACTTTGGTTACACTACTTCCCTTTTTAGAGTCCAATTGTAATCAGCTAGCAGCATTTTAGGGCTCTATTTTACTTTATAGCGGTTTTCTGTTGTATATATGTCCATATGAAACAGTTCTCCCTGCTCATCGCTTACAGCTTCTAAGTTCTGTGTGAAAAAGTCCAGATACGAGTTAAGGAAATGTATTTTAAGGGACATATTACTTCCCACGCCTTATAATTTTCTAGAAGCTCAGTAACACGTTCCTCATACTTTTCCGCTTTCCGGTTACCTAAAAATTTCAGTACCGCATCGTTTTGCTAAATGAAGGTCAGGAATCAAACCTTATAATTCTTCCTGACTTATAAGGTGAGGCACAGAATCTTCTGAGAAACCAGGTTCTTGCTGTACTTCAATATATTCTTCGCTGTGAGGATTTATTTCATCAGTATCACTATCATCTAAACGCCATGACTGTGGAGGTAGAGGATTAGGGATACCCGGGCCATAACTAACAGGTCTTATGGCTGAAACAAACTAGCTACTGAACCGTGTCTTTGGTCTTAGCACTCATTCCAGATATTTTAATGATGGAGAAGTAACAGTTTGTTGAGTGGTCTTTCGGTTCTCTAAAAACCCATTGATACCGCAAATGGCATTTGACGTGATTCTTTCATTCAGCCATGCAAGAAAGTTACACATGAATTACAACAAATGAGACGTGCCCAAGATTAATCCTCATCCCCCATTATGCATTGAAAATAAAATTCATACGATTTTCTAATCAACGGTGTGAAACATCCCCTTTGAAATTTTTACGTAAACTGTCCACAAATGTAGCAGAAATCATATGGATGGTTCACACAAGAACTCGACATTATTTAACGTACACTTTGTATAATCCACACTACTTTTAAAAACCACGAGGAAATCTAGTCTTTCAATACCGATTGCATGCATTCAGATATCAACAATTCTGCTTTGTTCATCCTTCCCAGAAGGAATTGCACAAGAGGAAGTAAGTGATGGAGCCTGTATGTTTCCTTCCAGAGACACGTCTATCCTGATTGCAAACAGACATCTCCGTTGTGAAATATAGAGAAATTCCTTTAAGTAACACAACATTCACATCAATAGAGAGTTCCATTACGAGAAATTGGAGCCTAGTAGATTAATTCTGATTTCATATTTATTTTCAGCACCCGTAAATACATACAAAACCGTTAAAGTTTTATTTTTAACAAAACCATTGTTGTTCAGTGTTAAAAGAATGGCATGTGGCACATTAAAAATAAAAACTAGCTGTCTTAATATTTAGATTTCAAACGTGTTTTCAAAGAGCAGATCTGTATTTGAAGTCTAATGAAACTATATGATGGTTCGTATCTTCAACAACCGTTAGGCGAAATATGCACGCTTTCTTTGGTTATTAAAGAAAACCAAACGTCTGAGTGTGTTTTGGGAGGTAGGGTAAGGACACCAGTGTCCAACCGATAAGCTATAAGCTGTAGCGCGTGCCTACTTTAGGGTCAGTAATTCCAGGTAAGGGAGACGAACCGTTCCGTAAGACAAAGAAATCATCTATACCTCACTGGGATTCGAACCCAGACTCATCTCGAACCAGTGGTCCGATATCAGCCTTTAGATTACTGCATCACTTGAGAAGCCTGGATGTCTTTGCACTCCGGTCTGAGGTGACCACTTTTAAAATAACCTCGTTATCATGTCTGCTAAGACAGGAAACACGGCAGCACTGTATTTTTTATTTATTTTTTATTGGAGGTTTAACGTCCACCGGGAGCAACTCAAACGGGCTATAAGCAGTCGCCGTTCCCTATTTTAGGGTCACAGGTTCCAGGGAAGGAGGCAGCCAAAACCGTAAGACAAACAGACAGACGCAACATCCATGTCTCACCGAGATTCGAACCCTGACCCTTTCGTACGAATAATCATAGGTCATCGGTTAGACCACTGCGCCAGCGGGCCAGCCAGCACTGTCTTGATCATTGATGAATCAAGTTATCCATGAAATTAAATAGTGCACTGATATTAGTGTGATGGGGGCGAGGAACCGTTTACCAGTCCAGGAACATATTCAAAAGTAATGATTCCGGTAGTGGTAGCGTGACAGCATGCGGAGGATTTCCATTGCATTCATACATCGACATTCGCTAAAGTCTCTGTGACGGGGACATAGTATCTCAGATAAATCTTTACCCCATATGAGGTTATATTCTCGTGCAGAAAGCTTGGATTTAATCTAAATGTGCAAATGCTCCTGCTCCCAGAGAAATTGAAATTGATTGAGAACGGGCATCTACAGTATATCTTACATTTAGCTGCGATATATCCCTAAATATACAGTTGTTTGATTTCCACTTGGATTTCCCCCTGCAATTCCGACATAGTTAGTTATGGGAACGGTAAAGGTTTCTATTAGTAAGTTGCAACGGTGGAAAAAGAAACCAGATAATGTGATTCATTCCTATGTTGGTAATGATTGCTGGACACTGGTTATAGACAATCATGAGAAAGGTGTACAAGTGACACGCAAAGTGCTGTCGGACGTTAAAGCAGACATTTACCGGTGCATGTGGTACGTACGTATGATAAACTGTTGAGGATATGTCTCGAACTATAGACAATTTTGCATGTCCACTGTCCCATATGTCGTCAGCACCTCGAGATCTATAAGAAATGAATTTAATCGGGGGGGGCAAGACGTTTTATGAAATTTTTGTCCAGTGTAATCTGAGATATGTGCATGTGCTTCGAAATAAGCCTAAATGATTAGTTTTTACTTAAATACAGTTTGAGTATAAATACCTGAAATTTAAAGTGCATGATATCGTAACCAAAAATTGGTCTCATAACTAAAGGAGAGATGTTTAATATAATTACTTTGAAGGAATTTATTGAAATTCTCGCTTGTCATATTTAGAATCTAAAACGAATGTTCACAAATTACAGGCTAAGATTATGTGTTATAAGAAAAATCAAAAGACATTTGCTCATTTGATTTTCGGCACGCTAGTTGGCTGTCAACAAAAATCTTTTTCAAGATTTCACCGCAAAATAATAAAAAAATATTATATATATAAAAATCTTTGAGATAATCTTTTTAATGTTATTACTTGACCAACAATTATGTTCAACGAAACGAAGGTCATGTAAGGATGGCTTTCGTTTAGAATTAGGTCGGAGGTGTTGGGAACTGAAGTGCTGACATGCACATTCTGGTATGCCAAACCTAGTGCCAAACGGAAGGCTCCAATCACTCAGCATACAAATACAACAGAATATGTCATAGTAAATATCAATAAATTTTTTTCTGGTTTTCTGTAAAATAAACATTTTGCTCTTACGTGAAAAGTTGCTCTGTTTGATACATTTGCTTTGAATTTGTGATCAGGAGGACCTTTGGTTGGTGGTGAAGAAAATTGTATTTGTTTTGGTTTCGGCTAGGTTATAATACTTTTAATATATAACGAAACCAGGCGCCAATCGTACCAAAGCGACGAGGTGGATAAGCACACTCTGATCAAACTCGAATAACAAAGTATTTCCTCCTTTAAAAAGGTTCAGTTATTGGCGGTAAATTAATAAAGTTCTCTTCAATAATATGGAAACTGTTCTTGCATTCATTCATTTCCGTAGCACTTATTTCCTTCAATAAGATGACATCTGAGTATTTATCACATTGTTTTAGCCATTCCTTTTAAAGCGGGGACTTAACATGACGTTTTGTTCCGAAACCTAAAATTATAGCTAAATATGCTGCTCATTGTAAAACCATTTTCGAATTCAGACAAATAGCTGACGACTCGGTTGGTTCTGAAGCAAAGTAATGAAACTTTATAAAGAGCATGTAAGATTTAAAAGTAATGACGGAGAAATGATGGACGACATTTACCTAAATAACATAATTTTAAAATCACCATCTGCAATTTCATTTAATGTTAATATAAAACGGTTTATACTTTGGAAAATGAATTTTTGTTTTATAGAATTAGGTTAAACGTTGTTAGGAACCTCTGCGATGTCCAAAGGTTATTAATATTCTAAGAACATCTAAAATTAAAATATAAATCCCTGTACCGGTGTTGTTTTTCTGCTGACAATTAGTTCGATCATCGGCTCTTCAACTCTCAAGCCTTTGGAAAAATTTTACATTCAAACATTTTATTTCTTCTTTTTTCTTTGAAATTTCGGGATTTCATCAATGCTCTCAAAAACTTGATGGGTTTGACATATAAATGTTCGGCTCGGGGAAATAAGTTGTCTGAATTTGTTAGCATAACAATTGTAATAAAAAGTAAATAAATAAATTCCAGCTTTGTATTTTTTACAGGTATAAACTAGGATTCCACTTAATAAAAATAAGTGAAATGTTCATTTTGAGTAAATATATTTGCTGCCTAGGTGGCTCAGTTTCCTAAGTGTTTGCTTCTGTCGATTTTTCCGAGATGTGTTCGGGTTCAAATCCCGGTCAGGCCCTTTCTTACAGTACTGACTATCTTTCTTCTGTGGAAATGGTGGGCCTAATTTAGGGTCGGGAAACTGATTATGTACCGTGGATTTGCTCATGCCGATCGTTAAACCGCGTAACTATATAAACTGACTATTTCAGAAAAGACAGAAATAGACTTTTGTCTCTTCAACTCTTGCTCATAGAGGCATACTTTCAAATAGAAAAATACTCAAAATGACGTAAAGATATACGGCACGTCAGCTGCACTCCTGTGTGTAGAATTTGGATAAAAATAAAAAACATGCTTCCGTTTCTCGTCCGCAGGAAAAAGTCCAATGAATAAGTTGCGTATTGTCCTTATTATGTAAAGAAATTAGACCTTCCTGTTGTTACCATTGTTATGGTTTTATACAGTAAAGCTGGTTAAAACGTCACTGAATGATTAAGTTCAATTTGATTAACATTTCGAACACACGATGAACGTAATTAAAAGTAAAGGTTTATTAACGTTATTAGCCAATAATACATTGTTCGGCAGAAGCTCGTGTCGAGGTCAAGCTTTAACAGACTGCCTGACTAAATACTGCGCAAGCGCGCCAGAACGCAGTGATAAAATTAGCAAGGTTCATAAACAGGAATTGCAGAGATTACCGGAACAGAAAAATTAGCAAAATAACCGTTAAAAGTTTTTTTCGAAAATTAACGCAGGGAAGTCGTAGATTAAACACTTTCAAGAAGTGGAACTCTTGCAGGATTTCAAGCCAGTAAGTGCGAAATTCGAAATTGTGTGGGATATACTTCCGTATCTGGCCTGCGTCGTCTGCTACAACTAAGCAAGTGCCGATAGGTGCCGCTTCCGCTGCTTCGCCGCCGAATCTGGTAACTGCGTTATGTCAGAATCGTTTGTTCCGTGCATGAGATCTGTTCGCTGACCTGTGTTTAGATATTTTTTGCTTGTGTTGCCCCTGATTCTCTATGTCCTGCTTCGTGTTTCTTCTGTTGTTGTTTGTTTTGCGTGTGTTTTCACCAAATGGAATTGGAAGTGCTTTTCCCAAGAAGTTTCCCAGGATGAGGAGACGTGTTTCGTTTTTTGAGCGGCAGGGATTGATTCCAACCAGTAGAACATGTTTCTAAGGTCGTCATTCCGTAGGATTAGGATTGCAGTACTCAGAACGAAAAAGGTAGTGATGGACATTTGTATTAAACAACTCAACACTGGTATCGCATCCAATAAAGGTAATCCGCTGACCTCACTCTCTGGTTCCTTACTTGCAATAAAAAAATCTTTAACATGTGCCACATAATCTTAGTAAGAACTGCGCATTAGTCATATGGAATTGATGTTACCCTAATATTTCACAAATATTCCCAATGCATATTTAATATTGTATAGAAAGACAGAACGCCATATTTAAACACAAACTTTATATTCTTAGCATATGTCTTTTGCGTTACATTTTCCTGTTATTTGAAATTGATCATATTACACAATTTTAAGCAGTTTTAATATAATTTCGTATTGGTAATTAGTAATGAAAATTAAAAAATAATAAAATAGTAATAAAAACAACGTATCCCAATTTGAAGGCATTTTTTCCTTAGTCCGTTTTACCGCTATGGCCCTTTTTTATTTAGAAGTACATCACTGCTTTGAGGCGATGAATTGGATCATAAAACATTTCTTCCCTGAACGTAATTCATTTTTTCAACAATGTATATGCTAGAAAGATAGGTTTACATTCCGCACAAAACTCGCCTTTACCGTCCCTATAAATGTTTCAGAATACAAAAAAATCATCCTTCACGAAAGGCCCTTTTAACGCCCAGCCAAAATACCTCAGACACATTTGTCTGGTGAATATACCTCAGTCTGTGTTTTTTGTATTGCCTGATAGATGGCCGAACTATATCACTCGGGAAACCTTCAATTTCTCGTGATTCCGGTTTGCTCTGTTGCAGCAGATGACGATGGCCAGGTATGGAAGGACATCTGGTTTACGGGCATTCACAGGAAAGGGACAAAAGAAAAAATGGTGTGAAACACACAGCGGTGTAAAACCCAGGTATTGCACTTCCCTCTCTCTTTTCTTTTCAGGGATTACTTCGAGAGTAATAGCACCAGCCGCAAAAAGAGTACACAGAGCAGAGATAGCAGGCAGTCCCGAACAAGGAACAAGAAGAAAGGATTCGGCTTAGAGAGAAGAAGAGGCAAGTGAAGAAGGGGCTAGTGTGCTCCTGACGTTAAAGTAAGAGTTCGATTTATTCGCAAAACAGAAGAGAACAACTTCAAATCATCTTAGAGCCCATTTAACCAGGTGTTACTGAAACGCCAACAGAGTGGGGAAAAGACCATCAACAAATTACGGCGAAGTGGAAGAGAATTAGTAGACTAACACGGTATAGACAAACGAAGTACTGGAGGATACACTCGATCTCTGGTAAACATTTGCAAACCCTGTTGGAAGGCAAGAGATAGACTTTCTGTTCACCCTGTGAGAAACCGAAAAAAGGATCCATCCCGAATTAAGAGTAGGTGTTTCAAAACTAGCCAAGATTCGTAGAACAACTGCGCCTGCGTGATCTCAGTGCTATCTTGTGGAAATAAACTGTTATCTATCTCTGTGTGTGTGCGGTGTGTGTGTGTGTGTGTTGTAGTTCCAGATCCGTATGAAATCGACGGTGCGCCATAAATTAATGCCCGATGATTTCAGAGTGGGTCTACCACTTTAACTTGGACAGAATTTGCTCAGAACAATTAATGAGAATTTCACATAATTTAAAATACCATGTATGGTTATTCACAAGAACGTAAACTTTCAAAAATAAAACAAAGATCTTCGCATATTTCTGCAATCGAGAGAACTTGTGCAAACAAGAATAGCTGCTTACTCCCTTTCGCCGCTAAAAGTGTGTCATGAAATTTTAGAAACTACGCACAAAACGTTTCTTGTAGAAGAGAGAACAGGCAATATAATTTTCAGATTGATCAATTAGAAGAAGAGGTATACAGCACAACGTGATGAAATATGTGCTTCTTAGTGGAGAAGCCGTGCTTTACTTAAAGGTGAGCCGTGCTTTACTTAAAGGTGAAAGTGGAGAAGCCGTGCTTTACTTAAAGGTGAAATGGGGAGTGCCTTCGAAATAAAGAGTATCGTACAGAGAGAATTATTTTCCTAAGAATTTTTAGAATTGAGTTGTCTTCTAAACAAAAATGGACACTGATATTTTCTGGTCACAGAATTTCGAATAATGTAAAATTAGAAAACATGCGAAAATTATTGGTCACAGCAAAACATATGCTAAAAAAACTGTCGAAAACATTTTCACGGAGGAGCGTTAGAGAGAAAAAAATTGCCATTTGGGCCCTTTGCGGAAAACTTTGCATGATTTAAAGAATATAATATCCATAATTTTTTCTACAGGAAATGGCTTACATGGAAGGAAAATCTTCTTGACCACGATTTTCTTTTAGTTGGGTGTTTAACGACCAAAGTGAGAAACTCAATGGGGTATAAGCAGTGTCCCTTCCGCAATAGAGGGCACTGATTCCAGGGAGGGGACAGAGTCACAAGATAAACAGATCATCGAAGAATCCGAAGCTTCTTCAACGAAAGGTCAGAAACCTGAGTTTTGAACACTGCGCCACTAGGACGTCTAGGATTTTCAGAAAATAACATCCAGGGATGGAATTTTTCATGAAGAATATAAGTTTTATTTTTTTTTTCATTATGTTCTTTCTTTTTTAAATTAAAACTTGAATTGTAAACTTAGTTTTGGACTACTAATGTAAAACCTTTATTTTTTTGAAAATACAGAATTTGAGAGATATTTGCTTACCTCCATTTCTCCAAAATAAACAGAATAAACAACAGACACAGATTACGCTTAAATTAGCTAAATTTCAAAGCTGGATATATGTATAGGATTTCATAAAATGTGAAGGAATCAGATAAAATTTAAGCATTCATTTTTCAAGTTTGGTGTTCCTAAAGTAATTAGAAACACATAATAAAATGTATTTTAAACGTGGTAAATAACTTTTATGTGAGAACTGATTTCTATTGATTATTTTTCCGGGTCAACTAATAAAAATTAAAAAAGCATCCGCTGTCTTCAGTAATTGGTATGTTTCTATTAAATGTGCCTAACTGACTAGTCGGCTGTTAAGTCTGACTAATTGACTACGCGCTTGTTAAATCAAAATTCTTAAAAATGATGAATACATATCTCAGATAATAATGCCATTTCTATCAGAAAGATAAATTACTCAATCATACAGAAGAGCCAAACATTTTGACCACCTGCCTGATTGGAGGTTGGTCCGTCACGTGCAGGCTAAACAACACGCACCCTGCGAAGTTTCGACACGACAAGGTTTTTAAAGCAGTCTCAATCTGGTGAGTTTAACCTCGCTTCTCATGAAGGCCTAATTGAGCCTGAAGAAATGTACAAAAAATTATAGAGTAATATTCACATATAAGAGTCTTGATAAATATTATTGCAAACGTATTTTAAACGTGAACACTGTAATATTTAAAACTGATTCCTGCTGATTTAGTACGCTAAGGCTTGGGAACTCCACGATTACTGAAAAACAGCAATTGCAGGAGGTGTCTACGAAAATTCACTGTACTAACGCTGCTTTAAGGGACATAAAGTAATCAAAAGAAACATACGTTCAGGCATGCTACAAGTGAGAGATATTTCGTTCAATAATTTTTGGTTTAATTAAAAAAGTAAATAGGTATATATAGTACCTCAAGAATTAGCAAGAAGAAGTGGATATGTTATATGTCCCAGTAGGGTCATTCAATGTCAAATCACCCTATGATGATTGCTTGACATTTTCGAATATTTCTTATATTTTGCATACAATATTCCCAATATATTGGCTCTTCAAAAATAGAAATGTTTTTTTACAAGTCTTAGTTTTTTCTTGGCGGCAGACTTTGATGGGCTCAGGCTCGCGTTTTTTGACTAAAATCGCGATTTACGTAAAATTTAAAAAGTGTTTTACCATTAGAGCTATCATGCTCAAATAAAGATAATTTTTTTCTACATGACATGTTCAACATGTTTTACTAACAATGTTTTAGCTATCTCTTGTGCAAATACATACAGTGGCTCTTAAAATATTTAAAAATTTCTCTCAAATTTCTGACTTCAACCACATTTTTTTAAGAATGGTAAAATTCTCACATTGCAGTCTTTGTATGTTTACATGTATCTAGTACAACTATTAATTCACAAAACTCGAAATCTGAGACTATCATCCTTTATTCCCATGGACCTCTAAATAGAGCCGAACCTTAAAATGGTAACTTTTTGTTCTCGAGCGTCACACGTCCAGAAGGTCTGGTGTCATTATGTGGGTTGCAATTACCTACGATGCCATATCAATTTGGTGTTCATTACAGGCACTTTGACAGCCCAACGTTACGTTAATGTGGGCCTTCAACCAGTGGCTTTATCTTTCTGAACGATAACTCAGGTACGATTTTTCAACAGGACAACGCTCGTCCGCATACTGCTGCTATCTGGAGAGTTTGCCTTCAAGGCACTGACACTCTGCCATTGCCTACCGCATCGCCAGACATATCGCATATTGAAAATGTGTTTGATGCTACTGCACGCGTTTGCCACACTCCAACCCTACCGAAAAATCTTCACGAAATGCATGAGAAGATTCAAGCTGCATGGGATGGCTTATCGCAGGGCATCTGTACTCCCTGCCGAGACGTCTAGCACGTTCTGTCAGCAAACATAGCGGCAAGATGCCATAGAGCCATTCTACATATTGTCGTGTAGCTCAATACATATTGCCCATATCAGTCTCAATGTTTAATCATTCGTTGTTCCAGGTAACTTTTACCTTCCTCCCGAATAGCATATCAGTCCAGCATGTCCTACTGTGGGAAACTATTTTTGAACAGTGAGTGTATTAAATATTTGAACTCAACATAGGTTTTGCGTTTTCTGACGTTTCCTCAATACATGCAATTACATGGTCGAATCACATTATTGTGACCACCAGTTAATATTCATAGTAACCGTCGTATGCAGCTCGGACAGCTGCTAGAAAGAATGAGAGTGACTCAATAAGCTGCTGGAAGTTTTTCAAATGTATGTGGAGCCATGCTCACTGCAGTGATTCTGAGAGCTGCTTGAGGGTGCGCGGTGTAGAGTCCATAGAGCTAACAATGCTATTGATGTGGTCCCATAGATGCTCAATTGGGTTTAGAAAATGTGAATTAGGGGGACAAGGAAATAATTTTAAGTCTGTATCGTGCTTTTCCAAGCACTCTAGGAGATTTCTAGCTGTGTGACACGCCACACTGTCGTGTTGGAAGATTCCATTCACCCCAGAGAAGACAATCTGCATGCGTTGGCGTACGTGCCTAGCTAGGAGGGGTTCATAAGGAATTTGGACCATAGTGCTCTCCACAGGTATGTGTGGATCCAGGGAATACCACGAAAACATTTCCCAGACCATAACGCTGCCCCGTTTTTCCAGCAAAGTTTGTGGAGTGTTTGTTCTCAGATGCTTCTCGCTTTATACTCCAACGTTCGTCCGTTCAATGAAGCAGAATACGTGATTCATCGAGAAAGCAATCCTTGCCATTCAGCGCAGGTCCAATTCCGATGCTACCGTGCAAATATAAGCCGTTTCTGCTGATGCACCTTCGGTAACATAGGTGAAGTGGCCATCCATCAGCGTTGGAGCCCTTTACACAGCATGGTTCCCTGAACTGTTGTTTTAGACCCACATTATGTAGCCTCCTGGTCCATTCGGCCAGTGAGTTGCTCTCCTGTAGCGTGTCGGTCGGCCCTCTGGCACCTTCGCAGCCGACATTCAGCTGTTACATCATTTGCACGCAGTGCTCCGCGGTTTTCACGTCGCTTATTCGTAATGGTGGCATTTCTCCAAACAGGATACACTTTAAACACACCAGAATGCGGATATTTCATAACCTGCGCTGTTTCAAAAGACTCCCACCATTGGCCTGAAAGTCTATAATAATCCCTTTTTGCAAATCTAAAAAATCGCTTCTTTTATCCACGACAGCAACGCCTCATATATTTTCAGGATGCCTACAGCACACTTAATATAGTTTCAAGCCAACTCACGACACGCGCCTAATTTTATTGTCTACACGCTGTTGACTTCAAAAGTAGGAGGTTGTTACAATACTGTGACTGGGGCGTGTGAAATGCAATAAATACTAAGGCATTACAGCAAAACACTTTTAATTTGTCTGCTAATAATAAACTGAATTTGCTGCTGCACCATACGGCAAATAATTTCTTGCCGCCACGGTGGCGCAGTGATGTAAGCGATGGCCTGTGATCATTCGTCCAAAAGGGGTCCGGGTTCGAATCCGGGTGAGGCATGGATGTTGTGTTTGTCCTACGGCACTGGCTCACTCCCTTGCCTGGAACCTGTGACCATAAATTAGGGACGGACGAATGCGTATAGCCCATTGAGTAGCTCACGGGGTTCGTTAAACCCCTGGTCAAAAAAAAAAAGAATAATTTCTTGAATGCGTAATTCGGTAAAAGACTCCGGGTACATTTTCATGTAGTAACTTTAGAGCTGTTTGTGCACAACATAAATCAGGATTTCAAAAACTTCTCTAAAGTGCGACAACATGTTTAGATCCACAGAATAAAACTTTTATTTAATAGTTATTTACAGCAAAGTGAACGATTTTGAATAATTTTCGGTAAAAGTTTCGAACATTTAAATAGATATATCTCTTCTTTCTATTGTTTTCGTTGAGATGTCAAAGATTGGAAAAATGTTATATTAGTTAGAAAAATGGCTTAAAAGTCATTGTGAGTAACTAAAGTATGGTTAAAAGAAATCTATTATGAATATCCTATTTGTAGATAGCTCTCAGAAGTTTTAGTTTAGATATAGAAAACAGCCTGTCTCTTTTGACAACAAGCGAAATGCAAATTAAGATAAATAAAACATTTTGACTTTCGGCGAACGGTTTCGTTAAATGGTTGCTTTACAAGTTACATGAATATCATTACATATAGGGAAGATTACGATATTTTACAACTGAATCATATTTCAATTGTTTGCAAGTTTTCGAAATAAATTTGAAGAAATAAAAGACATTAGGATGTTATTCTCAAATGGTTTTGTATAACTTATTTCGTCCAAAGAAAACTATTCACACTTAATAGCATGCGGAAACAGTTTGTCTTGGATAATTATAAAATTATCGAGAAAACAAAATCAGTGTGTGTGTGTGATACTTATTTTTGAAAAGTATTTCATCTTATATTAATAATTGAAATTATATTTCTTGAGGTTCAGCACGTGCTGTGTAATTAAATGTAATGCCAAACACTTTGTCAATATAAAAAAACATCAGTTGTGCTATGACACAGACGCATATATTTGTTTTTGTTAAGCCGAATGTATCTTTAATTTACAATAGGTGTCTTAACTCTTTGATACGCAATGGCTTGGTTAAAAGAAAAAAATAAGTACAGAAATAATGCGAAGAATAAAATTCCTGACTAAAATAGCTTATGGAAAGCTCAATTTGTTAGATGGTTTTAAAAACAGCAATCTTAGTTCAGATATTAGCTATTGGAGATTAAAGTGTCAGTACACTTGAATCATAATTTTGGTCAAATTCTTCTCTATGGCCGAAGAAACTGTTCAGATATCCTTAACAATATTTCAGAAAGATAATAGCCACTTAGGTTTATCAAAGGCTACATGTTTGCTAACATGATGCATTAGCTTTGGTGTTTATCTGTTTATGCCATGCGAACGAAAGGACGATATTAAATAATAGACGGAACTCCTGTTTCCAAAATGAGGGTTATTTACTTAGATTTTTAAAATACCTGTGAGAACTACACCATCTTCTACATGTATTTTGTAAAGAAAAAGATGTACATTTTTATGTTGGATGAACACATGATAAGTGAAATGTTTTTGTTCTTACTCTAACAAAGAACTGACTCTTCAGTCATCAGCTTTTATTACTTTTTGTAAAATTGGCCTAGTATTTGAAATACAAAAAAAAAATCGCAAGCAACATATCCAGCTACCCGCACACACAACCGTAAAATTACACTGATATCTCTGATGGCCGAAGTTACACTTCTTTGACCTTTCTTTCTTCCGGTCGTGACGCACGCAACTACCTCAGAACTTACGCACATGTCAAGACGTCGAGTAGCAACGAAACGTTTTTGCCGGCGTAAGCTTAATTGAGAAACTTTCAGCTCCGGAGCAGAAGGTAAAGATTTAGAAGCAGACAACCGACAAATTTTGGTTTCACATGGTCTTTTTGCAGCTGTTATGGAATATGAAATGAAACTACTGGGACCGATGACCATAGTTCCGGTATAGAGCAAAGTGAAATGTCTAATTTCCTCAACACCGCCTCGCCTAGGTGGCACAGTGGTCTAAGCGATGGCATCTGATCATTTGTCCGCTATGGGGTCCGGGTTTAAATCCCGATGAGGCATGGATGTTTTGTTAACCTTACCGCACTGGCTCTCACCATTCACCGAAACCAGGGCCCCTAAATTAGGGGCGGGAGACTGCTTATAGTCCACTGAGGTGGTCGTTAAACCTACAATAAAAAAAACTTCCTCAACTGGATTTCCGTAACATCCGACAGGTAAACATCTGTGGGATGTTGATATCAGATAAAATTAGGAACCATTCGGGAGGTTTCATATCAGCACAATAGTTCCCGAAGCATACCCATTAACAGGACGTCCGTTCACATCGGAGTTACCTTTCAGTAAGATTCACCATCGCTCCTTCGGTGCGATGGTGTGGTGCCAACAGTAACAAGTTGGGTTCACATCTGCACATTGGTCAATACGAAACAAAGGTCCTAATATATGCCGGATTAACATGTTCTGCGTCGTGTAATCTCCGCGAGGATCCGATAATAACACCATGTGTTAGGAATCCATACATTTGTAGATTGGTTAGTCATTTTATACCGAAACCAAAAAAAAAAAAATTTGCGGGGCGCGTGCGCGTAAATCGCGAAATTTTGCAAAAAGTTCACGGCCTGTGATTTAGACTAACGTTTCCTAAAAAAGTCCACTAGTTACAAAAAAGTAATACAAATAATAGTACGCAACGAAATAAGCATTATAATTTTTTGAAATTGATATTTAGATTTATGAACCATTCAAATTCTTACAATACTTTCAACGCCGTTATACGAGATGAATATTTCCCTTTAAGTGGACAGAGTTTTTATACATTATATTTTACATACACTGGTTTTATTCTTAATGCAGTGTCTGTTGCTATGTAACATGTTTCTAGATTAGAAAAAAGATCGTTTGGCATCGACACTGTATGTGGGCTCTGAAAAACAACTGATGGCGGCTTTATCTAGCTTAGAGAAACGACCTTTTTTGGTATTGCAGAAGTTTAGCAAACCTTCGCTAACACGAAATTATTTTACGCTCTCTATATATGAACGAAATTCGCATTTTAGTTAGTCCTCATCTTCCAACAAAGGAATGTGGCTGGAAACAGATAGCTCTTCTTCCTCGTCTAAAAGGTCCAAGGACGTCAGTTGATCAGGATCAAACATCCTACTTGCTTTAACAAAATTGCAGCTGGATGAAAAAATCGATGCTTTTTATTTTCAAACAAATAATGCTTAATTTTTTCATAAAGAGTAGGTAGGAAAATTTTTGTCGCGATGGGAGCGCAGTCTTTTCCTTTTGCTAAGAAGACTGTTGGCAATGTCTTACATATCATTTCATAATTTCTGCGTGGAAATTAACTGTGTTTTAGATAAAGTGAGCTGTCCGGAATATACGGCGCAAGGATCTCAACTTGCTTCGTATTTTCATTTGACTCCTATCTTGACAATAACCAATGATTTTGTCCAGAATACAATTACAACTGTTATCTTTTTCGCTTTTGAAAAAAGAAAAACTCTGCGTAGCCCTCTGAATATTTTCTGTTAAAACGTACGGCTTCAGACCAACTGTTCCACCTAGTTTGCACAAGTATTTGTGTTAAGCAAAGTATTTTGCTCGTATGTTTGAAAAATAGTCAGAAACGTCTTTTCCGGGACGGACAAGCTGTGAAGGCATGTTTAATAGCAACTACTAAATAGCTGAGATTTTAAAATTCTTTCTGTCAAATATCGCACAAATAATTTAAAAGATCCTCATTGAATGGGATGTGAAAACCTTTAAAAAATACGGCTTTGGATCTCTTTCCCTACTCTTATGAGTTGGATGATGCGTTGTCTGTCACGAAAGACTTTACATTCGCAAAAGGTATCTCATACTTATTAACGCACTAAAGTACTACCTCGCTGAGGGCTTAAATAATTATGGATTCCAAAATGATGCACTCGAAGAAGATTTCATACAAAGTACTTACAGCTTTCAACATTCGTTTCAGCTGATGGAACAGCAAGAATATTTTAAATCAACCTATCTTCTGACTCAGTTGTTTCGTCTACTGCGATGCCTAAAACAAATACTGAATTTTAAAAAGATATTTCCCTTGGTGTTTGTGAATATCATATATCTTCGGAAATAACATTTCCGCATCCAATTTTCATTTGAAATAACATCAATATATTCCAAAGTATTTTCCAAGTAATTTTTCAAAGTAGGGTTATCCAGTGTGAAAAATGGGACATTAGCTGCACAAGACACCAAGTAATGATAAAAGATGCGCTGAGCGATGCTGTTCTAGTTTAGTTATTTTCCCAATAAATTAATCAAAACATTTCTGAATTACTTTCGATTGAATGTTCGGACACATTTTTTTATACAGTGTTCTTGCCAAATGGTTTTCACAACTGTCCATTCTTCAAAAATCCACTTGATTATTTCAACACGAAGAGAACAATAGATTTTTTTGCGCATGAAATGTTCCCCTGCTGTGCTGTGTATCTTTGAGATACACTCACTTTACTCACGTAGTTCATTCCCAAACTGAAAAAAAAACTCTACAAAATTTATTGAAAGAGCGAAGATCGTTGTTTGATATTTATAAACTAAATACTCACAGGAAAGCTCAAAACTTTTCTAAGCTAAGCGTCTGCGAAACTCAAACCCTCCCTGCTGTGAGATGCATTTCCCACCTAAAACAAAAAAAGTTTCTAAGCTAATCGTCTGAGAAACTCAAACACTCCCTGCTGTGAGACGCATTTCCCACCTAAACCAAAAAAATTTCTAAGCTAAGCGTCTGAGAACTTTAACACTTCATGCTGTGAGACGCATTTCGCACCTAAAACAAAAAAGTTTCTCAGCTAATCGTCTGAGAAACTCAAACACTTCGTGCCATGAGATGCATTTTCCACCTAAAACTAAAAAGTTTCTAAGCTAATCTTCTGAGAAACTCAAACACTTCATACTGTGAGATGCATTTCCCACATAAAGCAAAAACCTATCTAAGCTAAGCGTCAGAGGAACTCAAACACTCCTTGCTGTGAGATGCTTTTCTCAGTCAAATCTACTAATACAACTGACGACATCCAGTTTACGGTTGACTAGTGTGAAATGCCACTGAGGTCATTCAACAGTAGCTGTGGAAAGAAGTTACGAAAGGCTACCCGTGCATTCTTCAGAAGAGTGCATGTAACTTTGATCCATACCCGTGAAGCTTGTTCGATAAGTCTTTTATTACCAACAATCTTGAGGGTTAATTCAAGTTTAGAATTACTCGTTTGGTCTTTGGAGTAGAATTAATTTGCAGTAAATTTTTGGGAAATCCTATTGAAGGTAGTTATTAAAGTTATTTAAAATTGAAAAAATAATCTATAAATTATAATAGAAATTAAGCAAAAATAAAATAATCTTAAATTGGCGGAAATATTTGACATTCGAAAAATTACAGAAAAAAGACCTTAAAATTCGTGAAAACATTCGAGGATATCCGTTCTGCGAAACAATTATCAGCTTAGCTATTGCAATTGCTCTCTACGCCCAGAAAAAATATCCGTCCGCAGTTCCTGCTCCTCTCCGAGACGCAGTTTTTTTTATTGGAGGTTTAACGACCAGCGTGAGCCCCTCAATGGGCTATAAGCAGTCCCCCGTCCGTAATTTAGGGTCACTGGTTCCAGAGAAGGGAGAAAGCTAGTGCCATAACACAAACAGAACATCCATGGCTCACCGGAATTCGAACCCATACTGCTTTTGGACGAATAAGAGGATATCGCTTAGACCACTGCGCTGCAGGGTTGGCAACCCAGTTGTATAATAATTGTGTTTATCCACTAGGGAGTGTAATGAAAGATTCCTATGTTAAATCATATTAAAAGCACAGTTAAAAAAATGGAAATGAAGAAGAATAAAATTCAAAGCACGAGACCGCCCGAGCCTGAATTGTTGTAAATAATATGGAGCCCAAATCCGGTTTGGACCCGAGTTCAGCCCGTCTCAGTACTGGCCTGCAGTTTCTTGTGAAAATCTTCAGAAGAGCTTCAAGATGAGTTGAAACCGTAAACTTAGAGCAAAAGAATAGTTTTTAATTTCTTTCTCATATTTGCGACGTTAAGAACTGAGTTAACGAACGAACATTCACGAATTATGAAGACCAAGCAAGAAATATATTTCTCATAGATAAATTATATATATGTAAGATTGTTCGTGTTGCAGTCAGACTGAGCTGTTGTTGTTTACTGCTCATATCACAGCATCATATTCAAACTTCAAATGGGCAAATCCCTTGTTCGAAATTTGTCCATATAATGACGATAGCATGTTAAAATAGAAAACGAGAGATGCGGGTGCGGATTCCTCTCCAGTGGGATATAATTTGGAATTATTCTGATAGGATGATACATAATGAACATAAAACAGAACCACCCCGCTTTAGCAGAAATCTAAGTGCTGACTTCTAACTATTCGTATTAAATGGGACTGAGTTCAAATCATGGCCAGTGTATCGAAAGAAGCCTTCGATAGATGTGAAAAGCTTCTCTCGAAACACTAGCCGTAAATTTGGAATTGGCAAATGCTTACAGACCACTGAGTTGCTTACGGTGTTGTCAAAAGGATAAAGCAAAACAACAACAGCAACAAAAACGATGAGAAAACTCCAGCAATTCAAATTAATATTCTATTTTTAATGAATATTAATATTAATAACCGATGTGTATTTAATAAATATCTCTTTTCCTTAATTTTTAGATTTGAGTAGCACGTGATTTAATACCTTACAGCGATGTAGAATTTGCCTCACTAGCTAAAATCTGGAGTTCTTCATATACTGAAATGATTATTTCTTAGTTTAGTTATTTGGAACTTCGTTTTCCTGGGTTGAGTGTGTGTGTGTGTTTGTGTGCGCGCTCGAACGAAAATCGTCTGACAATGGTTCGATTCGCATGCCACCGCGATATCGTTATCTACTTTCTGACATAATATTCCATGTTATGCACTGAACAAGAATAATTAACCGGCATATTTAGATTGATGCTTGCATATTCACTTGTCGTTTGCCTTTCAAAACAGCTTCGACTTTCATTCCGTCCCTGTGTGGGAAAATTGCATGTCATCTGCATGGAAATTTTTCTGTCAATTTTCCTATATCAAGAAACAAGATTTCAACAGTGTGCTCATGATTAACGAATTTTAACTACTGTTTAATATTAATATATATTATAGTCATTTAGGATACGTGCAGTAAATTACTCGGAATCACAGGAATGGAGCAGCGGAAAAAAAATTGTGGCAAGAAAGTGCAACAAATGTATACTGGTTTTCAATTGGGAACAATGTCAGTAGCAAAAGAAAATAAATTTTTGACATGGAAAAATATGCTGGATTTAACCGAAGGGTTGTTGACAGAAATATTTACAAATATTTTTTCATCGTACGAATAAGGTCCAATATTAAAATCCTCTTACGATCTTGGTAAAATAAAACGGTAATACATTACGAACTGTGCTATCTCTTACATATTATAAAATAACTAGTCTTTACAAACACACTGGAAGCAAATTCTGAAAGAACGGCAAAACAAGGTGTTCGTTGCACAGTGACTACACATCAGTACATCAATAAAAATATACTGTGCACTGATTTGTTTTAAAATTAAATATACAAAAATTATCAGCAAATATTAAAAATTGTATGTAAAACCATTAATTACGTCCTTCAGCGTGCATAAGGCACCTTTTATTTTGATAAACTTAAATTTACACCATTGTTTTCGAAAGTTATGCTATAACATTAAGCTTTGTTTTTGATGTCCTTTTTAATTTTATGTACAAAACTACTAAAATTTAATACTATACCTCATTTGAGAAATGCAAAACTTTCGGATGGAGACAGTGTTGCTTTCGGATGGAGACAGTGTCGGAAAACTGACCTCAAGATAAGGAGAAATTGGAAAGTTTATTGATGCAAACTGATTTGAAAAAGCCTTATGTGTTTGACAAAGCAGTATCTTCTGTCAGAAAGTATTTTTCTATCTACTGGCCCATTCCTCTTCATAATGTTGAACAAGCTTTCTAAACTCAAAAAGAAAAAAGAGGTATTTGCTATTGCTTACGGGGAATCTTAAGTGAACCGAGCTTAAATAAATTTATGTTAGGACCATTGATTCCGAAATCACTTGTACCGAATGTTTTATGATTTTAGGCATTTTATTCAACCTTGATCAAATGTGCCTTCGAAATCATTTCAACATTAAAACGACACAGCAAATGTGTTGGAAACTTAATTGCACATTTGAGTCTTATCAAATACACTTAAGAAGTTCGTTCCAGTGACTGACGAAAGAACAATCTCTTCTTTAACAGAATAGAATCAATGGCAAATCCATTTGCATTATGGTACTTTTACATGTAACACTTTGGAGGAATGTATCGCTTTCTTTCTTTTTTTTTTCATTTTTTGATTGAAGGTTTAATGACCACCGTGAGCAACTCAATGGGCTATTAGCAGTGAACCGCGTCTAAATTAGGGCCACTGGTTCCAGGGAATGGAAAGGACCAGGGATGTAACACAAACATAACATCCTTGCCACACCGTGATCCGAAACTGGGCCCATCACTGCTCCACCGTGGCGGCAATGTACCGCTTTCAGAGGTTCTACATTTCTGATAGTTTTTTTATTTATTAAGTGTTTTTAATGAGTAAAAACCCTTTAGTAAATGTGAGTAGAGAGAAAGGGACAGTACGGCCGCAGGATCAGTCCTCCCATAGACTTAACATTGGCTGATCACGAAGCTGATCGTAGTCGGAGTCAGGGGCTGATCCAGGGGCAGCAGGCGGACGATGGCGCATGGCAAGGGTGAGGATGTAGATGGCTTAGCGTGTTGGGTCGATGCTGATGTGATGCCACATAGCTATGATTCTTGAAACTTTATTATTATGTTGGATCTTTGAAGGATGGTAACGACCGAGTGGGGAAAAGCGATAGACATAGGGGATCTCAACTGGATGCTTAGGTGATGCCACCTTGCGGCGCTTCTTGGAACTTTATTATTTTGATGGATCTTTGATTTTGAGAGATGGAAACGTCATAGTGGATGCCTGGGTGGATAGACATGGGAAATGTCAATTCTATTTGCTGGTACTTAGCGGGACCTTTTGGAATCAATTGCATCTTCCAATGTTTTTAACAAAATCCGATGAACAATATTTGAACCGAGTTATTGCCATTTTCTAGCGTATTATATATCAATATTTAGAACTTCATCAACACATGTGTTGTAATATTTACTTTCGTGTACTGCACTTGTGACATCCAAAGTTCTACTTTCTTTGCTTGTAAATAATTTCTTTTAATTTTCCGTACATTACATACTGAAATTGTATTGAACACATTCTGACTAAGTGAATCGAATTGCACGTTGTGATCATTAATGTTAAAAATTGGAACTTCAGAATTGACAAACAGAATCATATTGCTTTGTAGTTAATGTACTGAATTATAACAACATTTTATATTATGCGTCCGTGGCCAATTGCGTTTACCGATCCATGTTCCTACGTCGACTCCTCGAACGAACAGCCCAGTAAATATTTACCATAGGTGGATATTTGTCAAATATTG
Source organism: Macrothele yani (assembly GCA_039090855.1). Classification (NCBI taxonomy): domain Eukaryota; kingdom Metazoa; phylum Arthropoda; class Arachnida; order Araneae; family Macrothelidae; genus Macrothele; species Macrothele yani. The sequence continues at coordinate 76,115,023 of CM077033.1, read as the reverse complement.
AATTAAACATATATGTAAGCCATCAAACATCAAAAGAGCGCAGTTATTTTACTAAATGAATGAACATACGTTAATTAGCAGTGATATTGGCAATAAAATTAACTTTCAGCGTGAAGTTCATTTTGCACTATGTTATTGCACCCGGATACAGTCTGATACTCGTAGAAAGTCTCTTCTGGGAACAAAATTTGTTTTCCATATCATATAGTGAAAAGTTTTCCAAAGTCTCGAAAATCTTTACGGCCACACTGGTATCGTAGCTTGGAGGTTTTGCCAGAATACTTGTAGTCACGGTACACCCTTGCAATGGTTGTCCGTGAAAATCCGAACTTCGTTTCTACCTCCGAAATACTATGGCCCATCTCACGAGCGCCAACTATGACACCGCGTTGAAAATCGTTTAAATCATTATTACTTTTCATTCTCATGGCGAAAACAGCTCTGGCAGCTGGCAAGAATGTATATCGCTTTATATACGCACTGGCGGACGCAACAGAATACGCGCACAGGTGACGTTGCCATGAATTTTGCACTAGCTCGTCTGTACCAGTTTATGTGGCACTTCACTCTATATTGCACAGTTTTCTTGTTATGAAAACATAAGCTGTGAGACAATTTGCTTTATTAATTTAAAAAGTTTCGAAAACAATTGCTGGTGTGTGGTTAATAAATAAGCCTAGGCAGTGTATATAACGTTTATTTTATAAACAGGCGAAATTTATAAAAGCTCCACCTAATATCCTACGTATTCTAAATGAAGAAGGATTAGAACATTTCGAAGGATTATAACATTTTACTTAGCTAAAAATGTTTATTCACAAGCGAAGGTACATTTCGAATTCTACAGTTTATGTATAGTCTTACATGTTATAATCTTATAGAGAAAAAATATTTTAAAATGAAGAAAGTGTGGAAACTGCTTAAGCAACCTGAGATCCTCACTTAAACGTCTATTAGAAAATAGCTATACAGGAAAGGAATACGTAACTATAGTAACGTACGAAGTATCACTGAGGAGGGCATTTCGTTACATCAGATTATTTCTATTTTTGGGGAAATTCCTTTATATATATCATGTGTTATTGTTAGGAAAACTGTTGCAGTGTGCGACAATTTTATTATAATATATTTGTTTTTCTTTGGTAATCAAAATAATTCATCTTCTGATTTAGACAACAGCTATCTTCATTAAGTTGCCCTCACAGCAGCATAATAAAGCGTGACAGCAAACAGTGTATTACTTAGACAAAAATGTAAATTAGAATATTTGTTAAATATTTCAGTACCAAATTTTCCGCATTTGCTTTGAAGTAGACGTGCAATGCATCTTTTAAATTTAACCAGAAGTGAATAATTACCGTATATTTCTCTTCTTCTAACGCAGTTGAAAGTAGTTTGGGAAGTGTGGAAAACCTCAAGCTGAATACGATTTTAGGAAAGTCGGAATGGGTGCTTCATGACCAAGTAAATGTATGATAAATAATATGTGTAATAAATCATATGGGGCTGACTGGTATCTGTTTCTTGAATTCTTCAATTTCTATATAGATAAACAGTTAACGAATGCACAGCTACCAAAACACTATACACTGAGTGGCCACTTTATTATGACCACCTGACAGTTTTAGGCAAATGAGCTATGGCTGCACGCTGTTGCCGCCAGTGGGCGAGGCTAGTATAAAAGGGGAAGCTTAGTGCTTGCGACAGTAGTAGAAGTGATTTTTGAGTGACGAGATGGGTAAAAAATTCGATTTGACGGCCTTTCAACGTGGGATGATTGTATGAGGTCGGAGCCATGGAGCGAGTATCACCGAAACCGCCGCATTCGTGAAATGTTCTAGAGCAGCTGTTAAATTGTTTAAAGACCGTACTGTCAGCCAAAAACTGGGTATCTACGTGCAACGTGTGGTCGTCATCGACTAGTGACTGCTCGGGCGGAACGGAGAGTGTTCAGACTTTTAACAGAAAACAGAACGGCAACAGTGCAGCAAATTAGAGACCATCTTAATTAAGGGTCCCTCAAATGATCTCTGCACGCACTGTTCGCCGTGCACTGCATCGGATGGGATATGGCAGCCGAAGGCCTGTTCGAACACCTTTGCTGGCTGAAGTCAACAAGAGAAAAGGTCTCCAGTTCGCACAGGGGCACAAGTATTGGACAGTTAATAATTGTAAACAAATTATGTGGTCTGATGAATCACGTTTTCAGTTGCACCATGCCGATGGCCGAATAAGGGTTTGGCGTAGAGGGGACGAAAACATGGGCCCCAAATGCATTGCTCCAAACCTCCAAGCTGGTGGAGGCAACGTTATGGTTTGGGGAAGGTTTTCCTGTCATGCTTTGGGCCCTTTAATTCGTGTTGATCAACGTCTAACTGGAACATCATATCTAAACATTGTTGCAGACCAAGTGCATTATTTCATGTGGATGGTTTATCCCAATGGCGATGGCTACTTTCAACAAGATAATGCGTCTTTCCATAGTGCTCGTATAGTACAGGATTGGTTTCAGGAACATGCAGGTGAGTTTACGTTGCTTAGGTGGCCCAACAATCTCAAGATCTCAACCCCATTGAAAATTTGTGGGTTGAAGATGAACGAGCCATCAGACAGATGGATCCACAACCCTGCAATCTCACACTACTGAAAGTGCTATTCATCAAGCATGGTCTCAGATTCCACAAACCACCTATCAACATCTCGTGGAGTCCATGCCACGAAGAAACAACGCAGTATTAAAGTCAAAAGGTGTCCCAACGAAGTACTGAGGAGGTGGTATTAATAAAGTGGCCACTCAGTGTATGAATTATCAGAAAATTTGAACAATTAAGTACGAAACACTCGTCTGGGCTCCAAGAATGATGTTGCTTGTATCAGTTCAAACGAAATCTTCTGAGGGATGCGGCTATCAAAGTAAAACCAATGGATTTTCTGGCATAAAGACTAATTGCTTTAAGTCCTCAGTGTGTTCGTTACTTTTATATCTTCTTCACAGTGGCAGCTGATAGCTCGGACGGGAATAGCCACTTTGTATAGTATTCTGACGCCGTGCTGTTTAAGAAACATACCAGTGCTCACGATGGGACATACACTTTGGAGGACGTTAGCCAGGATTTCATAATACCTCACCGGTGGTGTTAACTTGCTATTATACCCTTGAAACCATTCTGGGATGGATATTAAAGTCTCCTGAGACTGATCGGCTTCTAGTCGTCCTATCGTTCGCCAGCGCTCATCGTCAGATACACGTGCATGAGGCATAAGGAAAACATCTTCCGCCACCGGAAAGTTTTTACTTACGTGCTATGAACGAGAAAGGCCGTTTCCCGTTTGCTTTCAGCCGTTTCCCGTTTGCTTTCAGCATGTAACGTAATTTACATAATGAACAGGAGTTTTCTAAGTGATACTCAAATTTCATTACGGACGTTTATTTTTCGTGTCCATTTCCATATCTTCCGCAAACATCGTAACTTTTAATTTGGCGTGGTGGATTATTTGATATTACCTTACGGACTTTAATTTTGTACACAGTCTAATTAGAGCTCATCCATACATATTCACCTGTAAAACTAAGGTCATCCTACTGTTCCTTTAAAAATCTAGGAAAATAATTTGAATCATGAAGAATATTTTGAAAGCGTATCAGTGACGAATTCAAAAATCAGTGAACACTTGGACTTCGTGCAGAAAGAAAAACCATATACAATATCAGCAATAAAGTGTAATTTTTATTATGCATGAAAGTTAATCGTTGAATTAAAACACTTCACTTGCAGAATTTATACAATTTGTGCTATCCATACTCTGGCAGGGTCAGATCTTGTGGGGGGGCGCTGCAGGTGCAAAAACGTTTGCAGTATTGCAAAAATGTATAATACAAACATAAATCAAGGTTTTTCTTATTTCCTGAGGAAGGGGCGCCTTCCTCAGGAAATAAGAGAAACCTCCGAATTGCTACGTTTTAATAACAAATTGAATTTTTTTTTCGTGAAATAAGGTATTACTAAGAAGTATATCGCTTTCGTTAATTAATTTGCAGAATTTATTTACATAGTAAGAACACTTTTTCATTTTTTCGGAAAATATGAGTTAGGTTCCCGGTTATTCCCGACTCTTGCGCACTCTCTCACGAAAATCCTGGATCTGTCCCTGTACTGTGGTTGCGCACCGCAGTGTGTAATGCAGAACCTGTATAAAACAAACATAAATCAAGCAGTTTTTTCATGTACGGTAACAGCAGGAAAGGGAATCGAACCCGCATCTATCGGTTTACACTAGAGTATGCTAAACATTACATTAAAAAGGGCAGCGAATACTCGAGAGCAAATCGGGAGATGTGGGTTCGATTCGCTTTCCAGGAGGGTGAAATTTTCAAATTTCTGCTATTTCGTCACAGGGAAGAAAAGCTTGACTTATGTCCGTATTAGTTTTTCTATGTGTTTTCAACCTTCACAATACAAATTTATAAATGAAGGCATTTAATGCATCACTTCCAAGTAGCATTACTCTTTAATTACATACATTATGCATTTCTATCCTTTAAATGATTATTTAAATTGAATTTCAAAACCGGAAGCTGAGATGGGAGCCTTGTTGGCTCTTTGGAAATAACATTCCAGATAATTTGAAAATATTCTCGATACATCTGATGATGGCTAGAAAAGATGAAATATACAATCATGGCCAAAACTCCTGCACCAGTAGACCGAAAGTCAATTTTTGACGTTTGAAGTCAACGTATACAGCGTAAAGGTAAAATCAAGAATACATATTATACATCACTTTAAATGAAATGTTTAAGCTGAATTCAAGCATTTTTACAGAATGATATTACCAGTAATAGACGTGAAGTTACAAGCAAAAATGTGCAAGTGAGGAAACACAAATCCAGTTCTGAAAAAGCCTTCGCGCCCTCTAAGCCACTATAGCTTTCTCCGACATCCTCTAGTGAGAAATAAAAAGGACTTGGAATCATCTCCTGACTTAGAAACGCAGCTGTATGTAGTCAGTTGAGGGACGTTTGTGCAGAATTAATGGTGATATTTGAATTTCGGAATATCAGAGACCCGAAAATTGCTCCTATCACTTCAAACCAGGGCAAAAATTACTTTGCATGAACTTGGATTCAGTAGTAGCAAAATTGATGTTAAATGTGGCTGTGATCATTCCACTGTCTTGCGCATCATTAAAAGAATTGAAGAAACTGGATGTTTGGGAAACAGTAAAAGAACAGGTCGACCAAGGCTGTGTACTGAACGTGATGATCGCATGTTGATCCGCCGTTCCTTAAATTCAAGGTTTACAACAGCCAGTGATTTAAGAAATGAGTTGAAAAATGAAATCGGCATTATTGCATCTGCACGTACAGTTCGTCGTTGGCTTCAACAAAATGGACCGACTGCACGAAAATCTTTCATTACTGAACAACAACGGCTCAAAATAATTCCTTGTCCAAGGCACATAAGAACTGGACAGTTGATGAATGTAAAAAATGTTATTTCCAGTGATGAGACGACCGATACTATTTCCTCTAATAATGGAAATAATTATGCATGTCGTCGGGCTCGTGAAAGATATAAAGCATTCTGCACCCAACCAACAATCAAGCACTCACATTCGGTGATGTTATTTTCCTGTATTTCAGGCAATGGTGTTGGCCGTCTGCACATTGTTCGAAATATGTGGATATTTTGGAGTCCAAACTTCTACCATCTGCACAAGGCATGGGGTTGCCGAATTTTATCTTTCAGGATGATACCGCACTATGTCAACGGTATAAGTTCGTTGACGACTGGTTTAATCGAAAAGTTATAAGAAAACTTGTAACTTTTCAATTAAACGGAGCAGTCACACAGTCATCGGATCTTAACCCATAAAGAATCTGCGGGTGAAATTAAAGCAAAACATCCGTCAAGTAGGATCCATATCTAAAAGAACATTAATTGAGTGTGTAATACCCGTATTGCACCGAGTCATCACCAATTGACTACTAGAGAAGCTCATGAGTACCATGTCAAGAAGGCGCACGTTGTTACTAAGAAACCGTGGTTATGCAGTTAAATATTAAAACGTACTTTGCTTGTTGGTAAGGTATTTCAAGTGTCCTGCAAGTTTCAATAACATAATGTACAGTAAATTTACGTTCAATACATTCTACTCTAATTTCACAAATTCCACCATATTTTTGCTTTTTGTGACTAGACGCTGTACTTTTGCTTGTAACTTCACTTCTGTTGGTAGTAAACAACATTCTGTAAAAATATTTGGATTCAGCATAACATTTTCTTTAAAATTTTGTATAATATATATTCCTGACTTTACCACTACGTTGTGTAAGTTGACTTCAAGCATCAAAAATTGGTTTTAGGTCTACTGGTGCAAGATTTTGGCCACAGCTGTACACATCTGATTTGGATTAAAATCAATTCATTCAGGATGAGATTGTTTATGCTAGTCACTTATATGTGTAATTCACATGAAAGTTTGCTTCATTTTTAGTATATTTCACAATTCCACTTTTCATTTTAAGTGAGCTTTTCATATCACATAATAAAGTTTAAACATTCCAACACGGTTCATCAGGAATAAGTCATTTCAGAAAAGTTAACAAACACCATGCTACCGCTTACTGCAATATATCAGCGAACACAATTTGGCTTTACAATAATTACGTTTTGCCGGGTCTAACGGTACGCCCCTACTTGAAGAGAAATTTAAATTTATTTGTATTAATTTATAAAAAAAGGAAATACTGATGATATTTATCCGGCAATGGAAACTGTTAGAAATCAAGGTTTTCTTTACGAATGATGTATACAGTTTCCTAGGCGTGTTGCACCAACGGCTCTGGAATTGAAATCATTTCATTTCCTATGCATGCGTGTTGCCCGTACCAATTTTCACCTAGATCAGATGATTACTCCTTTTCGCTTCGTTTGATTTTTTTGGCGAAACATGTGTACATATGTATGTGCGAGTTGAATATCTTACACCCAGAAATTAAAAAAGAATGCCTACTTACCGTTCATTATTCAATTAAACTAGTCAGCAATTTTCGGCTACACAAAATCTAATAAAATCATGTTTTTATATTATTTTGCAATTCGTAGCCTCTTTTTCTGTATGCGTTTCTTAATTCCTCTCTGGTACTAATTATTCCGTGTCTTCCTTATTTACAGAAAAAAGTTTGTAACTCGTCGTTATATTTACAGCTTGTTTGAAACTAAATAGATCCCCTACTGTCCAATTGCATCAGATGCTTCATTAATCAGATACTATTTTCCAATTTATGAAAAACAATGAACTCGGTGACATCGTTTGTGTCATTTCCGGCACACAGATCATCTTCGACCGCATGCGATCTCTTTGATTTCCTTAAAGTTTAGAAAGGTAGATATTTCGGTATTTCCGTCTTCTGCTCGATTGACAGAGAACGGTCCAACTTCTTTGAAAGGGAGAAAAAAAGAGGATGTTTTCCGAAACCCTGAAAAATGCATTGTGATTTGATGTTTCTCACAGCTGATTATACCAAAGTAATAGCATTGAGAAAACTAGCAAATTTTAAAAAGTTCTTCAACTGATCTACAAGAACCAATTTTGAAACGACATGATGTAGACAACCCCTTCTGTTACACACTTTAAAGCTGTGTATTATGTCCTGCTCAAATGTTGGACATAAGAAAATCATTATGGAAGAGAAAAACACGACATTCGAGTTTCTCACCTTCTAAGAAGAGGAGTCCTCGATAAACAAACCTCCATTCTCATTTTTGCTTTGAACTTCGCTACAAAATCTTTAAGACATTGCTTCATCTATGCACGTGTTGTATATACCAGATTATTATAAAAATTTCCGCCGATAACAAGAAATGTATGAAATTCAGTTAACCTACATAATACCGTAGAGCGATGACATAAGCCCTTTCTTTGAAGTTTTCCCACAACCGTATTAATCTCCTTCTAAAAAAAATGTCTCAAATGTTTTAACATAATGCAGCTAACAGCAGTGAAAGTCTTTTCATTGAGGTTTTCCCACAACCATATTCATCTGGAAAGTGTTTTTTGTTAAACATAGTTTACAAGAACAGTTCTGTTTTCTACGCATTGGAAATGTTCCTAACTTTGTGACACTCACATATTTTTTTAACCTCACGAGCAGTAACTTTTTCAGCATACCATAATTTCCCTTCATCGCAATTTAGCTTTAAAGAAATAATTTAATAGTATACAACCTTTTCGGGCTAGTATTTAAGAGCATGAAACTTCCACTCCTGGTTCTTTGTGAACTTATTATTTCAGTCTAAAAATATCAACCTAAATTTTCATATGTGGATATGTGTAAGAGTTTAAACCCCAATAACCATGACTTAATATATTTTATCCCTGAAAAACATGTCTTGCTTAAATACGTTTCGATTTTTTGGACTGCGTGTGTGGAAATATAAAATTCAAAAGCATGCGGGAGTGACATTTATGACACTGGCGCAAGACATAATTTTATGGAAGAACCTTGCAGAGACCTTCATCCAGCAGTGGACTGATATAATGGTTCACAATGGCCATTATATGTGGAAAACGTATTCCACCCAGGGATCGAAACAAGTCTTACTCTGCGAATATAACACTTATAGGAGGTCGTCGTGTATCTTATCATTGGTACATTACATACCAACACGCAAGTTCTGCAGCATGAAAATATCTGTGAGTGGCACTGAAACTCTTTTTTAAATATGTTTTTATTTCACGTATTAATTTTTATTTTCATGGAATCAACATAAAATCTTGAACGATTGCCCGAGCAATTTCATTATTTGTCAGGAAAAAAGGGTGTTGTTGCTGGGGGTATTGAAACAATTTAGTGTGATGCAAAACACACCTTCTTGGAGTCAAGCACGGTTGAAAATATTTTTGTATGTTTTTGTTTTACCTATAAATTTTATATACATATAATCGAAATTAAAATTGAAAGAATGTGAGAGGAATTTTCTGTTTTCTATCAGGAAAACGTGGTTTTGCTTACTGGCGGCTTCCTACAATTTGGTGTACAACCCTCCATGTAAGAACTGTATTTTTTAAAACTGTACATGAAGAGTTATGTAGTTCGATTTTAAATAAAATGATTCAAACTGTTGTTTAATGCACAGAAGTGATTCTGATGCAACGTTAATAATATTTTTACATCGCTGCGTTCTGCAGCCCTACTTGTAATTTTATTCAGTATTAAAGCAAATTGAAGTAGCTTCCTGGAAACGTGATTCCTTGTATTTCATATTTGAACATACATAGTGCCATTAAAAATTTCCAAGAATAAGTTCGTAGCACGCCCACAGATAGCAGTACGCGGATGCGCGAGCAGCGGTCGAGGGCAGTAAACTTCATGAGTGATTGTGCTGACTGGCGCCGTTCTGTGAACATCGGCAGCTTTGCTACACGATATTTGGTGACCACATGCAGAACACAGCTGCGATTATTTCGGTATGAGCTGCAAAGCAGACCATCGAGCGTACACCAAATTCTGCGTCAAACTGGGCAAATCGGGAACGGAGGCTCATGATATTTTCCTGTCGCCGGTCATCACTGGAGACCAGACTGGGGTCTACGATTACGACCCAAAGACCAAACAACAAGCGTCACAGTGTAAGAGCCCGGCATCTCCACGAGCAAACAAGGCCTGACAGTTCCAGAGCGCAACCAAAAGCATGCTTATCGTGTTCTTCAACATTCGTGGGGTTTTACACCGTGAATTCGTCCCCCTGGGCCAGACCGTAATCGACGTTTTGTATTGCGATGTTCTTGGCGTCTTTGAGGGGGCAAAAGACCTGAAATGTGGCGCAGGGGTGATTTCCTGCTCCATCACGCCAATGCAGCAGCTCACAGAGCGTTAGCAACACGCCAGTTTTGCAGCCGCAATAGCATGACTGCTCTTCCTCACCGGCCTAACTCGTCGGATTTGGTCCCCTGTGACTTCTTTCTGTTCCCGAAGATGAAGATGAAGCTCAAGGGCTGCCGTTTTGAAACCGTGGACGAGATCCAGACCGAATCGCGGTTGGTGCTTGACACGATTCGCGAACAGGACTTCCAGGCAGCGTTCCGACAGTGGCAAAAACGCTGGGAGCGGTGTATTGCTGCCCAACGAAACTACTTTGAGGTATATCATAGACAGACTTAGATAACGTAAGTACTTTGTCGTACATCGTCCTAGTCTCTGAACATTTTGATCGGACTTTGTATATTTGCATGTAAGGTATTTACATCATGTAACAATATTTACACATAAATCACATATGTCTGGAGTGGTTCAACAATCGTTTGTTTATAATTCTACAGACATTCACTTGTATCGTTCCAGTGCGACAATGCTGATGGTAAATTATGCATACGTTTACCTAGGAACTAAGATTCCCCGACCGTCTGCCTATATTAACATTTTTGTGATGTACATTTACTGAACAAACATGTAACGTTTGTCAACCAAATCCTAGGATTATTGTTTGGAGTCGAACATCTTTTCATTTAAAATTCTGTATCTAATTCAAACTGAGAAATGATTTCCTAACTAAAGTTGTGTTTCCTATAGAGTGAAGCACATTTTTCAGTCTCTGATATCCAAGAGAAAAATTAATATGATATTTTAATTGTTGAGAATATGTAATGTGGCTGTAAAAACCTTAGGAATGTGTCCATATTTTGGATGAAATGGAATATCATTTCGCAGCACACTAAACAATGTTGTTTTTTTGCGTTCCAATATTAGGTTCCTATGCTTTTCCATATTTATGATGAATTCTTTTAGTATTCTCGCTACCTAATATGAATCAACAATAGAAATATCTTAAGAATTCTTGAGAATATAACGCAATATACATGGGTTTCAACACCAAGGTTTTTGTTCACAAGACACTCCTTTCCATTTGAAAAAGTTATAATGAGTTTTGACAACGATGCCTTATTTTCACAATAAACATAAACAACAGGTACGAATGATCATAGAAAAAGGCCTAAATATTGTGTAAGGTACATTTTAACACTTTGATGAAATGCTACCAGGTAATGTTTTATACAAATCGTAGCGCCTCTTAATCCCAAATTTGTAAATACACAAAAATCGTTAACTCCGCTTCCATTAAGTTTGAATATTATGTAACTTGGGGATCATGAAAGGGAGATAATAAGCATTTAATATTTGCAAATGCCTTTGTGAAATCATACAGCACCTTTGGCAAATTGGGCTAATTAAACTGTTCGTAGTGAAGCGCATAGACTTCTCAACGTAACGTAGGTATTTACTAATTTCGGAATTTTAAAAATTTGAATAGGAGGTTACTGCGAGGTTCATACCAGCCATGAATGGGCAAAATAAGATTGACATGGGTTTCCATCTTTTTGAGCAGGGTGTATTAATTCTTGCTGAAAGTCTTACTTAAGTGGTTTGTGTGCTCAGCCATTCCGTATAGTGTACTTTGTGCTTTACGCAAGTTACAAGAAAGTGAATTGCCCAAAATGGACGTTCCCAAAGAAATTAAACTAAACATATTATATATTTTATTTTTTGGAAAAAAACATTCGACGACTGTTTTTTTTATACAGATTTATGGGGAATAAAATATTTGCCTAACATGAACCTTTAAATTTTAGTGAATCAAATATTTTTACAAGTGTTAAAAGTACAAAGCAATCAAACAATCAAATGGACATTCAGCTCTTGCTGCACCAAGAAGGAACAAAAGAACGCTGCTTCAATTCTCTCAAAGTTGTAATCTGCCCCATTACGTATAGGTGAATTAAAGAACTGTACATTGTTGATAATCTGAGATTGAAATTTTATCGAATAATATCAAATTGCGTATAAAGGAATTGCAGTATACTATAGTTAAAACGCGTTACAAACTGGAGTAAAATATTGGGGATATCGCAGGTATACGTATAAAATTGAAGAACGTATGACTGAGAAGCCTATAACCGGAGTGTTCCATTGTACTCTAATAATTCTTAAAGCATTCTTTATTATGAACTTCATGAATGATTTTTAGAAAAGTGTTTTCTTTCATATTTATTAAAGACATGATATCCAAATCGTTCCCTTTCCACTGACAACACATCTTTAATTAAATAAGGGTTACATCTGAAATATTTTAAACTTCCCCTTCTCCTATGCAGATTACATTAAATTAAAAAGTATGCTTCCACTTCAACACTTTCTTAAAACGGATATCATCTTCTATAACTATGAATGGAATACTTTTGAAGTGTGGCAAATTGTTTCAACTTGTAATTGGTTATAATTGGATGTTCAAAGCCTGCACGTAATGTCGTGCGAAGCTGTTGCTATTCTGGTGAGACAATTTTCTTAAATGTTCTTGCAATATGCAATACCTGATATTTACTGCAAAATGAAAAGGAAAATTTTCCGACCACTTCCAAAACAGGCATTGAACTGCACTTCACAGACGGTGTTGGTACATACTCGGTTAAACCATACGGGGAAATTGCCGTTGCAATTTTTTTCTATGCATGCTCAATGGAAACAAATGCAAAGATCAAGGTATATTATTGGTTAATATACCTTGCTGATCCAAGGAACATGAAAAAATTGCAGGTGATGATATTCTTTCGTTGATGTACTCGCTGTGTGGGGGCAGTTAAAATCATCCATTTTGGTGGAAAATGCGTACCACTGGCAGTAACACAGAAATTTCGTTCACGGTTTTTCGCCTTACTGCAAATGTTATTTCTATAGCTCAGTGATTCATGTTTTCTTTTTGTGTTATGACTAAATGTGCTTTGCACAAATTTTTATATTTTAAATACTTTTTAACACGTGGCTAACGAGACTTCGTCTGTCTCACTTTGATTAAAAAAAATACCAGAAATTCCTTCCTGTGTCACTTTGCATAATTATGTTGTTCAGAAATATACTCAAAGATGCGATCTTTTAAAAAGTATGACACCGATTTTGTCCTACGAAATCGTAGTTTATAGGGTTTTAAATTTCAGCAACAATTTGTTCCATTCCATTTGGTATTTTGTAAAAATCATAAATTTTATAAGTGTAGCATTTTTTCATTTTTTGTGAACCCTTTGAACATTTCAGTTTTTCGAATAAAACCGCTAGGCTGGTTTATACATTTAGAAACGCAGTTTTTGATTGAGTAGAAATTTCGGGGCTTTGGTAAAGTACCACTGATGATGTACAGTTGACATATATCCACAAAATTCTCTGACGCCTCAAGGTGGTCCCCAAAGGCTTTACGCCGTCTACCAATGACGTATCACATGTTTTTCTTTCGAAGAAGTCGATATAGTGCTTACCAGGGGCAGCACCTTGATACCTTTTAGACACTCTCAACTGAAGACCGCACTGGGTTGGAAGATGTTATCATCGCACATCTGTGTATTCGTTTCAACACGTACATGCGGAAAACAAGAAGGGCAACAGCACCTAATATATTTCCTTATTTTCATTGTACCTTCTATTCGTACGAAAACTGAACGTCTATTGAAACTGACAGCGCCCCAAGTCATGGCACCAGGCTAAGGAGCAGTACGACACCCACAGATCGCAGGGGAACCAATCGGTTAATCTATTTCCTTATTTTCTAATCTATTTCCTTATTTTCATTGTACCTTCTATTACATAATCTATTTCCTTATTTTCATTGTACCTTCTATTACCTAATCTATTTCCTTATTTTCATTGTACCTTCTATTCGTACGAAAACTGAACGTCTATTGAAACTGACAGCGCCCCAAGTCATGGCACCAGGCTAAGGAGCAGTACGACACCCACAGATCGCAGGGGAACCAATCGGGTAATCACACCTTCTCCAGACTCCTAAAATTTGATCATCGGTTATAGAACAGAAGGAAGTGTGGTTACCAGAATACCTTTGGCTCCATTCATGCAGCTACGCATGTCTGATACGGCGAAGCTGCAACCACCTTCAAAGAAAAAGTGTTCTGGGGAGTGGCCGTCGTAGCAATTATGCGAGGGAGCGCAAACTGATGTGCAGAAAAATGATATACATAGCTGCATATACACCTCGTTGAATATCGTCCACTGTGGATTGTGAAGTGCTAGAGCCTGGCTACGCTCCGATGACAGCCTGTTTACATCAGTCCCACTATGGCAACTCACTTTGCCTTCTGACATCCAGTGTCACAAAATTAGGACGACAGTTCTTGCATCCCGACTCAAGGACGAACGAAAAGAACCTAGTCCAACAAACAAGCTTCTGGAAAAAGTGGTCCGTGTGAGAACGGCATTCCTGATAACGTCTTCTGGACATTCTGAATTTTACACATTCTTTCGCCGCCGAGATCCCTCCGATCCACTAGGGATCCATCGGTATGAGAACGACCTATATTTTCTAGACCAATCTGTTTCGTACTTGAATTTCCTTCACCTACCATGTGAGTCTTTCCGAAAATGCACTTAACTGAACTTTCGAAAAAATGCCGAAAACTTTTCATGTAGCTCTCAGAACTGTTTTCCTGTGTAATATACACTGAAGAGCACTTGAATTAGAGATACCTGTCTACTAACGTGTAGCACCACCTTTCGCCCTGATGACGGCGGCGATTCGTCTCGGCATGGACTGGACAAGACACCGGAAGCGTTGGGAAGAAATATGGATCCACGACCCCTGAACAAGCTCACACAGTTCCCGAAGATTTGATGGAGGGGGTCAGAGCCTCGAACATCTCTCTAGATGGCATACCAGATGTGCTCGTTGGGATTGAGGTCATGTGATCTAGCTGGCAAAGGAAGCGAGTTCACGTCGGTGGAGTGTTCATCCAACCATTCGGATACATTTTGGTAATGATGGCACGGTGCATTGTCTTGTTGCAGGATGAGGTCCCTAGTAAAATGTTGAAGACGCACAAATGGGAGAAAGTGGTCGTCCAGGATATCCCGGGAACGTTGACCTGTGAGGGACGATGTCACACGTACCAGAGTTCCAGTTTTAGTCCATGTAAATAGTCCATAGACGAAAACGCTACTCCCACCAACTTGAAGTGTGCCCTGCTGGCAAGAAGGATCCATCGCTTCATGTGGCTTGCGCCGTACTAGTATCCTGCCATCCGCATGTACGAACGTCAATCTCGACCCACCAGTCCATGCAACATTTTTCCACATGGCTAGGTGCAGTGGCGATGTTCCTGTGCTCAGGCTAATCTTTGCGCCCTGTCATGTGCAGTCAGCAGCGGTACCTTCGTGGGACGATGGCTTCTGTACCCCATAGCGAGGAGATGGTTCTGGATGGTGTAGCTGCTTACACTTTTTTGTGCACCAGCGTTAAATTGCCGAGTGATTTCTTTCACTGTGGCCCGTCGATTCCCTGGTACAATGCGAGCTAGCCGGCGATAACCCCGCTCATTCACACGCTGTTATCTACGGTAGTTGGCCCTTGCAGGGATGGTTTTACCGGATTCGATAAACTCACGGTTCACCCGCGACTCAGTGGTTGGTAAAAATCCCAGTGCCTGCACGACTTCCGAGATGAAGTGACCCATTCGTCAGGCCCTGACAATTTGCCAACGATCAAATGCGCTTAGATCCTTCGTTTTACCCATACTGCGTCCGACTCTTACTGATTCCCGTCGCATCACTCCTTATATTGTCGGATTACTACATGCGTCATGTCGTTTCCGTTTACAGGGCCGCCCACAGCGCCACATTTGCATAACGCCAGCTGTCTCTAATTCATTTGCTTTTCAGTGTATTTTACTCAAACATTATACACTCATCGTCATTAAAATCCACGTGCCAAGAAAAAAACTGTGTGATTAACGCGAAACTCAGCGAATAGCTACGGGGCCGGCAGACATGCAAATGATTAAAATTTCGTGTCATTCCGCATGCTCGTGCGTCCCAGACCGGGGCTGCAATCGCAATCCTTGCGGCTTATAGAGCGCCCTTCAGGGGACTCCACATTCGTGCCGAAGTACACGTTAAGAGTCAAGTGAAATCCCTGAGCGATATACATGCCGACGAGCCTACGTTGATGTGCGTACGGGTAACTGACAGTGCTTTAACGTAGCCGTATCGTCGGGATGAGAGAGGCAGATTGGCCACCGTGCCGAATAGGTCGCTATTTGGGCCGGTCGGACAAGGGAAGGCAGCCAGACACGGCGGATTGGCTATGAACGACTCAGACACACCACCAGGAGAGAGGACCGTGGGATCGTAAGAGCAGCCTGCAGAGATACAACGACGTCCTTGTTCAATATCCAGAGACATGAGGCGGCTGTACAAGGGTCTCTTCTGTTCGCCAGAAACATTTCCAGACGCCTGCCTGTGGCAAATCTGCACTCTCAACGGCCCTTACGTTTTCTGTAATTGACATCTCACCATCGTGGGCGTCGATTGCAGTGGTGTCATAGTAAGCAACGTGGAATGCTACAAAATGGAGACACATAGTGTTCAGCGACGAATCCCGCTTCTGTATGGGAAGGGACGACCACCGTGGCAGAGTGTGGAGAACCGCAGGTGAGCGCTACAATCCCATCCTCACTGTACAGGGGCGCCCGTCCCGAACTGCAGGCGTGATTCTCTGGGGACCCATTGCGTATGACAGCCGGACTTCCCTCGCAGTGATCGGAGGGACGTTGACTGCCCAGCCTACGTACAGGAGATCCTGCGGCACCATGTTCCGCCTTTCCGGGCGGGGCATCCCGGGGCTATTTTCCAAAAAAATAACGCCCGTACGCACACTGCTCGCTTTTCCCATGACTGTCTACGTAATGTTTCGACGCTTCCCTAGCCTTCCAGTTCGCCTAATCTCTCACCCATCGAGCACATGTGAGACCAGATGGGACGCCGGTTTTCTCCATGTCCCAGTGTTCGTGACTTACAGCGTCTGTTGTAAGAAGGTTGGGCCATTCTGTCCCAGGATGACATACGGCGTCTCTTTGAACCCATGCTCGGACCGTATCACCACATGTATAGGAGCACGTGGCAGTCCGACGAGGTACTAACGCTGAACGGAGTCTGCACCATATGTCCGAGGGAAATCGTACTGCTGCTATGATACTGTAATCACTTCTGCCATTCGTATGTACCATCTCACTACTGAAATCACATTTCAGTAGTGAGATGGGACGCCTCGTTATGGGTGTGCGTATTTTTATAACAATGAGTGTTCTACATGGTAAATAAATGCTAGGTTTTTTGCACAAACAGGCTCACTGAGAATTTTATCAGAGGCGAAATCAGTGTGTCCATTTCGATAAAGTTTACTCACGCAGTATTACTGTTCTAAAAGCTTTTTTTCGAATTAATTTTTTCCAAGCTAACTTAGAGTGTATGATCAATTCTCGGTTCTTACAGAAAAAATTCTGTTCGCAAAATTCGCAAAAATAGAGAGATGCGCTTTACCAAACATAATATTTAAAAAATGTTCCATGGTAAAAAGCATTATCGTTACCGAAACGTTGTAATGCTGGAAATACAGCAGGACATTTTCAACTTTGACCTTAGAATTCATGTAGTGAGACGCATTCCCTAAAACAATGAGTCCTCCCTACTGATTACTATGTTTGCACCACTGAAGCTGTCTTTTCGTTGGTTTTTAATTTTTCCAATCATGACTATTGGTTTGTATATGGTGTCATTTATAATGTAATAGTAGAGAATGTAAAGTTTTACGATATAGTAGCCCATACCATTTATTGCGATCACACAGTTGGTGCATTTCATTTATTCTACAATTCTCTCTCTCTCTCTCTCTTTCTCTCTCTCTCTCTCTCTCTCCCTGTCTCTCTTCCTTTTACTCTAAAAGCCTTACGCATTTCTTTACATACATACCATTCTCCTTCGACCAGATCCAGATGAAGAGTGAAAAAGGCTATTTTTCTATTTTTTTCCGTTGTGTAGAGAAAACTTGTTATTACGAAGACATTTTGCATTTCAACTCTAGAGTTATAGACGGCTTTGCGGATTTCGGAACAGCGATTTCAGGATTACCATCCTTGTGATCCGTCTAAGTAAAAATGTGTGTTTTCATTGTGTTTCACATTTTAGATTACAAAAAAAGAGGACTTAGTAAACGTACCGTACAAATCAAGTGCTGGCTAAAGCTTATGTTAAAGGAAAGTAACATTACTGAGCTCTAAAAGAAGAAAATGATTACTGTGGCGTTTCAACTAATACAAATAAACAACAGGAACAAAAGATTATATCGTCACACACACACACACTGATGCTTAATGTGCTTTATATAAAGGATGAGCATGTACAACTGCTTTTCGCAATGTCGGAAGTGCTGCAGGTAATGTTTTTACCGAAATATTTCGTAAGGAAATGGAAATTATCGAATGCGTATAATCAGCCTTGGCTTAGAAAGAAAAGATTTTGTTAAGCGTTGAAAATACAAGATTTGCTTCTCCAAATTGTTGTACAAAAATAGAAATTGTTAATGTCTTTGGCAGTAACAGTCACTACATCCCAGCTTTTCATGGTAATGCAGAAGATTGCTTTGGCGCGCGTAGTAAATAGTGGTCATACACCGGTGTCCTTTACTATCTATAAATCTGTACTACAAATCTAAAGATTTATTTTTGAGGGTTTTCTTGTTTGTCTTTAAATGGCAACTAAAATTAGCAGGCTTCCTATATACATTAGCTAGGTTTCCACAACTTTAACATACCTATGAGCTTTGATTCCAAAGTAGATCCTACAGCTTGAATAAATCCATACTGGAAATAGTACTTTTAGATGTATTTACAGATTTGTACTTAAAGCTGCAATTACATATTTGTACTAAGAGATGTATTTACACTCAACTTGCAAAATGTACTTACAGTGTACTTTACATATTTACTATTAATTTAAATACAAAATACTCTAATTTACTTGAATCTTAATATGTATTTAATTTATCTAGAATTTCTTTTTCTGAAAATGACATTTGATATCTTGAATCTTTTTCCGATGTGTGAAATACACTTGAATGGCGGACAGGGGTTTTAATGTGTTTGCTGTGAATTTATCCCTGCTTGACCCCCTCGCCTTCGGAGGAGAGGGATACAGTGACTTCATCGATCCCAAGCGGGGCACACTGTGTACTGTGTTCAATAGGGTTAACTTCGATGTTTGAAGACAAATGGCGAAATACACCCCAAGTTCTCCTAAGCACTCGTAAGCTGTGTTAAGCTGCACAATTAAGGTTTTGGTGTGAAACAAGTATCCAACATGTGTTGTGATAGCATGGGAAAAATTCCTATAAAGAGAAAGACCATTTGCTATCGTCTCAGGTAATCTCGAGCTGATAGGACTGACAAATCTCCTACATCTGAACAGATTACTTGCTTTTGTCTAAAATAATATCGAGATTATTATTTTCTTCAACATAAACCCCCTAACTTTCAGCTGGCGACACAAGCCGTACTACCCGCAGAAATCGGTAATTTTGGCGACGATCTACAATGATGTTTACACACATTTTTGAACGTTTTTGATAACAAATTACAGAAAATAAAAAAGTAGTTTCAAAGAATTGGAAACTGGTAGATTAAATTTTTTGTAGATAATCATGAAAAAACTGCTGCAGTGGAATATCGCCTGTAAAGAAAACATGCAAATGTAAACACGATGTGAATATAAATTTATGTATTTGCTCTTGTACGAAGAGAAATATTCGTATTCTGTAAATAGAGAAGCTGAGGAAAATCAGGAATCAGCACTTAAATAGGAAATATTATTAATAATAGAAAAAAATCGTCAAGCATTGCTTTTAACAGGGAAACGAAGGTACAGTCTTATATGACTATTTCAAAAATAGGAGTATGTGGTCTTAAAAGAAAATAAACTAAACCCAAAAAATCAATCAATAAGTTGTTAAATATCTTTTTATCAGATTTAAACAATACAATAAACAACGATTTGAATCTGAAAAAAAAAATCATAATGTTCACCGCCTGTAGCTTAGGAATGTGGCTGAGCACAGAACACCCTGCAGACTTCTTTAAGAAAATCCCTTAACCCGGAAATATATGGAAATTTATTGTTACTATAGAGGAATTATGGACCTACCTAAACGACTGTGACAAAAACTGTCAATTTACCGTCGGAAAAGAGCATAAAAAGACTTAAAAAGTGGGTTCCAAGAATCCACAGGAAGTTTTATAAAATAACTCCTGATTCTTCCTCATCAGGATGAAGCTACCAGTCATACATCAAAAATCTAGCACGCTATTTCTTGTAAAATGGATAAAAGAGATGGTACTATTTCTTGGAAATGAAACAAAAAGAAACGCTAGTTCTTGCAAATGCATAAAAGAGTCAATATGTTTTGCTCATATTTCTTTAAAGTCCCCTGATGTGTCCTGCAAATGGACTATTTTGATTTTCGATATTTACTTCATCAAGTGGATAAAACCTTTGCCATTCATGATGATAGAAACCTGAAACCCATCAAAAGAAATTATGTTACCAATGACTTTAGGTAGTCAAAGATTTACGTCTGCGATTCAATAAAACCTCTCCTATAGAGGATGATAGAAGCCTGAAACATCAAAAGAATTTATATCATCAAACAGAAGTCAACGCTCTTTCCACGTTTATAAGTAAGTCACGGAAAAACTATCATTGGCCGACACCGGGAAACGAACTCCAGGGTCTGCCAGTTACGCGGCGCAATCTGCCAATTGTGCTATCCGGCGTGTAACTGGGAAGACCCTGAGTTCGATTCCCGCTGACGGCCATTGATAATTTTTCCGTGACTCCCTTTATAAACGTGGAAAGCGCGTTGACTTTTGTTTGATGTTCCTAGTCCACATCAAATGTCTGTATTGATTATTCATTCGCCTTCTAATTATTTGTTCAGTTGCTGCTTACCATCTTTGGTGAATCCCCAGCATTGTGCGGGGCTCCAAGAAGCAATCTGCCAATTGGTATCCGGCGCGCAACTGGAAGAATCTATGTTCGATTCCCGGTGGAGGAGCCAATTAGAATTTTTCCGTGACTCACTTATAAACGTGAAAAGAGCTTTGACCTTTGTTTGATGTTCCTAGTCACGTCAAATATCTGTATTATTAGAATTTATATCATTAGTGATTTTAGGTAGTCAAATATTTATTTCCTGGGAGTGGATAAAACTTTTGCTATTGAGGAAGCTAAAAAGCCTAAAACGCGTCAAAAGAATCTGTCTGCAGTGATTTTACGTAGTCAAAAAAGAAGATAATATTCAAGAGTAGAACACATCAAAGTATGAGAAAATTTGAATCATTTTTAATTATTCTTTTGTAAATATCTCACAAAATTTGGTGAAACGCTTATGGTTATATTAAAAGTTAGGAACCGAAAGATTTCATTTTTGGTGAGTTCTCTTAAGTTACCCTTTAAAGCTACGGTAGTGCTTTAGCGCACGCATTTATTTGGAGATTCTAAAAACTTCAAGGGTATAGTAATCCATGGGAAATATTTATTCACATGAGCTTGATCTATAGATAATTTATTGCCAATCACTAACATGCATTGAAACGTTTTGGCACCTTCAAATCGCATTTAATCATTTCTATGATCCTTACGGTTACAGCGGATTTCAATGCGAAAAAACTAACTATTAATCTATACTTAAGTGGATTTCTATCCCTGTATTCCTAAGGGAAACAATTTTCGACCCAGTTTCTTCAGCGAAGAAAGATTTCTCGTACACCAAAATTGGCCCAGTGGTAAAAAAAATAATAATTTGGATTGTGCAATTGGTGTTTTGTGTAAAAATCTTTCCTGAACTATATTAAAAATCAGTAACTTTAATTTCGACGTAGTTATGAATCTTGCTTACAAGTGGCACCACTCTTTCTTACAACTACATCGAAGTAGCCTTATTGGTTTTTATATATCTCAGGAAAGTTTTCTACAAAGAACGCCGATTGTATCAGTTATTTTTGATTAAGTTGGGATGCATTTTTTGCCAGTTGACCATATATCTAATGCAGGAATTGAAGAACAAACATGTTTAATGATATGTACAATATTTTACTTTCCATTTTTGAAATTCTGGAGCTCTGCTGACCGAATTAATCCAAAAGGAGTCATATATTCTGTTAAAATGATAAAGCAAGTAATTTATGATTGCCATTGAAGTGTTCTTTAATGCTAACTAATTACATAACGCCAATTAATATTTCACGTTCTTAATATAAAGACCTAAAAAGAATTTGCCTTTACAATGTAACCGAGAGTGGAGACAATAAACTGAAAATGTAACCAACAATAACCGAAAATATGTTTTGACTTGATATCATGGTGTGAAAGATATTTCAGTTGATTCTTTGCTCATTATCTTATAGTATTATCTATGCTCATTTGTGTGTATTCATGTAGATCGAAATAAGATATATTTAAAAATGCTAACACCCCAATTACACTATAGGTTTGAAACCAAAAAATTGCCGGCCTACCCCTTAAAAAGCTAAATGAACGGATTCTCTCTGTTGTTAAGATGCGCAGTACAGCTGCAAACGGTATAAAAACAAACCTGCAGCTGACCACGATCACTATTGCCTTGTGAGGTTGTTTGAGTGAAAATGTCACGGCGTGAGAGAACTGACTTTTCAGGAAGGACAGATTGTTGGGTGTTATATTAGTGGGTTGTCCATAAGAGAAACCGAGAGGCGTTTAAACATACCATGGTAAATGTTTTGAGTGTACTAAATACGTGGAGAAGACTCACGGCGTGCCTGAAGCAGGAAAGCATGCAGGCATACCAGAGAAAATCAGTGATAGATGACGTCGAATCCTCAGGAGAGTTGTTAGAGCTAATCAATGGAGTACTGAACAAGATCTCAGTGTACAGGTAAGTAAAAAATGCTGTAAACTCAGTATGCACACGTACCATTCGCACAGAACTTCATTCCATGGGTTGCCGTGGTCGCGCGGCTGCTCATAAGCCTTTCATCTCCCCTCAGAATGCTACTCATCGTTTAGCATGGAGTAAATAACATTTATCGTGAACCGTGAATTATTACAAACGGGTCCTACGGTACTGATGAATCCAGATACACGATCCATAAGTCTGATGGACGTGTGTGGATATGGCAGCAGCCAGGGAAATCCTATTTACCACAGTGTACTGTTCCTACGGTCAAATTTGGAACTGGCAGTCCATTCGGGGGGGGGGGGGTATTATGCGTGGTATGGCCCCGGCTCATTGGTTATCGTGGACAGGCCTGTTAACCAGTACGTCTACTTCGATATTCTGGACAATTATGCGCTACGAACTCTGTGGTAATACAATGGAACCGAGGCAATCGGTACCAGCAGGATAATGCACCGCGCCATTAAGAAGGACTGTTACGGCGTGGTTTCACGATAATTCGGAATCATGCGTATAGTGGCCAGCACAGAGCCCTGATCTAAATCTCATAGAACACCTACAGATCCAATTAGAGCTCCGCATAAGGAGTTTGGAGACCCAGGGCCACTGCAAAGCAACATTTAGCGGCAGCATTATATACTGAATGGAAAGAGCATTCCTATTGCTGTGTTTCAAAACCTTGTCGAAGGTATGGTTCGAAGGGTCAGCGCATGCATTAAGGCCAAAGGTTGACCGGCAGCATACTAATGTATGTCAATATATGCTATGCTGTGTTTCACTTCTAAGTGTCCGGTAAATTTGTGAATATACTGCATGTGAAATATATAATGAGGTTTGAATCATGTTTTTGCGTTTTGAGATTAAAAGTATTACAAAAATAATTGTAATTGATATTTCGGAACTGCAGGAATCGCATGCAAAACTTCATTTAGTATTTTGTTGGAATAAAAGACTTAAAATAAGAAATTACACAAAAAGTTAGTCTTAATGGCTTAACAACTAGTTAATGTACAACGAACATCTTTTCGCTAGCAATTGCAGCTTTCTTACACAATAAACCTATTGTTTTCCCACACCCCTCTTTTCAGTGAAGTTATTTATTGAAAAGGAAGCCCGTTAGAATGCTTAATATCCGTTGCGTCTAAATATTCATTTTTGTTAACTTGAAGACTAGGATTATTGGATTTGCTGCTTGGCAGCACCGTTTTATAGGGATTACTCGTATTACTACTGCCTTTAAGCACCAATATCTTTCTAAATGAATTCATTTTTCTCCAAATCGCGTGGTATTTTCTAGTCATCATCAGATATATGGAAGATATTTCAGCGTCTCTCGAATATTATTTTCAAATCGCCAACAACACACCGCACTGAACTCCCTGTGTTCCAATTTCGTCTTTTTTTTTATTGAGGGTTTAACGACCACCGTGGGCAACTGAGTGGGCTATAAGCAGACACAATAAGGAATCTAATGTGTCTCATGGGAAGGCTCACTAAACCATCACAGAGACATCACCGCCTTGAAAAAAGAGCCGACCTGCAACGACGAGGTCATACTTTCGGCGCCACAAGTCAGCTCAATACAACTGAAAACGATTTTTCTGACCACACAGACACACTAACGGTACTTCTCCAGACACACTAAGAAACCTAATGTATCCCGGTAAAGGCTCACCAAAGCATCACATAGCTTCACCACCCACTTGAACAGCGCCTACCTACAACGACAAGGTCATGACCTCATGCTTTTGACGCCACACGTCAGCTCATTACAAATACAAACGATTCATCTGACAACACAAAGCGGACATTCCCACTTTACAGAGGTCGAGTTTCCGAATTCCCGGCACTAGGCGAGGCGTATAGGCCGATGACGAGCAGATAATAGTGGGACACCAGTAGTGCGACGAATGCCGTTTCTCAGTGGACAAAACGTGCTCCGTGCCGTTAGTTTGATAACGCTGCTTTCGCCTCCGTCATTTACCCTGGACCTGATTTGCGTCGCCATTTCCAAATGGATGGCTCATACGAGCTTGGGTAATCTATTTCGACTCCGGTCATCAATTGGTCTCAAGGTTCTGATACGTCCGTCGATGGTTTATTCGTAGTACACACTTGATACCGTTGCTCTTGGGAACCCTAGGGTTCTTACCACTTAGACGATAGAATGCCCCTTATTCTTACTTCGGCAATGTGCCCATGATCAAAAAAGGCGCTCTGATCACCACGTTAGAAGCATGATCGTTGATTACGGATACACTGTTAGGAATCGCTGTTGTCAGCATATGTTTCTCCTACGATCAGTTTAGGTCTCTTCCACTCTGTGCGAGAATTGTATATGTCAATTGCCCATCACCACTATCTCCAATATTTGTCTGTAGATTGTATCTATCATCACAGTGTTGCACATTAATTATCACTGAACAAATACTCACCTACTTGTTCAGGAATGTGGTAGTACTCCTGTACACTTTCAGAAAGACAGCTGGAGTATCAGGGCATATTGTACTAATTTTTAAATATATTTTCGAAGAAAGCCAAAGAATTCTTATTTTAAATAAATAATATAGCTGTAATCAGTACGATTTTCGGGACAAAGGCTTCCCGCTTGTTTCCATCTCAAAAGTGTCTTCGGCGTTTCAATACTTAATTTCTTTTCAACTCAGAAGTTTACGGAAAACTGCACTGACAGCTTTTCCAATTTTGGTTTCTCTAGTTTGTACTTATTTTATTTATTTCTTTATTATTTTGTTATATTCCTTCTTCTTTCCACATGAAGTTGATCAGCATGGCGTCGGTCATAAACGTATACACTTATACAAATGCTTACCAATCAATTGTAGCTCACTATAACAGGGCGCCAGGGAAAGAGACTGATGTAGGTCCGGACGAGACCCTGGTCCCCTAATAAAAAACAAAAGTACCAAGCTAAAGAAATTATCCTCCCCTATAGAACTGAATTTATATAATCACTGCGTAGATAATCAAACCAGAAATATATTAGCTGTATATCAAGTATTCCCTTAATTATCTTTTAAATAAAACGTAGTTAACCATTAATCTAATATAAATCGGCAACCCGTTCCAGAGTGTCGAGGGCAAGTGGCATTTATATTATACTGTAATATAACTCTTTGGTTGTCCTAACTCTTGAATCACCAAATCGGTATGTCCACGTGAATTATGATAAGCCTTCACAGTATGACACACAGTAACTAGAATTAAATGCTTATTAGGATAGACACGGTCATGCATACAACAACACCTCAAAATCTGAATATGTATGTTTTTCTCAAAAAGCAGTAACTTATAATGGTAAAACCAACTATTGACTTTTTCCATTTGACTTAACAATCGAACAATTTTTTTTGCAAAAGAAAAAAGTTGATTTAATATTTTCACTCTAGCTGTCATTCCCCTAGCTAAAAGACAGTAAGACTTATGAGTGTAAATAAAAGAAAAATAGAATAATAACATTATTTTAATTGGCAAGCAACTCGAAATATTAGACAAAACTGCAATACGAGGATCTCAACGTAACTGCCAAGGCATCAACATGTGCATTCCACCAGCAGAAGAATTTTTGTGCAGATGAACTCCAAAAAGTTTTACATTTCCCTCAAACATACGAGTAAAAGTATAAGTTAATATAGATTCGTGGAGTAGTTATTGTCCCAACCCTTCGACCAGAGAAAAGAACACGATTCGTTTTAGAAACATTGAGGGTTAAAGAATTGCAACAGAACCAAGTGAAATACTCTCATAAGTCATAGTTGACACGTAGGTATCAACTCAGATACCGCATGACCAGAAAAAAATTAACTTGTGTCGTCCAAAACCAATACAACCGCATTTGCACTGGAAGAAACATTAAAAATATCATTGACGTAAATTAAAAAAAGTAGGGAACCAAGAATTGATCCCTGTAGAACCCCGTAATAGACAGTTTTTACACTCTAACGAACAACCTGTGACTGAGCATATTGC